>CM067308.1:30000-422500 GCA_034231615.1 Meghimatium bilineatum | reverse complement strand
ATTTGTGCCAGACTTATACAAGTGTCATCACTTCACATTTGTGCCAGACTTATACACGTGTCATCATTTCACATTTGTGCCAGACTTATACAAGTGTCATCATTTCACATTTGTGCCAGACTTATACAAGTGTCATCACTTCACAGTTAAGCCAGACTTATACACGTGTCATCACTTCACATTTTGCGAGACTTATACAAGTGTCATCACTTCACATTTGTGCCAGACTTATACAAGTGTCATCACTTCACATTTGTGCCAGACTTATACAAGTGTCATCACTTCACATTTGTGCGAGACTTATACAAGTGTCATCACTTCACATTTGTGCCAGACTTATACAAGTGTCATCACTTCACATTTGTGCCAGACTTATACAAGTGTCATCACTTCACATTTGTGCCAGACTTATACAAGTGTCATCACTTCACATTTGTGCGAGACTTATACAAGTGTCATCACTTCACATTTGTGCCAGACTTATACAAGTGTCATCACTTCACATTTGTGCCAGACTTATACAAGTGTCATCACTTCACATTCGTGGCAGACCTATAAATATGCCATCACTTCACATTCGTGCAGACCTATAAATGTGCCATCACTTCAGATGAGTTATTGAATCTGATCGAACAATTGTATGTAGTTTGCCCTGAAATAAACACTATGCCCCTAGCAGGACTTGATGATTCTGAGATATACACTACGCTCCTAGCACGACTTGATGATTCTGGGATATACACTACGCTCCTAGCAGGACTTGATGATTCTGAGATATACACTACGCTCCTAGTTGGACTTGATGATTCTGGGACACTCCCAGACTATGATGTCTCCCTTTGGGAAGTAAACATACATCCAGACTCCCTTAACTCAGCCATGTTTTTGGTTTTTTTTAAAACAGCGAACTTTATTTTCAGATGTAGTCAGCTTTCTAGGGCCACATCTGAATGAAGTACTTCATCACCATCGCCATCATCATCATTATTGCCATCATCAACATCGCCATAGTTATCATCATCATATGCTGGATACATCCATCCATCAATTAAAAGAAAACAAGCATTGCTTGTCAATGAAATGTTAATTTGCTGGGGGTCTCCCTGCTGTAGTAGATGTTAATCGGCTGGGGGTTTTCCTGCTGTAGTGGTTAAGCTGTTCGTCTGTTTAAAGTGAATTTTTTCGGAGATCTCCGGGGATTATCGCTTGATGCTACGGAGTTACGTGCTATGAGTGGTACTGGAAGCAAGATGCCTCATCGTTAGAGGAACGGAGTGCATATGGGAATAACTTTAGTATAGTGAAGCCAGTCCTCTACACCTCGGAGACACTTGTGGCATGAGCATCAACCAAATGTTAGATGCCATTCAGTATTTATTTATATATCAATAGACTTTTTACATCAGTCAGTCGTTAGATGTCTTCACACTGTCAGCCTATTGTCAGATAGTTTCTCCAATTACTCAGATGTTAGATAAATTGCAATATCAGTCATATTTAGCTGACATCCTATCAGTCAGATGTTAGATGACTTCCACTATCAGTCACATTTAGATGATTCCCCTCATTAGTTAGACGTTAGATGACATCACGTATCAGTCAGACGTTAGATAACTTCCCGTATCAGTCAGACGTTAGATGACTTCCCTTATCAGCCAGACGTTAGATGACTTCCCTTATCAGTCAGGCGTTAGATAACTTCCCTTATCAGTCAGGCGTTAGATAACTTCCCTTATCAGTCAGACGTTAGATAACTTCCCTTATCAGTAAGACGTTAGATAACTTCCCTTATCAGTCAGACGTTAGATAACTTCCCTTATCAGTCAGACGTTAGATGACTTCACTAATCTGTCAGATGTTCCAAGTGAACTAATCACCAAGATTAACTTCAAACTGAACAGCACATCTTGATATTACATTATCAACCTGATGATGCTGTTCAAGCGCGTAATCTTGTACATTACCCAGTTCTGTGATCTTGTACATTACCCAGTTCTGTGATCTTGTACATTACCCAGTTCTATGATCTTGTACATTACCCAGTTCTGTGATCTTGTACATTACCCAGTTCTATGATCTTGTACATTACCCAGTTCTGTGATCTTGTACATTACCCAGTTCTATGATCTTGTACATTACCCAGTTCTGTGATCTTGTACATTACCCAGTTATGTGATCTTGTACATTACCCAGTTCTGTGATCTTGTACATTACCCAGTTCTGTGAACTCATTGGATAGCATCCTTCTAAAGTGACACAATTTCCCTTCCAGGTTGTCCATAAATTACCAAAAATAAATTATGTACCATTCATTGTCATTCAAACACCCTTCCCCCTGCCCCCCCCCGTCAACAATCAAGAATTCACGGAGAAGATAGTAGGTGAACCCCCCCCCCTTTCGATATGTTTATGTAATTTACGGAAGCCCCTTTACCCGAAATGTGCATTAGTTCTCGAGAAAAGTGACCAATAAATACCACGAGAAAGTCAACTTGTGTCACTTTAGAAGTATGGTCGACAAATTATCCACAGGACTGTATAAGAGACGAGAGGCGCGGCATTCAATGACCATGTTATTCATTATTGCTTCCTGTTTCCACTTTTCTCATACTATTTCTCCAGCATATTTGTTTTCTTTGCCTCATTTCTTCTGATTTATTATTAATGACTACAGCCTCATTTAATCTATTACCAAATTATTTAAACCAATTACTTAATTGACATGAATGTTACTGAAACTATATACATATGATCGACGTTTCGACCGCAGTGTCGTAATCATGAACAAACACAGACCTTAGATATGATATCCGTAAGAGGGTACCTTTTAAAAAAGGTAATTCGTGCACATTTTTTGTGTGTATGTAAATTTCATTATTTGACGGGAAAATTGAAGACCTTTTTATGAAAAAATCGTAAGGCAAGGGTATTCACATTTCCACCGACCGTTCAGTGAAGTTCCTAGTGCTAAATGCCATGTTCATATTTGCTAAGGAGTGGGACTTTACCACTCTAAACCTGTCCCCTCTTTATCTACGTGTCTGATTGAAAAACAAAATCAAATGGAGACTGACAGGATATGCAAACGCATATTATTTATTTTGTGGTTCCCATTTTGTGTTTGCCATTTTCTTTGATAAAGATCTTGCTGTCGAAACGTCGATTCTGTGTATTGTTCACAGTAAAACGTCTATATATATTTAAATATTTATATATTTAAAAAAGGAGTTGGTCCTTTTTATACTTCAATTGTTTTTGTAGTCAATATCTCTGATATAACCATATAGGACAAATGTCAGCGGTTGAAACAAACATACTTCACCATAAGGGGTAATTTGTACGTACTTCACCATAAGGGGTAATTTGTACGTACTTCACCATAAGGGGTAATTTGTACGTACTTCACCATAAGGGGTAATTTGTACGTACTTCACCATAAGGGGTAATTTGTACGTACTTCACCATAAGGGGTAATTTGTACGTACTTCACCATAAGGGGTAATTTGTACGTACTTCACCATAAGGGGTAATTTGTACGTACTTCACTATAAGGGGTAATTTGTACGTACTTCACCATAAGGGGTAATTTGTACGTACTTCACCATAAGGGGTAATTTGTACGTACTTCACCATAAGGGGTAATTTGTACGTACTTCACCATAAGGGGTAATTTGTACGTACTTCACCATAAGGGGTAATTTGTACGTACTTCACGATAAGGGGTAATTTTTACGTACTTCACCATAAGGGGTAATTTGTACGTACTTCACCATAAGGGGTAATTTGTACGTACTTCACCATAAGGGGTAATTTGTACGTACTTCACGATAAGGGGTAATTTTTACGTACTTGACCATAAGGAGTAATATTTAAGTACTTCACGATTAGGGAATTTTTTACGTACTTCACCATTAAGGGTACTTTTTATTTAACCAAACTTGCCAAATGGAAACTAGTTCCAAACTTTTACCGATGCTGAAACAGCGTGTAATTCGGTAGAAATGTGACAACTTGTCTTCACAAAATTATTGTGTGCAAAAATAATCATCATAATTCTCTTACATTATTTTAACTCGAAAACGAATAAGAGGCAAGTCTATTTAATGTCTTATTTGACTTATACATTAACAAAACAAACACATGAGTAGTGTAAACTAGTTTGTTCACATGGATACCAAAAACTGATAAAAAATGTGGGCATAGTTTACTTGGGTTTCTTTAACTATTCGACAAGTCCATGAGTGAAACGCAACAATTTCGAATCTATTCATTTTAAATTCAATTATAACAGATGGGTTCATATAACAGTAAAAATGTGTATACTATGAGCTAAAAAAGGGATATAATAATTATAATACTGCCACCCCCACATTGTTTCGCTAAAAAAATGATGGCTTAGTTTCTAGGACATCATGGTGCATTTTGTTAATAATGTGGCCACGTCTTCTTGTTGTGAAACAAGTTTTCATGATTTGTCTATTGTTTCGCTTAGTTCTTTCCTGGTGTTTATTTTATTCAACTGCATTTCACTTTCAATCAGCGTGTTCCAAACTCACAATGTTGCCCACCTTTTTGCTGTCTGGTAAGCTTTTATCACTGACTTCATGTTAGAGTATGATAGTTCTCCAATATAGCATATAGAAAGTGTATTTTAGTTACCCAGTATAGCATATAGATAGAGTATTCTAGTGTACCCAGTATAGCATATATATAGAGTATTCTAGTGTACCCAGTATAGCATATAGATAGAGTATTCTAGTGTACCCAGTATAGCATATAGATAGAGTATTTTAGTATACCCAGTATAGCATATAGATAGAGTATTCTAGTGTACCCAGTATAGCATATAAATAGAGTATTTTAGTGCACCCAGTATAGCATATAGATAGAGTATTCTAGTGTGCCCAGTATAGCATATAGATAGAGTATTTTAGTGTACCCAGTATAGCATATAGATAGAGTATTCTAGTGTACCCAGTATAGCATATAGATAGAGTAAATTAGTGTACCCAGTATAGCATATAAATAGAGTATTTTAGTGTACCCAGTATAGCATATAGATAGAGTATTTTAGTGTACCCAGTATATCATATAGATAGAGTATTTTAGTGTACCCAGTAGCCTATATCATTTAGACAGTCAATTCTAGATTACTCTGAATCAGCTTATCGCGTAGACAGAATTATTGTTTACTCAGCATCAGCGTAATGTCGCATAATTTTAATTAACACAGCATAGCACGTAGACAGATAATTCTAATTTACACAGTAAAGCACATAAACATATAGTTCTAATTTACACAGCATAGCACATAAACCAGTGTTTCCCAGTGTTTCGCACTGTGAAACCTTTTTTTAGCCATGTTCCACCTTAAATCTTTTTTAAAATTCTGATGTCCCCCCCCTTATGTAACATAAACATATTTTTTAAAATGCTTATGCCCCCCCCCCTTATGTAACATAAACATATTTTTTAAAATTCTGATGTCCCCCCACCTTACGTAACATAAACATATAATTTTAAATTCTGATGTTCCCCCCTTATGTAACATAAACATATTTTTTTTAAATTCTGATGTTCTCCCCTTATGTAACATAAACATATTTTTTAAAATTCTGATGTTTCCCCCTTATGTAACATAAACTTTTTTTTTTATTCTGATGTCCCCCCCCCCTTATGTAACATAAACATATTTTTTTTAATTCTTATGTTCCCCCCTTATGTAACATAAACATATTTTGTAAAAATCTGATGTTCCCCCCTTATGTAACATAAACATATTTTTTATATTAAAATATTGAATTATTCCCTAAATGAAACCCTAGAACAACATGTACAAATCCCCCCCCCTCCGAATAATCAAATAGTTCCATTGTGGGATGTGCGCCCCACTTTAGGAAACAGTGTCGTAGACAGAGAACTATAGTTTATACAACATATCATGTAGACAGAGAACTATAGTTTATACAACATATCATGTAGACAGAAAACTATATTCCATCAATATAGTATTAAACAACAGGGAATTAAAGTTCACCAAAATAGCACAAGGACACAGGTATAGTTCACCAATAGTGAACATAGACATAGTTATAGTTCATCAACATAGCATGGAGACACATTTATAGTTCACGAATATAGCATTTATACAGAGAATTACAATTCATCAACATAGCACATAGAGAGAGAGTTATAGTTCATCAAAATATTACATTGAATATCTATAGTTCACCAACAAGTAGACAGAATTACGATTCACCAACATAGAATGTAAAAAAAGAACTCCAATTCCCCAACGTAGCAAGCAAATAGATAATTAAGTTCACAACTTAGCACAAAGATACAGAAATGTGAACATAATAGATAGAGAAATGTGAACATAATAACTCAGAGTGAAATTATGTGCTATGCTGATTTTAATTAGGGCTGTTTGGTCGAAACATTGATATTGTGTGTGTGTGTGTGTTTTCTTGTGTATGCTTTTAGTTATTCATAAAACTGTATTACTCTCCATTTTCACATTGTTGCATAGATCTATATTTAGCACCAATGTCAAGTGATTGAGATGATGTTTGACGCCTTCTTTCCATTCTATTCTTTATATAGACCTATGCACCCTCCCTAGATGGGCAAACAGATTATTACACTAAATATGCACCCTCCCTAGATGGGCAAACAGATTATTACACTAAATATGCACCCTCCCTAGATGGGCAATCAGATTATTACACTAAATATGCACCCTCCCTAGATGGGCAAACAGATTATTACACTAAATATGCACCCTCCCTAGATGGGCAAACAGATTATTACACTAAATATGCACCCTCCCTAGATGGGCAAACAGATTATTACACTAAATATGCACCCTCCCTAGATGGGCAAACAGATTATTACACTAAATATGCACCCTCCCTAGATGGGCAAACAGATTATTACACTAAATATGCACCCTCCCTAGATGGGCAAACAGATTATTACACTAAATATGCACCCTTCCTAGATGGGCAAACAGATTATTACACTAAATATGCACCCTCCCTAGATGGGCAAACAGATTATTACACTAAATATGCACCCTTCCTAGATGGGCAAACAGATTATTACACTAAATATGCACCCTTCCTAGATGGGCAAACAGATTATTACACTAAATATGTGTGTGATTTCTAAATTAAGTTCTTGTAGAAATATAGATAACACCTTTTTTTTTGTTAAGTAGATCTTGTATATGCCTAACTATAGACAGCACCAATGTTTTATATTAACTAACTCTTGTAGAACTATAGATCGATCCAATGATTTATATTAACTAACTCTTGTAGAACTATAGATCGATCCAATGATTTATATTAACTAACTCTTGTAGAACTATAGATCGATCCAATGATTTATATTAACTAACTCTTGTAGAACTATAGATCGATCCAATGATTTATATTAACTAACTCTTGTAGAACTATAAATCGATCCAATGATTTATATTAACTAACTCTTGTAGAACTATAGATCGACCCAATGTTTTATATTAACCAGATCTTGTATAACTATAGACACAACCAATGTTTAATATTACTTAGACCTACATCATGTATAGTTATAGATAAAATTGGTGTTTTATATTATCTAGATCGTGTAGATATATAGATAATGCCAATGTTTGTTTTATATGCTATCTAGTTCTTGTAGAGCCATAGACAATACCAAATGTTTGGTTAACTAGATCTCGTAGAACTATAGATAACATCAATGTTTTATGTTAACTAGATCTTTTAGAACTATATGCAATACCCATGTTTATATTAACTAGACTTTGTAGAGCTATATGCAAAACTCATGTTTTATGTTAACTAGACTTTGTAGAACTATATACAGCACCCATGTTTTATATTAACTAGACTTTGTAGAACTATATACAGCACCCATGTTTTATATTAATTGATGATTGTGTTCTCCTTCGCAAGCGAAGATGAGCATGGCGTGAAAAACAATAAATGTTACTAGCAAGTAGAAACACAACAAAACATTTATGATTATCTAATTTGGTTTGTGAGTTCGTAGATGACCGATGTGTGAGTCCGATTCGTGCCAGGAAAGTTCTATTACAGTGCATGCAGGAATGTAGATGATTTGGGGTAGGAAAGTTTTTGATTTGTCTTTCCGCTTCCGTCGCTTGTAAATTGCCCGCAGTGTTCTTA
This sequence comes from Meghimatium bilineatum, assembly GCA_034231615.1. Lineage (NCBI taxonomy): Eukaryota > Metazoa > Mollusca > Gastropoda > Stylommatophora > Philomycidae > Meghimatium > Meghimatium bilineatum. The sequence continues at coordinate 414,302 of CM067308.1, read as the reverse complement.
CTTTTTCGAATTGAGTGATGCCAGCAGGTGTGCCAGACTGAGCAATAAATTTCTATAGTCTCGCAGGAGCTAGGATCAATGTCGCAGTACTTGAGAGAGTTATTTTTAAGTTATCCTTAAAGCGCTTTTTTTTGCCGTCCAATTGCACGTTTACCATCGCATAGCTCCCCGTATATTCATCTCTTTTGAAGACGCTTGTCTGGCATACAGACAATGTGGCCAGTTCAGCGGAATTGGGACCTAGTCAGCAGGGCATGGATGCTTTGCATATGGGACTTTTGTAGGATTTCTGTGTCTGGTACTCGATCCTACCAACGTACTCTCATGAGGTTTCTCAGGCACCGAAGGTGATAAGAGTTAAGTTGTTAACCGGATCTCGCATAGACAGTTCAGGATGATGCAGCATAAAGCAACGTTGATAGAACCACTGCATGGTACACGTCCAACTTAGTTGTCAAACTGAGACTACGCCTGATCCACTCGTTGACACGAAGGCTCCCGAATGCCGCAATGGCGCGAGCAATACGCAGGGCAACATCCTCGTCAATTGTCGCAGTTTGCAATAGGGTGCTGCCGAGATGTACTAACTTTTTGACAGTATTGAGTTTTTGACCTGAGCGTTCATGAAGACTGAACGCCATAAATTGCTTTTAACGCTGAATAAAATTACTGCATATTATTGTTGTCAGCGTAATGCTGTATCTCTTTGGCTTTGCTGCTAAACCATGAGTTGTGTATCCTCCTTAGTTCCGTTTTACGCGTGTTTCTTTGAGTTTTCGTACACTGTCTTTTTGCTGGTTGATGTGGGGTCGTTTAGATCAGCATTGTACTGTTTGTGCTTGGTATTCAGGAGAGCTTTGATCTGTACATCGTTTTCGTCAAACGAATCTTGATGTCTGCGAACAGACATGCTCACCACTACTGTAGTTCTGTAGAAAGTGTCACTCAGGTTTGCCCAGATTTTATGAAATGTTTATTGAGTCGACTTTCAATGGTGTAATTTTGGTATCTATTGAGCTGCACAGAAGCTGTTTATAAAGGGAATCTTTCAATTTGGAGACGTCGAGACGTTTTGACTGCTTGCTATTGCCGGAGATGCAATGTATGGAGGTTCATTGTGGAGACTAGCAGTCTGTGGCCCGTCCAGCAGTCGGCACCACACATGGATTTAGTGACTCTCACACCTTGCTTATCACGTTGTCTCACGATGACATTATCAATTTGATGTTACTGTTTTGATCGTGGGTGCATCCATGTAGTCTTATTACGGTGAGGAAGTTGAACGACAGTGTTGGAGCTAAGTAGGTTAAATACTTCGCATGTTTCGAGCCGCGGCTGTCCATTGCTATTGCATTTATCAATGCCGTGCCTCCCCAGCACACCATTCCAGAACGTCCATTCCGAACCCAGTCGTATTTTAAAGTCACCAAGGATGATGAGTTTGTCGGATTTGGGGATTTCGTGTATATCATTTTTTTCAACTCATCATAGAACTTTTCTTTCCTGTCATCGGGGTTCGTCATAGTCGGGGCATACACGCTAACGAATGTTGCATGCCGCTTTTTGGAAAGTGGAAGTCAAACAGTCATCAGCCGGTCACTAATGCTCTTTGGAGGTCTATCCATCTTTCTAGATAGGCTAGATTTAATTGCAATGCAAACTCCTGCTTCGGGTTTCACTTCTTTCTTTCTGCCAATCCAGAAGAAGGAATATCCAGTGCCTTGTTACACAAGTTCACCTTCCTCAAACAGCTGAGGACAGCGATGTCAATTTTGTATCTTGCCAGCTCTTTTGCTACAAGTGCGGTACGTCTTTCTGGCCGTGCGACCTCCACGCATTGCAGTAATTATATATTAATTAGATCTTGTAGAACTATAGAATACACTAATATTTTATATTATCTAGATCTTGTAGAAATATAGATAACACTAATGTTTTATAATAAATAAATATTGCAGAACTATAGACAATACACATGTTTTATGTTAACGAGATCTTGTAGAACTCTAAATAACACCAATGTTTCTTTGATGTTATCTAGATCTTGAAGAATTATAGATAAAAACCATGTTTTATATTAACTAGATTTTGTAGAACTATAGACAACACCATTTTTATTTTTAAAAATAGATCTTATAGAATATAAATAACGACAATGTTTGTATTAACTACATCTTGTAGAACTATAGAACCCTAACCCTACATCTTGTAGAACTATAGAACCCTAACCCTACATCTTGTAGAACTATAGAACCCTAACCCTACATCTTGTAGAACTATAGAACCCTAACCCTACATCTTGTAGAACTATAGAACCCTAACCCTACATCTTGTAGAACTATAGAAACCTAACCCTACATCTTGTAGAACTATAGAACCCTAACCCTACATCTTGTAGAACTATAGAACCCTAACCCTACATCTTGTAGAACTACAAGAAGGTTTTCTTTTGTTAATTAGATCCTGTAGAACTATAGACAACAACAAAGTTTTATATTGACTACATCTTATAGAATTATAGATAACACAAATGTTTTTTGTTAACTAGATCTTGTAGAACTATTGATAACACCAATGTTTTATATTAAGTTACTCTTGTAGAGCTATAGATAAAACCAAGATTCTATATTAACTAGACAATGTAGAACTATAGAAAATGCCAGTGTTTTATGAAAAGTACATTTTAGAACTATATAGAAAACCAATGTTCTATATTGATTAGATCTTGTAGAACTATAGATAACACAAATGTGTTATATTTGCTAGATATTATAGAACTATAGATAAAACCAGTTTTATATTTACTGCATCTTATAGAACTATAGACAACACCAATAATTTATATGTGCTAGATATTATAGAACTATAGATAAAACCAGTTTTATATTGACTACATCTTGTAGAACTATAAATACCACCAATGTTTTATGTTAACTTGGGCTGGTAAACAATGCAATCTCATGTCTGTACGGGAGATTAAGAAAATTTGCGCTCCTTATTTTCCAGAGAAATCGAGGAAAAAATATTCCAGAGGATGAACCTACTCCTACTGGCGCACCTCATGTGGGAAGGAACGCTGGTATCATGGCCAAGAACAAGGAAAAGTCTGCTAAACCACAGACTTTGTATCAGGTGATTTAGAAGATCATATAGATTGTAATAGTTGATAGATCATTCCCTCCATCAGATAATATGCCCGTAAATATCTCATCATCACGTATTTGTTTAACACATGTATGATTGTGATACTAGTGATATATTAAACATCTCTCAAAATCACTGGATTTGTATAACTCAGGTGCGATTTATACCTAGTGCTAGGAAGTTCATATCACAACATCACAGTTTTATATAAATCACATAGGATTCTTATACATAGTGCTATACTGAACATGTCTCAACATCACAGTGTTCATATAATTCCATAGTTCATTGCTTCCTACACCGGAAACTTATTTCTTCCACAGTTCATTACTTCCTGCATATGAGCCGTCTTTGTTCCACAGTTCATTGCTTCCACACCTGAGACTTATTTCTTCCACAGTTCATTTCTTCCTGCACATGGGACCTTTTTCTCCCACAGTTCATTGCTTCCTGCATCTGAGACTTCTTTCTTCGACAGTTCATTGCTTCCTGTGCTTGAGACCTCTTTCTGCCACAATTCATTGCTTCCTGAGTAGTAGTATGTCAGCAACTAGGACCGTTAATGGTCCGTTAATATAGCTGATATAACAAAATACTGTCGTGCAGAGGTGGCGCCATGCCGCGTGGGTCCGTTAGGTCCTCCGTTTATATAATGTTTGATACTTTATGTTTGTATAACCATGGTATCGTCGAATCTGGATAAGTGGTGTCTTGAATGATGATACAGTCACTGGGTTAAAACAAGCCCCTAATGGTTTTATCATATCAAATGGTCCTGGAAAAATAGGTAACTGAGGAAGTCATTTTCTTTCGTCTTGAAACAATAATACGTGTACTAGCCTTGTTGTACGTTGTGATGTTTTAGAACAGCTGAAAATCTGATTTATACAGATGTAAACTGCGCGGAGTCCGGGTCATACCACGCGCGCGGGATTGTCGTCTGCGATTGGTTACATCTGGTAAATGACTCATGGTTGACCAAACGCTATCATGAACTATTCTCATAGGTCACAGGTACTGACTGACTTGATTGATGACACATCGCGTGGGTACGCATTATGGGAATAATAGGCAATCTGTATACCACGAGACAGAATTCCTCGTTCTCAAACCTATGCAACTAGGCTAGTGAAAAGTGATAACTGACGAAGTTCCACAAATATAAAACTTAACAAATACGGTATAGCGTTTGTGCAAAAGCACTAAAATATTTCTTATGATCTTATAATTTAGAAAACTGAAAAAAATAACAAACAGCGCTGAAATCGGATTGTCTAATTGTGAAAAAGTGTTCAATGATAAAGACCCAGAATTAAAAAAACATGACGAATGTGTTATGGTGTTAAGTGTAAAAGTAATTAAATATTGTTTCGTATGGCTTGCTAGTTTAGAAAGTTCATATTACAAGAAGTTTGCCGTATGAAAAAATGCCTTGTTGGTACATAAAAATAGTGATATCGGTATCTGTAAGAATGGAAGAGAGACAAATAGTGCCTTTGATCATATGGAAAAGTGTTAAAGAGCGTTATGTGTGGTTGTGAATACTGATAAATGATGAATGGTCACAAACTAAAACATGTCAAATACGTTGTGGTGTTAGTGTGAAAATATTGAAATATAGTTTCGTATAGTATGATAATTGAGAAAACTGATAAAACATGAAGTTTGTCATATGGAAATATATTTTTTGGTACATATAAATAGTGAAATGCGCACTTGTAAGAATAGAAAAGAGATAAATATTACATTTTCTCAAATGGAAAAGTGCTTAACATTAGTTGCTGAGCTGTGAAACGTGAGAATAATGAAGTACTTCAAATAAAAACATGGCAATTGCGTTTTAGTGTTAGTGTAAAATTACTGAAATGTGGTTTTATATGGTCTGATAATTTAGAAAACGGCTAAAATAAATGGTTATCATATGGAAATGTGCTAATAACCACCCCTGTTGGTAAATAAAAGTAGTTAAATGCATCTTACATGTATAGAAAAGAGACAATTAGTGACTCTGATTCTATGGCGAATTGCTAAACGACCCTTACCAACCCGTGTACGACATCTACAATCCCCTATTTGAGCTCTAAATGAACATACATAAGTCCTACACACCCTCTGCCCACACAGTGCACGACCTCTATTCGATCCTACGCGATCACGTCACGACCTCGTGATGTTCATGCATGCCCTCTGTACGACCTGCCCGACCTTTGAACGTCCAGAATTTTGTTATATGAGCTGTATAAACTTATTAGGATAAGTAGCATGACCACTCATCACTATACTGGAAATATAATCAGAATCCACAGGTTCTACTTGTAATTTACTAAAATACATTAGCTACCTATTAGGCTCTGGCTGGCAGGTAATGGTGCTTCATCGACAAAGTCAGTATTTTGTTATATGAGGTATATTAACAGCCTTGATAGACCAACGATCGAAACGCGCAAATACTACTAGTATTTTGTTATATTAGGTATATTAATGGACCCACCAGATCAAGGATCTAATTACTCAAATATCACCAGTATTTTCTTATATTAGCTACATTAACTGACCCAACAGAGCCGTAGCAGGACCACTATTTTGTTATGAGTTATATTAACGAACCCAACGAACCTGCACGGCATCTACACGACAGTTTATTGTTATATGAGCTATATAACTGACGATTCAACGGACCCAAGCGTAAAATCACGACCATATTTTGTTATATGAGCTATATATATGGACCACCCAACGGACCCGCGCGGCATGGGTCCTTATCAACGGACCCAGTAATTGTTATATCAACTATATAAGCGGACCCGTGCAGCATGTCTCCACCTCTGCACGACCGGTATTTTGTTATATGAGCTATATTAATGGATAAGCGGACCCGAGAGACCCAGTTGCTGGCATACTACTACTTTCTTGCACCTAAGACTTCTTTCTTCCACAGTTCATTGCGTCCTACATATGAAACTTCATTCATCCACATTTCATTACTTCCTGCACATGAGACTTCTTTCTTCTACAGTTCATTGCTTCCTGCACCTGAGACTTCTTCAGTTCGTTGCTTCCTGCACCTGCGATTACCACAGTTCATTGCTTCCTGCACCTGAGACTTCTACAGTTCATTGCTTCCTGCACATGAGACCTGTCTTCCACAGTTCATTGCTTCGTGCACGTGAGACCTCTTTCATTTACAGTACATTGCTTCCTGTACCTGAGACTTCTTTCATCCACAGTTAATTGTTTCCTGCGCCTCAGATTTCATAGTTTATTGCTTCAGGCAACTGAGAATTCTTTCTGCCACAGTTCATTGCTTCATGCACAAGAGACTTCCACTGTTCATTGCTTCCTGTACATGAGACTTCCACAGTTCATTGCTTCATGCACAAGAGACTTCCACAGTTCGTTGCTTTCTCTACATGAGACTTCCACAGTTCATTGCTTTCTGTACATGAGACTTCCACAGTTCATTGCTTCATGCACAAGAGACTTCCACTGTTCATTGCTTTCTGTACATGAGACTCCCACAGTTCATTGCTTCATGCACAAGAGACTTCCACAGTTCATTGCTTTCTGTACATGAGACTTCCACAGTTCATTGTTTCCGCCACCTGATACTTCTACAGTTCATGGCGTCCTGCACAAGAGACTTCCACAGTTCGTTGATTCGTGCAGCTGAGAAGATATCTTTCTTCCACAGTAAACTGTTTCTTATACCTGGTACCATTTTCTTTCACAGTTGATTGAATGCTTTACCTGACACCACTTTCTTATAGTACTAATGATTCTTTTCTGGTCTCTGTATATGATACATTATAAGGAACTATTAGGGTCACAGCTAGGTGAAGAGGCCACATAGACCTTGTTATATGGTATAGATATGGAAATAATAGGTGGTAGCGGGCGTTGGCCACAAGTCTTATTATATGGTTTATATGAGAAGATTATAGGTGACACATGGAAGTAAAGAGGACTCACAGCTCTTGTAATATGATTTATACAGGGAAATCACTGTGTCACTTTTCCAGACATACCATACATTTTCATCAAATTTCTATGTTTTTAAATTCAGTTTTTTTTGGTCAATTTTCTGTTTTCATGTCATAACAACTCACATTTTTCTGCAAGAAAATCTCATATTGGCATATTTAATCTGTCAAATTCACCTTTCGATATTTTTATAGATTATAAAGTGTGGATCATAGTCTATAGAGAAGTGGAAAGAGTAACATTTGACACCTGGAAACACAGAAAAATGAGATGTGTTGGTAGAGTAGAGTGAATTGGCATGATATGAAAAGTTAGAAAAGAGACAAACAGTCCACTTGAATAGATAGAAATATGATGGAAAGTATGGTTCATCATCTATAAAAGTGACAATGAGTGAAATGTGCCACATCAGAATATTCCAATTTTGAGACATAGTATTAGTGAAAATTGAGTTGATATGACATGGAAATATACCAATATGAGACACCAAAATGTTGGTAGAGAAGAGTGAATTGATATTACAAGAAAAATTGGTATTACAAGAAATGAGACACAGTGTACTTGAAAACTTAGACATGTGTTTAAAAGTATGGTTTAAAAGTCAAGAAAATTGATAAAACGTGATGTTTAAAACATGGATATATGCCAATATGAGACATACTGCTAGTTAAAAGTGAGCTGTTGTGACTTGAAGACTTAGTAAACTGACAAAACTGAATTAGGAAATATATAAATGTGATGAAACAGTGTGGCTTATAGTTTAGAAAAGTGATACAGAATGATGTTTGGCACATGGAAATATACTAATACGAGACATTGTTGGAAGAAAAGAGTGAATTGGCATGACATAAAAAGTTAGAAAAAAGATAAATAGTATACTCGAAAACTTGGAAAATGTGTTGTAAAGTATGGTCATTATCTAGAAAAATTAGGGAAGGTGAAGTTCGACAGAGGGAAATATGAAGAATCGCCTTGAAAAGTGAGCATGTAAGTATATAAATGAGACAAACAGTGACTGATTGTATCAAAAATGATGAAAAGTTCATTGACCATTGCAAAAGTGATAAAAAGTTAAGTTCCATTCATAGAAACATATAAAAATAATATATGAAGTTATTGAGAAAGTGTTGAAATGTGATTTGGTATGACATGATAAATTAGAAAACACAAAACAATGAAGTTTGACACATGGAAACAGGTCATTGTGAGACATGTTGGTACACAATGTGAAATGTGAAATGCACATTTGTAAGTATAGAAATCAGACAAACAGTGACTTTGATCATATGGAAAAGTAATAAAATCGTTTTGTACAGTTGTGACAGTGATAAACAATGAAGTACCAAAAATAGAAACATGTCAAAATAAGTTATGAAGTTAATGAGAAAGTGTTGAAATATGTTATGATATGACATGGAGACTTGGAAATATGATTGAAAAGTGTGGTTTATAGTTTATTAAAGTGAAAATGAGTAATTATGACACATTGAAACATATCAATATGAGACGTTGGTAAAAAAGAGTGAACTGGTATATATGAAAACTAATCAAAACAATTTCAAAACTTAGAAACGTTATGGAAAGTGTGATTCATCTTCTCGATAAGCAACAAAGAATGCATTTTTTGGCAGGAGCTAACAGATCAGAGCTGGGGAATTTAGGAGGGGGTTAACTTATCATAAAAGGGAATTGCCATGGATAACTCTGCAACAAGGGATTTTATCAGGAGATTTTAGTAGGGGATTTTAGCAAGGGGATAGACCAGTAGCAGGGTATAAACATTTCTGTACCTCCAAGTGTTTTTCTTTTTATGAGGTATATTTGTGGTCACATGAGATTTCTAAATAGGTTTTCCATATATTTATCTTATGGGCTTGTTTGGTCAGCCCACAGGTCAGCATGTAAGGGTGGTCTTGGCTGAAGCGTAATTAAATATCATTTCCTGTCACTTAATAGTCTGCCACACTTAATAGTCTGCCACACTTAATAGTCTGCCACACTTATAGTCTGCCACAAATGAACAAAGATGCAGCATGCGCTGGTCTGAATCTCTTCGTCATCCATGTGGTTATTTGATAGAAGACACAAGTCAGAAATGGAGACAAGATTGAGAATTATTATTTATTTGGTAACAACCATATAGGTAATGTTAATTATATGATGATTATTAATGTCGGATGCATTTATTATACAGGAAATAATTCAATGCATCATTCAAAGATTTATCTACGACATGCAGAGACAGAATGAAATCAGCGGAGGTAACATTGCTATATATAATAAATCAATAAGAAAGTTTTTCATATGAGTGTACTTTAGTATGCAATATGAACCAATCAGAAACTGTGTTTATATGATTGTATTTTGCTCTGTATAGTGAAATAATGAATCAATCAGGAAGTGAATCAATTATTTGGAGGGGATAGATATGTCTCCTCTCAAAAGAATTTTATCATTTTTGTGTGCAATATTTTCTCTTTTATTTTTGTGGAGCAGGGGAAGCAGTGAATAATAAAGGTAACTGAAAATGTCTAATTCCCCCCCCCAATCTCTGTGTGTGTGTGTGTGTGTGTGTGCGTGTGTACGTGTATGAGTAATGTAACATTGTAAGACATTAAATCATCAGAAGACTGTGTGTGTGTTCACATGGTAAAGGTTGTAATGTATTTGTTGGTTGTTGGGGGTGGCTTGTATATAATGAATGTATGTTGCCTCACTACATATATGAACTTTGGTATAACTCAACACCTGGTAGATGAAATAACAAAACTTGATATCATTCAACACCTGGTAGATGAAATAACAAAACTTGATATCATTCAACACCTGGTAGATGAAATATCAAAACTTGATATCATTCAACACCTGGTAAATGAAATAGCAAAACTTGATATCATTTAACACCTGGTAGATGAAATAGCAAAACTTGATATCATTCAACACCTGGTAGATGAAATAGCAAAACTTGATATCATTCAACACCTGGTAGATGAAATAACAAAGAAGACCAGCAATAAATACTATGGTATCCTGGAATACAATAAATGGTATCCTGGAGTACAATAAATGGTATCCTGGAATACAATAAATGGTATCCTGGAATACAATAAATGGTATCCTGGAATACAATAAATGGTATCCTGGAATACAATAAATGGTATCCTGGAATACAATAAATGGTACCTGGAATACAATAAATGGTATCCTGGAATACAATAAATGGTATCCTGGAATACAATAAATGGTGTCCTGGAATACAATAAATGGTGTCCTGGAATACAATAAATGGTATCCTTTAATACAATAAATGGTATCCTGGAATACAATAAATGGTATCCTGGAATACAATAAATGGTATCCTTGAATACAATAAATGGTATCCTGGAATACAATAAATACTATAGTATCCTGGAATACAATAAATACTATAGTATCCTGGAGTACAATAAATACTATGGTATCCTGGAATACAATAAATACTATAGTATCCTGGAATACAATAAATACTATAGTATCCTGGAATACAATAAATACTATAGTATCCTGGAATACAATAAATGGTATCCTGGAATACAATAAATACTATAGTATCCTGGAGTACAATAAATACTATGGTATCCTGGAGTAAAATAAATGATATCCTGGAGTACAATAAATACTATGGTATCCTGGAGTACAATAAATGGTATGGAATCCTGGAGTACATGCTTGGAGAAAATGTTATTACATGCATCTGGTTGTGATAAATTAACATCTATGTGTGAAATTTGTTATTTAATTGTGTATCCCTTGTGGTAAGGCAAATTTCCGATCAATCTGGTACATGTCTAATTGTGTTCCCCTTGTGGTGAGGTACGTTGCCTATCTATCCTCGACATGAGTCTAATTTTGTACCCATGGTGGTGAGGAAAATTCCCTATCAATCTCGGACATGTATAATTTGTAATTCAGGTAATCATGTCACATAACTTGGGCGTTTAAAGTAAATAGTTTTATATGTTAGATATAACAAATGTTGTTTTATATGTTAGATATAACAAATGTTGTTTTATATGTTAGATATAACAAATGTTGTTTTATATGTTAGATATAACAAATGTTGTTTTATATGTTAGATATAACAAATGTTGTTTTATATGTTAGATATAACAAATGTTGTTTTATATGTTAGATATAAATGTAGAAGGCATTTATGCAAATGTCATAACCATGCTAGATAATTTAAATTTAGAAATAATAAGAGACGGCTAAGACAGTTATGGGGTGGAGCTGGCAGTTCCGACCACGTATGGCCAAAGTGACGCAGAATCCATGATGAAGTTGGATGTGTCAGTTCAAATGATGCAAATATCACAGTACAGCTGTAAACCATGACACAAATGTTCTGTTCTCTTGACCACATTCTGCTAATCTGCAGGAGTTTGAGAATTAATGCAAAAAAAGAAATTGTGAATTAATATTTTATTTAATTGTCAGTTTCATATTTTCTTGTATTACTTGAAGCAACTTTTCGCGCAAAATAGAATTTGTAAAATATTTATAGCAGCAATGTATTTTAGGCCTACTCATCAGAAGAGCTATACCTGTTGACCCCGTCTCTGGAAATTACAAAATATGGCAAATTACAAGTCCCACATACAAGCAATAGGCCTATTAACAATAACCTATATATCAGAGGTCCTCCCACTGAATCAATAGTCCTAAGTCCTATCATATAGGTATGTGCAATGATTCACATAATGCCCTTGAAAAATTTATTATTTCAGTAAATTGTCTTAGAAACTGTGACAGATATTCAAACTTAATATAGGCCCTATATATATATATATATGACACACACAAATATTTATAACTGGAATCCCTTTATATTTCATATGTTTATAATACATTTTCCTATTTAACACTTTCCAAAATCCCCAATTAGGCCTATGATTATTCTTTATTATTGATACTGTATAGAACAAATTTCTGTTGTAACATAAATATTTTGTCAGCACAGAGCAAGTTGTTATAATGGGATTTGACTGTATCAGCAAATTTCAGTTATTACCTAAATATATTGTTCATTAAACCAAATTATTATAATGGCATCTAGCATGGAACAAGTTGTTTTAATTGGATCCAGCACAGAGCAAGTTGTTATAATGGGATTTCACTGTATTTTTTCTCTACAGGCACTACTGATGACATCAAGCACCATTTTGAACGCATGCGCTATGAGGTCCTGTCGCAGTATAAGATCAAAGATGACAATGTATCCATGGCAATGGCTGCTGTGCAAAACATAGCGGGCCAAGTTAGCGCCTTGTCAGTAGCTGGCAGACTTAAAGCATATGTTTTGAATAAAAGAGCAAGCGGAATGAGCCAACTCTCTGCTGGAAGCAAGTCAGACATCTCTTTATCAGATTTTGCAGAGAATTATCAAGACATTTTGTGCGATGTTCACGAGGAGCCTGATGATGCGGAGGATGATGATAGTGAAACACAGAAATTGATACCTGACGATGAGTCGCCGTCCCCTGAGCACAAGAATGGAATAGAAGTTACATGCGTGATTGAGGTCGGTATGAACAGTACAGATCATTTCAAAATTGAAGATGAAAACATAACTCGATGAAACTAAGGGATGCAGAAAAATCCAGAACTGAATCTAGTTGTAGATTAATTATTTGCATATTTGTGTACATAATCTAGATGTTAGATCTATATGTCACCAATTATTTCAGATTTCAATTGAATTAATAAGCACACAATGGGCAATTCCCTAGATGCTCCAGTCCCCATCTCAATAAATCCATCAGATTGCAGCAACCAACAGTTCTAGTTTTATGTTGATTTATTAGTCTTTTTGTATATCTATTGTCTTTCTTTATAGGCTGTTTTGTGTTCTTTACAGTGTAAAGTGTGAATGATAGTCACTGTCACGACTGTGTGATCAGAACAGCTTGTAAAGTGTGAATGATAGTCACTGTCACGACTGTGTGATCAGAACAGCTTGTAAAGTGTGAATGATAGTCACTGTCACGACTGTGTGATCAGAACAGCTTGTAAAGTGTGAATGATAGTCACTGTCACGACTGTGTGATCAGAACAGCCTGTAAAGTGTGAATGATAGTCACTGTCAAGACTGTGTGATCAGAACAGCCTGTAAAGTGTGAATGATAGTCACTGTCACGACTGTGTGATCAGAACAGCCTGTAAAGTGTGAATGATAGTCACTGTCAAGACTGTGTGATCAGAACAGCTTGTAAAGTGTGAATGATAGTCACTGTCACGACTGTGTGATCAGAACAGCCTGTAAAGTGTGAATGATAGTCACTGTCAAGACTGTGTGATCAGAACAGCCTGTAAAGTGTGAATGATAGTCACTGTCACGACTGTGTGATCATAACAGCCTGTAAAGTGTGAATGATAGTCACTGTCAAGACTGTGTGATCAGAACAGCTTGTAAAGTGTGAATGATAGTCACTGTCACGACTGTGTGATCAGAACAGCTTGTAAAGAGAGACATAACAAATATATGAAGAGACGAATAAATCAATAATAAACTGGAAGTGTCAGCCACTACTACTCTCTGATGGATTTATTGAGATGAGGATCAGAGAGCACATATGGACTTACCTGGTGGTCTCTGATAGTAACCCAGACATAACTGATTATCCCACAATTAAATGTGGATGTTTTACATGCCATTGACACACAATGCGTGAAATGCAGATTGCAACTTAAAGGGATCTATGTGGCATAGTGGTTAAACCATTTGCCTTGTGTTCATGAGGTCGTGGGTTCAATACTGGGTCAGTTGAATACAAGCGCATTTTTTTTCCAGATTACCCAGGTCAACAAATTTTCTAAAAAAATTTGGTACCAGACTTTAAATACATGATTTCTGAATGATTTTGTCATGCTGGTTTGAAATATCATAATGACATTCCACAATTAGCTCTGGTTATTTTTTTATGATGAATTTAAATTTCAGCAATATAAATTTCATGTATACTTGTTTAATCTATTTGGTGAACAGTTATTCTTTACACTTTAACATTATAAAACTGTTATTGCACATTCAATTAAGTGATATTCCATCATAAAATGTTATAACAAATAAACAACACTATTTAAAGTTCACGAATGATCTTTCTAAAAGGCACATTTGAACCCTGACTGTCATTATTCCGTTGTTCAAGCTCTATTTGCTTGCTTTTTGTAGTCAACAAATACTCTCTCTCTTATTTTAGCTTCACTCAGTCTTAGACAATTTTCTGAAGAGGTATTTGAAATCATTACCAGTTTTATCCAGTGCCTTGACAAGGTTATTCATGAGATCCAGCTCAATGTGCAAGGGTGGCAACAAAATCTTGCTACTGCCAACAAGTGCTGGGTTCTCCACGTTCTTAATGTCATGATGTAATGACTGCCTAATTGGCCAATGTCTTCTGGTGTAATGATCACTTCATGCACGACTATTCCATTCACAAAGAAATCAACAGCACTTGGTGTATCCACCCTGTAGTCCAAGAAAAAAAGTTACCACTTTTAGGTGCCCACATATTGAACAATGATGATAATCCTAGTTTATACACTTCAAAAGTTGCTGAATGTTTTTTTTCATATGAAATAAATAACCAACTGGAATTGATGGCAAAACATTACCACTACTCAACAAAACAGCTTTTAAGACTTGTCTTTAATGAATTAATGAAAAGCTTCCACTCTTCTGGGTTGTAATTAATATTGATGGGCTGCCATTAAATCAGAAATGTTGTGGCACACAGACAGGTCACCATTTTTTTGAAAAGAATTTATTAAGCAGCATCTGGTAGTTCCTAAATACAGAAATTTTAACATCTTCTGCTAGAATATTCCACTGTTGTAATATGGAACCAAGAAGCTCTACTTTGTTCTAGGGTAAACTCAAGAGTCTTACAAGATCATTCAGTTCCCTTTGGGTTATTAAGTTTGGGTTTTGTATATATATTTTGTTCAAATTCAGGGTCTTTTGATGTTGATGACTCAGAAATGTCCTCTTCTTCATCATCGGAAGCAGCTGAAAATGATTCTGACACTTTTGGAACTGGTAGGGCATCGTCGTGAGTACAGGACTTATTGCAAAGGAATGCTTGGATATTGCAGAGTCAATAACTTTATTACCCTGTTCCAAGTTTTAAATTAAGTACATGATGAATGTATAGACATAAATATGATAAATTTGAGTAAATATTTTCTTCTTTGATATTCCTTTCCCAAGTGGAGGCATCATGCAAAAGTAACAGTTGTTAATATGATCAGTGGATTCCCCCCAAATCTTTGGAACTGCAAATAACATAGCTGGCTTTTTTTCTAGCCAACCACAGTTTAAGATGTGCAGCACATGTATCGCAGCATATACTATATGTGGTGCCCAATTTTCTAGCCAACCACAGTTCAAGATGTGCAGCACGTGTATCGCAGCATATACTATATGTGGTGCCCAATTTTCTAGCCAACCACAGTTTAAGATATGCAGCATGTGTGTCGCAGCATATACTATGTGTGGTGCCCAATTTTTATCTTCATTTCCTATCCTGCAGCCAAAATAGAAGTTGTACGCTTTCATCACTTTAGACATATACCAACTTTGTGATAGAAAAGCCACTTTCTTCATCACTTTAGACATATACCAACTTTGTGATAGAAAAGCCACTTTGCCATATAACAGACATTATTTGCACTGTTGACAAATTTCCTGGGCATTTCTAACAAAGACACTTGAGAATGAAAACTGCAATACTAATAATTAAATTTCATCAGAGATAAGATATTTATACACAAAATGCATATAATACCAGGTATGATTGCATCATATGCTTCTAGTTACATTTTTATTGGACAGAATCAATAATTCAGTGAACCACAGCTGTTGCATCATATATATATATATGCAGTAATTAAAAGAAAACAAAAGTTGCATATATCTAAAAACACTAGAGTAAATGAACATTTTTAAAATATCATTTTCATTTTCAGCACCCCGAAATGAATCAAGATCAACTTTTTTCATGGCAGGTACAATTCTGATGTTGACTTGTGTTATCACTTTGAGATACAGAGTTCATATCTATGAGTGTTATTTTCAAAAGGTGGTGAGCCACTGTGTTGAAAGGCACAAATATGAGAAAATTAGATTACAATGAAGTCAATCCTCTATGCCCTCTCATGAGGTTACAGTCATTAGTATTTAAATGCTACAGGAACATGTGACTAGATATGCATCTACAAATCGGCTATTCTATTATGCAAGATTATGGTGTATTTCTGAAATGTTTAGGATCATACAATCCAAAGTCAAATATATCTTCTTCTGCAGCATTAAGTCTCAAACTCTAGTAGATTAGCAGGATGTAGTCCACAGTTTACATTTTGACTGCAATATCTGGCACCTTTCAACTTGACATATCTGACCAGGCGAGCATTGCTTCTGGATGACTCACTCTCTATAGCATGGAACAGCACTAACTCCACCCCCCCACCACCCTGTAGTTGCCTCTTATGACATGCATGGCAGGTGACAGTGTCACTACTGTTTGCTCCTATTTCAGGCCCCCTGCAACACACTTGCTTAGCTTACTCTAAATATGGTGTATACACAATGGTCTGCAGTGGATTAGGGCCATGTTTTATGGTGTGTGTACAGCCATCCACAGTGCATTAGGGCCATGTTTTATGCTCTGGGACTTGCTAGGAGCAATATGGCCATCATTGCTGCGATAATACAGTAGAATCCCTCTATAGCGCATCCTGTATTAAAAATTTTCCTATTTAACAACACATTTCAAATCAATATAGCAAACTTCTGTTATTACATACATATTTCATCAGCCCAGACCAAGTTATGGGGCAGTACTTTTTCCATGACACCTTGTTGAAGACCTTACTTGATGGTAGAGTCAAAGGCAGTCGAGCATGACGTAGGCAGAGATACAAGTGGGAGAAAAACATCACGAGATGAACATGTTACAGTCTAACAGAGTGCACCACCAAGAAAAGAGGGAAATATTCAAAGTCTGTTGCAGCCAATCTTTATTGTGGAATGGTACCTGATGATATTTTGCTTGTTCTCTATATAATGTCCACTCCGTCAGACAAATCATAAGAACTGTTGTCTGGAGTTTGTCTTTCATTGCATATATCTGTGTTTGCAGGGTTGAACAAATATGTCTTTCTCAACAGGGTACAGTTCAGCAGGATATGTTCATGTCTGTTCCACTAGTGTACAGTGGTATATTAGACAGTTGTGTCCTGTGCATTTGTTTATTCAGTTTGTTGTGTCCTGTCCTCAGGCAAGGTATAGTGACACCTGTCCCGGCTTATTTAGGTAATTGTACATGGCGTTCTACAGTCAAAATGGGCGCATCATCTTGTGAAAAGAGAAATGCAGCAGCGAAGAGTAGCTAGAAAGTCATTGATAGACCAAAATTCTTCTACAGTGGTCATTCCATGCCCGAACTGTCCAAGGACATTTGCAGATCGAATAAGGCTTACTAGCTATGTACGAACTATTAGGCATGGACATAATTACAGCTGATTTTTCAGAAGTGGATATAACAATGGTCGTCATGACAAATGGTCTTTTATTAGGTTATTTTCACTTCTGTTGATTTTTGTAGCTCTCTTCTTTTCTTGATCTTGACAAAGACAGTTTGTGTTGAAGCATTGATTATAATTCATATTAGGCTGGTAATGAAATATTTATATCTTAAATTATTACATTTGTAATGATATTTGTAAATTTGTCACATTTATTTGTCATATTTATGTGTATACATTCATCATGTACTTTAATTTGAAACTTGGAACAGGGTAATAGAGTTATGCTAACCACTGAAAAAACACATACTAACACACATAAATCAATGTTTTGAACAAAAGGCCTTTATCAAGAATACATACACAACAAAAAAATGATGAGTAAAAACAGTAAACTACTGATGTTGACATGACAGAGCTAATTGTGTGTCCGGTGATTAGCAAACGTTCATTACCTTGTTACAAGTTTCACTTGTTGGATTTTAGTTTTGATGCAGTGAACAGATATTATCCAACATTTACTAAGTAGATTAAAATAGTTACATATTATCTACAAAACTTATAACTACAAGACAACAACTCAAGCAATGAGATCAAATAAAATAGTTAAATATTATCTACAAAACTTATAACTACAAGACAACAACTCAAGCAATGAGATCAAATAAAATAGTTACATATTAGCTACAAGACTTATAACTGATCTGTCTGATACTAATTATGTCATACAGTAGGATTCCTCGATAGCACGTGTTTAGAACAGATTTTCCTATTTAACAACACTTTTCCAACTCCCCAGCTATATTTTTATTCTTTATATAATGTATATTTATTCTTTATATGCTGTATATAGGAAATGTATATGGCATGAATGTTTCCTCAGCCCGAACAAAATTTGTATAATGGTATTTGACTGTACTCAGATCGTTCCAGAGAGAGAACACAATTCTATAGCATTCTAGTCAAGCCTGCAAAATGCTAACTCGTGAGGTTCGGCAATTTGATGAGACATGATTTCCTTTCTTAAACTATCCTGCAGGGAAAAGTTGAGGGTAGGAGAAGAGGAAGGCGGAGGAAAGTATGGATTGATAATATTAAAGACTGGACAGGATTAAGATTCTCTATACTTGAACAAGAAAATTAAAACAGAGAGGTATGGCAGCATTTTTTGTGTGAAAGTTTCCAGATACTCCTACAATTCTGAAGGGTTATGGGTTTGATGACGATGACAGGTTAAGTTTCTCCCAGCAGACACTGGATTCTGATTGTTCTGATCCAGCACACTTGCAGATATTTGTCTCATAAACCACCAACAAAAAACTGAATGTTTCTCTACTCATATTTTCGTTATTGATTATGTTTATTTTTAAATTATTTTATCTTTTCAAATCAACTGACATTGAATACTCTCAAAACCCAAGCTAACTGGGTCAATGTTTACATGTTTCTTATCTCACCCACAGCTAATAAAAGTATATACATGAAATCTTGACTTGACTGTGTTCCAATGAATAAAGTTTGTGTGTAGAGACATATACATGTTTGCTTTTTGTTTGAGAACCCCAGGAATTATGAGTAATTAGCTCTTACTTCCTATGTGCAATGGGGAAGTTTCCGAGCTTTTCTTCATACCCAGGAGACTTCACCTTTCGGCTTGGTGCAATGCCTATTGGAGGAGCCTTCTACTAAGGTGGGTGTGTACATGAGACGAGCTGATACTTTGCTTGCGCTATCCATTGTTCGTCTATTCCTCCTGTAGGAAGGCCATTCCATTACCACCTTTTATCTTCCTAGGTCCCAGATCTAATGTTTTCTGTATGAGCCATGTTGAACAACAGCGACAGTGGTATTAGACTCAGGGTTGATACATCTTCCTAGACAAGGTGCTGCTTTGCCAAACATGATGTGGGTCTGGGATTTGACCTGTGCATTTCGCATACACTCACCTCATCCGCTTGAGATGGTCTTCCAATTCATCGTCAGGTGACTCTTTTTTTCCATCGCATTTTGACTCTTCGCCATTGCGTATATTACCCAAAGAGCTAGGTAAAATACAAATCTCGGACAAGAAGCTTCGCAGTGGGCTCTTGGGTACTGAACCCAATTCTGTATGTATGAGCCGAGTTGGGCAATAGCCTACAGTCGAGTTGGGCTAGGTTTGCAGTGTCGTTAGAGACTTGCATCCCCTACTGTCCAGATTCTGAGTCCTCAACACTGTTTTGGTCAGACATTTGAGCAATTCTCTCCCCGACATTTGTTCAATGCTTGTCCTGTGTGCAAATATGTGAAGTATTTGTTGATATCTCCTATGAGTGTGCTTGGTTATATATTGTGAAGTTCGTAGATGGTTAATAAAACCTATTCTGACCACAAATATCCTTGGACAGTTAGGACAATGGATGACAACTGGTTTTTGATCCACTTGTGACTGTCTTGCAACTCTCCA
This sequence comes from Meghimatium bilineatum, assembly GCA_034231615.1. Classification (NCBI taxonomy): domain Eukaryota; kingdom Metazoa; phylum Mollusca; class Gastropoda; order Stylommatophora; family Philomycidae; genus Meghimatium; species Meghimatium bilineatum. The sequence continues at coordinate 394,165 of CM067308.1, read as the reverse complement.
CTGTTGAGCTGCTTCAATTCTCTTCTTTTCACAAGATGATTGTGCCTTTTCATAATAATGTTACACAATGTGACCGTGATAATGAAATGTTCAGTCTATATTAACTTATGAAAACTAACCACTTTAGATCTATCTCCTAATTTGACTTGGCCAAAAAGACAGTCTCCATTTGGAAAGTTTCTAGCAAACTTGATTCAGCGAATGGTCTTTGAAAAAAAGGCTCCCAGCAGGTTTGGATTGGTGAGTAGATTCACAAAGAAGGTAACATAACCCTCCCTTAGGTCATGTCTGGAACTCCAGTCTTCAAGAGTTGGCTTCGTAAATAGATTCTTCTTAAGGGCAATATCATACCCCACAGTATGGGTTTCTCAGGAACAATACCATACCCCACAGTATGGGTTTCTCAGGAACAATGATACCCCACAGTATGGGTTTCTCAGGAACAATACTATACCCCACAGTATGGGTTTCTCAGGAACAATACCATACCCCACAGTATGGGTTTCTCAGGAACAATACTATACCCCACAGTATGGGTTTCTCAGGAACAATGATACCACACAGTATGGGTTTCTCAGGAACAAGATGATCAGAAGTGGTCTATCTATAAATTTGCACCTCCAAGCGTTTTCATACTCTTGGCAACAGGTTACCATTGAAACAATGTGGGAATAAACTTCCGCTGGAGGAACATCAAGATTCCTCTACTCGATCTAACATCTAAAATCAGATGACCACACTGGAAAGGAATTTAATCCTCTCTATTCTCTGCTTTCTACAACAACTAACACTCTCCCTGTCGGAGGTATTCTACTCAAAAGAGAATTCTTATGGAGAGACCTCTCTGACTCTCAAACAATTTAGCGCAAGGTATCTTCAATGACATCAGCTCCTCTATTTTACAACGGTAGTTGCTTGTGAATCCTCATTGGCTGTCACAACTTCACAAGTAAGCTGCATATTTCTCCATTATCCTTACTTAAATATTACACTCCTGCTTCACAAGACTAATTTACCCCCATTTCTAATAATAATAATAATAAATTTGAATAAAATAAACAATCCCAGCTACATATGAAATAATATCTACCTTGACTATGTATGAAATAAACACTTTATCTCCACTATGTATGAAATAAACATTTTATCTCCATTATGTATGAAATAAACACTGTAAATCTATGTATCAAACACATTCTCACAGTCAACTCTTACAATAAACACATTCTCACAATCAACTCTTACAATAAACACATTCTCACAATCAACTCTTACAATAAACACATTCTCACAATCAACTCTTACAATAAACACATTCTCACAATCAACTCTTACAATAAACACATTCTCACAATCAACTCTTACAATAAACACATTCTCACAATCAACTCTTACAATAAACACATTCTCACAATCAACTCTTACAATAAACACATTCTCACAGTCAACTCTTACAATAAACACATTCTCACAATCAACTCTTACAATAAACACATTCTCACAATCAACTCTTACAATAAACACATTCTCACAATCAACTCTTACAATAAACACATTCTCACAGTCAACTCTTACAATAAACACATTCTCACAATCAACTATTACAATAAACACATTCTCACAGTCAACTCTTACAATAAACACATTCTCACAATCAACTCTTACAATAAACACATTCTCACAATCAACTCTTACAATAAACACATTCTCACAGTCAACTCTTACAATAAACACATTCTCACAATCAACTCTTACAATAAACACATTCTCACAATCAACTCTTACAATAAACACATTCTCACAATCAACTCTTACAATAAACACATTCTCACAGTCAACTCTTACAATAAACACATTCTCACAATCAACTCTTACAATAAACACATTCTCACAGTCAACTCTTACAATAAACACATTCTCACAATCAACTCTTACAATAAACACATTCTCACAATCAACTCTTACAATAAACACATTCTCACAGTCAACTCTTACAATAAACACATTCTCACAATCAACTCTTACAATAAACACATTCTCACAATCAACTCTTACAATAAACACATTCTCACAATCAACTCTTACAATAAACACATTCTCACAATCAACTCTTACAATAAACACATTCTCACAGTCAACTCTTACAATAAACACATTCTCACAATCAACTCTTACAATAAACACATTCTCACAATCAACTCTTACAATAAACACATTCTCACAATCAACTCTTACAATAAACACATTCTCACAATCAACTCTTACAATAAACACATTCTCACAATCAACTCTTACAATAAACACATTCTCACAGTCAACTCTTACAATAAACACATTCTCACAATCAACTCTTACAATAAACACATTCTCACAATCAACTCTTACAATAAACACATTCTCACAATCAACTCTTATACTAAAGACAGAATGAAAGCACACATAAACAATTTTGATTTATTAATATTCAGAAAAATCAAAGCTTCAAATTTAAAAAAATCATTTCCACACACATCAGCGGACATAACACACAATTCCTGGCAGCAGACGGACCATACAACTCCTGGCAGCAGATGGACCACACACAATCATTGAGTGGTCTTCCTAGACCAGCTCATGTAAAAGTATTAAATGAAATACTATGACAGGAACATGCAGACAATATAGAAAACTGACAGGTCTCAGAACTTTTTTCAACAGCACATAAGCTCTTAAGTGTATTCAAATATTCAGAACATATTAGTAGATTGGTCAATTCTTCACAAAATAACTTCAAGACCCACACAAGTTGCTTGCTACATTTTTATTTAGCACAGAGCCACACAAGCAACTCTGTGAAGTTTTATACAAAATGGAACATTAGAACCACACATGATGTTTTGTGACACTGTGTACAGAATAGAACATTAGAATCACACATGATGTTCTGTGACACTGTGTACAGAATAGAACATTAGAACCACACATGATGTTCTGTGACACTGTGTAGAGAATAGAACACTAGAACCACACATGATGTTCTGTGACACTGTGTAGAGAATAGAACATTAGAACCACACATGATGTTCTGTGACACTGTGTACAGAATAGAACATTAGAACCACACATGATGTTCTGTGACACTGTGTAGAGAATAGAACATTAGAACCACACATGATGTTCTGTGACACTGTGTAGAGAATAGAACATTAGAACCACACAAGCAGCTCAGTATACTCTTAGAACACAACAAAAAATCATGTGGATAAATCAGTACATTCACATCCTGGGACAGTGTAGCAGAACACAGAATAAACTCAAGGTACTTGACATTATTGGTTCAAACAATTTAACTGTGATCTCCCCCTTTTGTGTCAGGTTCTCTGGTTCACTTCAGAACAATGCAACATCATGTTCTCTGGTTCACTTCAGAACAATGAAACATCATGTTCTCTGGTTCACTTCAGAACAATGCAACATCATGTTCTCTGGTTCACTTCAGAACAATGCAACATCATGTTCTCTGGTTCACTTCAGAACAATGCAACATCATGTTCTCTGGTTCACTTCAGAACAATGCAACATCATGTTCTACAACATTTTTCTGTGACTTAATTGTATATTGTATGTAAATAATCACTTTATCAAGAACTGTCACTCTGAAGTCAGATGTGTCAGGCTAGTGACACAAATAAAAATAGTGACACAATAAATCTTATTTCTCTGGCCTACATCCTGTTAGAAATCTAGTAGTACCATTGTCCTGCTACAAAACGAGATCCAGTGGGAGTTTGAGAATGAAATCTAGTAGGACCATTGTCCTGCTACAAAACGAGATCCAGTGGGAGTTTGAGAATGAAATCTAGTAGGACCATTGTCCTGCTACATGAGAGATCCAGCAGGAGTTTGAGAATGTCCTACTACATGAGAGATCCAGCAGGAGTTTGAAAATGTCCTGCTACACAAAATGTCCTGCTACACAGTTTGAGAATGTCCTGCTACACAAAATGTCCTGCTACACAAAATGTCCTGCTATACAAAATGTCATGCTACACAAAATGTCCTGCTACACAAAATGTCCTGCTACATGAGAGAATGCACTGCTACACAAAATGTGCTACTACATGAGAGAATGTCCTGCTACACAAAATGTCCTGCTACACATAATGTCCTGCTACATGTGAGAATGTCCTGCTACACAGAAATTGTTAGTGACTTCTGATGAGAAGTATCACGAGAAATGCAAGGGAGATAATTAAATTGTATTGTGCAGGGAGATTTATGAGAATATGCACCCACTCTCATACATCATATCAGCAAATACTTCACAATATATAACCAAGCACACTCATAGGAGATATCAACAAATACATCACAGATATCAGCAAATACTTCACAGATATCAGCAAATACCCGGTACTTCACAGATATCAACAAATACTTCACAGATATCAACAAATACTTCACAGATATCAGCAAATACTTCACAGATATCAGCAAATACTTCACAGATATCAACTATATTGAGTAGACATCTATTTCAAGTCAATATGTCAAACTCTTGTATTTTCTGAACAGATACTGTCACAGATGACAATTCACATATTCATATCACTTGAATAAACTTTCAGACAAATGAAGTTCGGCATAACCAGTAGTCAATTGGTGGCAGGGAATGAGCACACTGAACCCTATCTTGGCTACAGTGGCTAGGAGCAGTGGATAGGTTGAAACCTACCTTCCTGGTGGTGTGATAGTTATTATCTGGCTATGGCCCGGGGTGGCCTGAAAATCCAGACTTCCCAGCAACATAATGTCATTGGGTCAAAGGGCATGAGCCCATGGACTGCTGGATCATCAACCAACCAACCATCAAGAGTAAATCTCTGTGTTGAGAGACTATATCCTGTGTGCTACCATTTTGGAATGACAAACTATTCCAGATCAGCTATTCTTAGTAATACTATCACTATGGCTGCTGTACTTCTGAGGTATAACAGATTTGACAATTGTTGACACTGGTAAGAAGGGTATATACAATTAATTCAACAAGCATGAAATTTGGTCAGTAAAGTGTTAGTCAACAATGGAATTACACTGATAGTTTTCCTAGCTCAGTGACATAAGTAGTTCATTTGTCACATGTCCAACACGAAACAGAATTTGTCACACCTCAAACACACAGCAGAATTTGTCACACCTCATACACGCAACAGAATTTGTCACACCTCAAACACACAGCAGAATTTGTCACACCTCATACACGCAACAGAATTTGTCACACTTCAACACACAACATAATTTTTCTGCACAAAAGAACATTTCTTTCACACTAGTTTATCGCAATATACAAAATACTTCTGTCACACCACAACTACACAACAGTTTGTTGCATTATAGAAAAAAAACTGTCACACCAGAAACACACAAGTCTGTCACAACACAAGCATGCTCAAAGTTTGCAACGCTGAGCATTAGAAGTCTTCATCCGAGTCATCTATTCGAGCCCTGCGCCGATCAAACTGAAACAAAACATACAGCAGAATCAGCTACAATTGAGTCATTGTTAATTACTTCAGATAAATGATTATAATAATAATCATATAACCCATAACTGGAGGCTGGTAGCTTAATTGATAGTGAGCTTGCTTGCTATCATCGGGTTACAGCAAGCAAGGTTCAAAACCAACCACATCCAGACAAAAAAATCCAGGTTGTGATTTTTCACTTGACACTGTCACTCCTCCAGTCGACTCAGCTGTAAATGTGCACCTAACGTATGAGTATGGGGAGTCAAGACAGCAAGGAAGGGAAATGGCCATGCCACCTAACAGTTGCTGCAGCTTAGTACATGAAGAGCTAACTTCATCCAGATGGCAGGTTGCTGCCATGTGCCATGGGACCCACCTTAACCCACAACACCTTAGGATCATAGGGGTGTCACACTGAGATATTTGACACAGAAAGAGATTCAGGCATCCCTATCATCTATCATTTTGATGAATTTGGAAATTTCACACCCTGTCCATTCCATTAATATTGTCTAACCAAGACTTCTTCTGGTCCCGTGTTTTTCTTCCTTCGACCGAACCCTTAAATCATTAACCCCCTTAGCTGTGCCGAGTAAAAACTTAAACCGTAACTGCAGTGCAGGGAAATTTTAAGGGCTGTTAAATATTTTTCCTGTAATCAATTTTCCCTCTCATGTTAAAGAATTGGAATGTAGGCTCATTATTATTGCAAGCATATACTCTAGGCCTATACCCTAATTTATGAATTTACAAGCATAATGTTGCTGTCTATTATGGAGAAGACGTGAAAGCCTAAATATACATTCCTCTCACAAAATGAAACATTATTTCAAACAAATATACCTAATTATAATAACCCATTTTATTCTGGATGCAAAGTTTTTCCTGTCATCAAAATGTTTGTCATCATATTTATTTGCCTCATTACAAATATGTTGTATAAAAGTATTGTGTGATACACATTCAAACATTCTGAAAACATTTGCATGATCAATGTTTTGAATCATAAACTATTACTGACAGAAAACAAAAATGTTTACCTTACCCCGTATCACAAAATTGAAACACATGGTCTACAGATAACATTTGAATCTAATTATATATCCTCCGAATCACTAACATTACCACAAATAAAATGAACACTTTCTACATCTGATAAACTAATGCTAGAACTATCAGAAAAACTTTCTTCCAAAAGCTCATAAAACTGATTCATTGAGTTTTCACTTTGCCATATTTCTAAGTCTAGTTATGGTGGTCACAGAAAAAACGTACTTCTCGGTCTACTGACAAGAATTGAAATGACACACGCATACTCAATTTCAAAGCTTCGATTTGGAAATGACCTTTAGGTAGCTTGCACTAGCCAATCAGAGTATTTGATAACAGTGAGGTGCTTTCAGGGACAAAATATACACATACTTAACTTAGCGCTCCTTAAGGTTTCCGCAAAATGAAGATAACTTTCCTTCGTATCCTTAGGGCTGCTCTGCAGGAAAGGGGTTAAGTTATTGTAAATAATTTCATTATCTATAGAACTATGATGTCAGAAGAGATGAACAATAAATTTGATCGAACTGATGAAAAAGTTCAAATATACAAAAATAATGTGGTAATCTTACCTTGACTGTAGTTTTTTTCTGGGTGGAACTGCTGACTTGCTCGAGAAGACCAATGAGACTCTGCTCTGACAGCTGAAGGAATACCACAAAGATATCAATGAAAACCTATAGCTTTATTAAAAAGATAAGCAACAATCATATGGCTAAGTTGCTCTTAATTAATAACAGATTATTGAAATATATCTTATATAGGTCATTTATACTTACATATTATTGATATGCAATTTTGCAATGAACAGTCAATGATGGAAGGAGAAGAGAGAAACAAAGAAAATCCTTGATTTATAACATCAAGGACTTTTCAAGGTCTGGTCATGACTTTTCTACACTCCTTCAAATGGATTAGGTCAGAGATGTTTGTAGGGCACCCCTCCGACTCTAATGGGTTATGAGTCTTATTATGAATATTTTACATCATTCATACATTGAGCTCGGTACAGGCTAGATGCTGACCTAATCATCTGGGGTATGGCGTTGGTCAATGAAAATATGAGCCTAACATTGCATTCCCCAATATACCCCAATGGACGTTAGACATGGACAGCTTACTTATATATTCAGCAACATTGCCAGTTCTACTTGTTAATCTGTTAGAGTTAATGAAGATCATTTGAGCTGAACCGGGATAAAAATGATGCAGTCTGACTGTGTCTATGAGTGCCTCAAGATTCCCCCCAAACTATGAACATATTTGGGAGGAGTCTGTAAGACATTGAGCAGCTGTTTATCTGAAGTTCTCTGCAACATTCGCGTCAATCCTGTCATGCCAGTTAGGCCTGCCCGTAAAATTGTCTATATATATTATTCATTTACCCATGTTACATCTGAAGAAATCTTGTTTATATATTATTTATGCTTACTAGTGGGTTTAATTGTCTTGTTTATGTGTTATTTATGTAAACCTTATGGGATTTATATGCATCTATAGACTCTGATGCCATTACGTTTCCAGGTCTGTAGGCCCTGTCATCTCTGTTACTATGCCCCAATTCATCAGTACGGAATCACACGAAGTAAAGCTAATATGACGTAGAATTCCCGCCACATGAAGCTAGGAATATGTCACATTCTAAAGGTCAAATTCCTTTACACATTATGATTGTAAGAACGCAGAAAACCAGCTGATTTTGTCAACAAATTTCTGGAATGACTTTGTTCATTCTCGATGCCATATTTTACTATCAAATGTAGTACCATGTAACATGGTAAGTGATTGTCATGGAAAGTAATACCTACAGGTTTTAATTGGTTGTTTTTGTGTTTTAGTTGTTGTTATATTATAAGAATGTTCGTTTATTCATTGAATAACACAAACACAATATGTATTAGGGGTGCCACGTGTCGGCATGGAAAATAATTATATTGTATATCGGTCTAGACTTATTGTTGGACGGACGGACATTGTATGTGATTTCATGTTTTATTAGATTTTTTCATCATCATCAAGTACCGTCTCCGCAACATAGGTTGGCTGCAACGTATCTCCAACATCTCCTGTCTCTTGTCTTGGTGGTGCACTCTGCTAGGCTGTAACCTGTCCATCGTGTAATGTTACTCTCCCACTTGTATCTCTGCCTACCTCTTGCTCGCTTCCCTTTGACTTTACCCTCAAGTAAGGTCTTCAATGGAGTATCATGTCTTTTAATGTGTCCAAAGTATTTTATTTGCCTGATCTTTATTTCTCTTAGTAGTTCTTTCTTCATATTAAGTGTCTTTAGCACCTCTTTATTTGTTTTCTTCTCTTTCCATGATGTTCTCCCTATTCTTCTATATACCCACATCTCAAAGGCATCAATTTTGTCTTCTAATTGTTTATTTAGTGTCCATGTTTCTGAGCCATACATTAATATGGAATAGATGTAGCATTTTATAATTCTCATTTTTAACTTGTTTGTAATTTGTTTAGATATTAATAATTTCCTCATGCCATTGAAGGTACTTTTAGCCATTCCTATTCTCCTTTTAACTTCTGTTTCACATCTGCCATCATTTGTGACTATGTGTCCAAGATATTGATACTGTTTTACTTGTTGTAGTTTCTCTCCCTGTATGTTTATGTTTATCTCCTGTTCTTCTGTGTCTTTGCTGATTATCATGGTTTTTGTTTTTTGAATGTTTATATCTAGTCCATATTCATTACTTGATTTATTGACTTGATCTATTAGTCTTTGTAGTTCATGTTCACTTTCTGCTAAAAGAATAGTGTCATCTGCATATCTAATGTTGTTTATTATTTTCCCCATTGATCTTGAGTCCTGGTGTTTCTTCTATATTTTTAAAGATATTCTCTGTGTAGATATTAAATAGGCTTGGTGATAAAATGCATCCTTGTCTTACCCCTCTTCTTATTTAGATTTTTTCAGTCCATATTATATTAGTTTGGATATGAAATAACATTGATAAAATTCTCCTAAATACCTATTCCTGTTGTATATATATGTTGTTTCATGTTGTCACACACTGCTCAAGTATTAGGGTTGTCAAGAAATTGTATTTGCGGATTTTTAAATGCATTTTTAGATTTTCCTCCAGTTTTCAACTTTACAACTTGCTCACAACTGCTATATCAAACATACAACATCAACAAAAAAACATGATCTTATGCATTATTCACTCCTTTACTTACATGTGCAAAAATATTTTGATATCTTTACAAACAAAAATGTTATCGTGTTTTCCAAACACTCATCCAAAAATTTGTGCACATTATAATAATTTAAAAAAAGAATCTAGGCCCGGGGGAGAAATTGCATAATTTTAATCTGGAGACCTAGTGGTTACTAGTAGGCCTTATTGTCTTGTTTATGTGTTACTCATGTTTAGTAGATCTAATTGGTCCTTACAGTACTGAGGCCTGACGGCACATACTAATATTAAATGTTTGTGGTCCACAAGGAATTTACATACCTGCGCTGTGTGTGTGTTATTGTCTGTGTTAAGATCGACCAGTCCATATTTAAAGCAACTACAGAATACACACATTGGAAGTTGTGACTAGAGTTGCATCTTTTTGGGATGCAGTGTGGTCAAATACGGAATGAATGGTGACTCAAGTTGCCAGACGAATGTGTCTGCTGAATGGATCTGGTCAAATCCTGTCTATTACCATCTAAATTTTTCTTTAACTCCTCAATGTTTCCTTTTTATATTAGTAATGTATGTCTACATAGAATTGAGTCAGTAATGTATGTGTACATAGAATTGAGTCAGTAATGTATGTCTACATAGAATTGAGTCAGTAATGTATGTCTACATAGAATTGAGTCAGTAATGTATGTCTACATAGAATTGAGTCAGTAATGTATGTCTACATAGAATTGAGTCAGTAATGTATGTCTACATTGAAGAGAGTCAGTAATGTATGTCTACATAGATTTGAGTCAGTAATGTATGTCTACATTGAAGAGTCAGTAATGTATGTCTACATAGAATTGAGTCAGTAATGTATGTCTACATTGAAGAGAGTCAGTAATGTATGTCTACATAGAATTGAGTCAGTAATGTATGTCTACATTGAAGAGAGTCAGTAATGCTTTTATATGAGAAATATGTCTAAATGAAATGTGTCAGTCATGATTTACATTAGTAATGTATGTCTACATAGATGTGAGTCAGTAATGTATGTCTACATTGAAGTGAGTCAGTAATGTATGTCTACATAGAAGTGAGTATATGTATGTGTACACAGATGTGAATCAGTAATGAATTTATATTAGTAATGAATGTCTACATTGAAGTGAGTCAGTAATTATTTTATATTAGTAATGAATGTGTACATTGAAGTGAGTCAGTAATGATTTTAAGTAGGTACTTGGACATCCGGGATTTGCGTGTACAGAAAATTTTGCTCAAGTTATAAATTTCTTGGACTAATGTTTACATTTAGTGATTTTGCTGTTTTTCGTGTCTGCAACCAGATTTATTATTGTCTTTAACTATATTTCTTTTTATATATGTAACTTTTAAGGATGCAGCTTGATGCTGAAAACGACAGTTAATTTTTTTAAAACATCAACATATGTTTTATTTATGCAAATTGGCTGTCATTTTGAATATTAATTAGTTGTACATGCCTCTGAGAATCACAGCAATGTTATCAACAGATGTGTCTTGTATTTGTGAATACAAAAATATATAGTTTCTGTGGTATTTTATTATGTTTAATAGATATTTAATTTATTTTCATTATAATTATGCACATTAGCAGCCATTTTGAATATCAATTAGTTCTGTGTCCATCTGAACATTCCAGTAATGTGATCAACTTAAGCGTCTTGTCTTCACGAACACAAAAATGTATAGTTTTTGTGTTGTATTATTGAAAATAACTAAGATAATTAAGAAATTGTCAACTCAGTTACATTTTTGTGATCAAGTTTTATTTATATTTTCCTATATGTTTCATGTAAATTATTTTGATGTCAAATTAATTCGAAATAAATTTATAACTTTTTTCAGGGTTCACGTACAGACTTGGTTGATGTATCATTGAATTGCAATTTTCAAGGGCATCTAAATATAGTATTTTTAATGCTGCAGCATTATTTTGAAAATTTTATCCAAGTACCTATTTTAAGAGGGCATCTTTAAAGTGCTCTCTGTCATGTGGTCTTGCAGAAGCCAGCCTGGAGTTCACATAGCTAGCAGATACGTGTGTGCATGTATGTATGTAAAAATATCTATATAACTATACACAAACAATGAGAGTGAAATAGAGAAAGTACACATATACACAGGCAACATGCTTGCTTTATAAGATGTAATTTATTCTTCTTGATTTCAAACAAATTTCATGAACTGAAAATTATAGTTTTTATTTTACTCATGTTATCGTTGATAGAATGTCAGAACAATGTTACATGCTAATTTCTGACCTTTTGTCCCTGCAGCTGCCCAGAAGTAGCCATCTGTATGATCAAGCTCTCTATCATCTTGGCTTTGTCTGGTTTTGCCACAGCAATCGTGTTTACTAGTTGAACATCACAGATGTAATTAAGAATGTCAATGATATAACAAGATAAGAATATCAAATATTAAATTGTCTATAAGATGACTTATCTTGGTAGAATTCTCATAGTAACAATAAGAGACAGAAATGAAACCATCAGGAGACTAACAAACACAATGCCAATCCTGGATTACATCAGAAGACTAACAAACACAATGCCAATCCTGGATTACATCAGAAGACTAATAAACACAATGCCAATCCTGGATTACATCAGAAGACTAATAAACATAATGCCAATCATGGATTACATCAGAAGACTAATAAACATAATGCCAATCCTGGATTACATCAGAAGACTAACAAACACAATGCCAATCCTGGATTACATCAGAAGACTAATAAACACAATGCCAATCATGGATTACATCAGAAGACTAATAAACATAATGCCAATCCTGGATTACATCAGAAGACTAACAAACATAATGCCAATCCTGGATTACATCAGAAGACTAACAAACACAATGCCAATCCTGGATTACATCAGAAGACAGAAGATTAAGTGGTTTTCATATACTTCCAGGCTACCATCAGATAGTGCCTCTCAAAAAGCATTACTATACAGACACGATTGATTCAAAGCCAGGGGCAGAACATGCAAAAGATGGATTACATAAATAGAGTCAATGTAAACAAACATATATGAAGCACACAAAAAGATCATCTCCAGAGCTCCTCCACCCCTGACTATGCAAAGCATAAGGGGTATAAAGTGAAAAGAAAAGAAAGAAATAACATCACAGTTAAGAATAACAATGAGATTACAAGCATAAAAAGAAATATTTGTTGGCAACTCTGATAATTAAAATATATACATTAACACACATAAGATACATATAAGAGATTAGGAGTTGACACATTTATAATGACATAACTTCACACAAACTACTTTCCAATTAAGACAGCCTTTAAGATACACATATATTTTACGTGCATAATACTGGCTGAACTGAAGCCAAGCAGTCATATGGGTTGCATGGTCACAAGTGGCCAACGTTGACATATGGGTTGCATGGCCACAATTCGCCAACATTGACATATGGTCTGCATGGCCACAAATTAGGAACTTGTGTGTAACTTTGGACATGTAAAGTGACACAATTACCTGTCAGGAAACCCCATTTTGCAGGGAAGAGTTTGTGGGTGGAAGAAACCACATTTTTCAGGGAACAGTTTGAGGGTGAAAAAAACAGAGGAGGGGGCTAAAGAAAATCATGGGAAGATAGATCAAAGACTAGACAAGTCAAAATTTGACCAGTCATCTGCATCACTGATGATAGAAATCGCTGGTGTAGTCTGTGTTGATGCATCCAATGTAGTACATGTATGGATGCTGCTCAGAAGTGGTGTCTGTATGTAAAAGGTTCCATGATTTTGCATCCATCCATAAACCCATAAACCGCCTATGTCATACAGGTACTGTTCTGTTGTATTTCCAGCACAAGTGATGATGACCAATTGTTACATCCACTATTTAAATTCAGTTGTTGTCAAAGCATAGCATATACTACTGTTAACTGGGTGTCTCTGGGTATGAGAAGCATTGTATATACCGTTAGTTGGGTGTCTTCTGGGTATGATGGAAACTAAAGAGAAGCCACAGTGTATACAGGAAACAAGAGCTCTATAGTTCATAATACCTGAGGATCCAAATCAAAACACAGATGAACAATGAGAAGAGATAGTTCTTTACTAAGTATCGATCCTATTCACACACTACACACTGGCTAAACAATCTGTTGGATAACTCCAAGGTTATCAAATTTTAGGCATCATGAAATGTTCTTTCCACAGCGATATACAAAATGGTAAAACTCATTCAGCAACAGCAGACTGGTCCAATGACAGCACTAGTTCAATGACAGTAGGATGGTCTGAGTGGCTCTGTCATATGAGCAGTGACATCTGATCTAGCAAGGATGTAATCCATCTAGACACCCCAGAAATTATTTTCAATCTCTATGTGTACAATCCATAAATGGTTGAGGTGTTGCAGTTTTGGATACAGTTGCATTATGTGATGAGGTATCTATATGTTTTTTTTGGCATCGCACACAGGATGTGGTGTTTCACCCAGAAATTTATTGTAAATGTTACTTACATCTTCATCTTACTTTTAAAACACAGAATGTCATCACGACTAATGTCATCACAACTAATGTCATCACAACTAATGTCATCACAATTAATGTCATCACAATTAATGTCATCACGACTAATGTCATCACAACTAATGTCATCACAACTAATGTCATCACGACTAATATCATCACAACTAATGTCATCACAACTAATGTCATCACAACTAATGTCATCACAATTAATGTCATCACAACTAATATCATCACAACTAATGTCATCACAATTAATGTCATCACAACTAATGTCATCACAACTAATGCTTACATCTTGTTCTTGCATCTTGCTCCAAAACTTGACCTAGAATGGAATTCTTCATTTCGGTCTCTTTTGCTGCCTGCTCAGCCTGAGCTTTCCCAGAGCCATCTCCCTTCAATCAAATAACACAGAACAAAAGTCAAATAACACAGAACAAAAGTCAAATAACACAGAACAAAAGTCAAATAACACAGAACAAAGTTCAAATAACAGAACAAAGGTCAAATAATCCAGAACTAAGGTCAAATAACAAGTCAATAATTGATATCAATAATCTTACATTATGCTCCAACTCATGTTTTTTGTTTTCTTAAGTCTCAGGGTTTGAGAATCTCTGGCTTGGTGGTTAATCCTTTCTCTATGTGCTAAGAAGTTGCGAGTTTGAATCCAGCTCACGACATCTTTTTTACAAAAGTGAATTGTTTAAAGATCCTTGGAGATTATTGCTTGAAACTATGAAGTTACGTGCTACTGGTGGTACTTTTAGCAGGTGTGACATGCTGCTTCTTTTAGAGGGATAAAGTACATGCTGGAGTCAACTGAGTAGTTAATCCTCTATGCCAATTCAACCTAAGTCTGAGACCTTGATTTTATATGCCCTGCGTGACTACAGACTAAAACAAACAGAAAAAGGTTCTCAGGTAATGCTTCAAGAGTGCTTGCAAATTGCAGTTACACTTTTGTAGCTGGCCAAACTGCTGCACATAGCCAATAGTTTATACTGGCTAGGGCTAAATCATTGTATAGAGAGCATATTTGAAAGCATGCTTGGTAGAGTGCATGAATTTTCTGCTTGGTAGAGTGCATGATTTTTCTGCTTGGCAGAGTGCATGATTTTTGTGCTTGGCAGAGTGCATGAATTTTCTGCTTGGTAGAGTGCATGATTTTTCTGCTTGGTTGAGTGCATGGTTTTTCTGCTTGGTAGAGTGCATGATTTTTCTGCTTGGTTGAGTGCATGATTTTTCTGCTTGGTTGAGTGCATGCTTTTTCTGCTTGGTAGAGTGCATGATTTTTGTGCTTGGCAGAGTGCATGAATTTTCTGCTTGGTAGAGTGCATGATTTTTCTGCTTGGTTGAGTGCATGGTTTTTCTGCTTGGTAGAGTGCATGATTTTTCTGCTTGGTTGAGTGCATGATTTTTCTGCTTGGTTGAGTGCATGCTTTTTCTGCTTGGTAGAGTGCATGATTTTTCTGCTTGGTAGAGTGCATGATTTTTCTGCTTGGTAGAATGCATAATTTTTGTGCTTGGTAGAGTGCATGATTTTTATGGTGAATTTTGATAAATATAACTTATAATGACTAAATTTGCGCACACTTTTGTTAATGATTGGAAATATTTCACTTATGTCAACTGTCCCCCACAATCAAAATCATGACAATCAATGAGGGTAATGAATGTGAATGCCTGCATAAAATAAATAATTACCTCAGCAGACCTAATATAGGCACATATGGATATAATTTTCAAAATGGGTTTTCATCAATATAAACACAACAGTTAGATAGCACTTGAAAAATGAAGAACAATGATACCTCAGTCACGCTTGTACATAAATTCTGAAAAAAGTAATTTTTTAAAATTAGTTATGCATCAAAAAATGTAGGTGACTCTTCCTGTTTGTTTCTGGCACTTTACTTTCCAGGTAATAATGGACTGCATCCTATACAAGGTCTCATTTTTCTGTTTCACTGGAATACTTCTTTCTTGGTTCTATTTCCTGAGCACATTGATCTTCCTTTTTCAAGAACTATTTTATATCTTCATACTCGTTCAAAAACCTTGTAGGATATTTTATCATAATTCACAAATATATTGAATAATTATTTTAATTATGCAAATTAGCTGCCATTTTGAATAATAATCTTTGGTTGTATATGAAAATTATGTCAATGTGACTCGCAGATTCGTCTTGTTTTCCCGAACACAGAAATGTATAGTTTGTATCATATTTTATCATAAATAACTGAAATGTTTAATTATAAGGATATTCAATTCAATTTTATTTATGTAAATTAACCGCCATTTTAAATATTAATTAGCTTTGATTGAATTTGAAAATGAGTAAAATGTACTCCCCAGATTCATCTTTTCTTCCCGAACACAAAAATGTATAGTTTGTTACATTTTTTTATCATAAATAACTCAGATATGTCATGAATTATTGGCTTGGCTACAATTCTTGGTCACAACTTTGTGCACTAGTCAGCTTATATTCATTCATCTTAACTACAGTCACTGTGAAATTTGACCTAGTTTTGAGGTATTCCCCAAAGCTGAAGTTGAGTATGTCCGCTGTTCGTGCGAGGTTGTCATATCACAGTTCTTGCTGTCATGTGTTTAAGTGTGTTTTAATCGTTTTGAAGTATGGTAGATCTGGTGCTTTCTGTTGTGTTGTATGTTTGTGAGAGTTGGACACTCACTGCGGACATGGAGAGAAGATTACAGGCTTTCGAGTATAAATGCTACAGAAGAATTCTACGAATTTCCTATAGGGAACATAAGAACAATGTGTACGTAAGAAATAAAGTAGAGATGTGTGCAGGTGTCCATGAGCCATTTCTTTCAATAGTGAAACGACGAAAACTAGCATGGTTCGGACATGTATGCAGGCACGATTCCTTGTCAAAAACAATACTGCAGGGAACTGTCGAGGGTGGAAGAAGCAGAGGAGGACAAATAAAGACATGCACAGACAACATCAAGGAATGGACAGGGCAAGATATTTCCACACTCATCCGCATCGCTGAGGATAGAATTCGCTGGAGGACTCTGTGTGCTGAAGCATCCAATGTGGTACCCCTATGACCCTGAAGGGTTATGGGTTTATTGATTGATTGATGGTAGATCTGAGGTTAGTTAGTTAGTTACGGTTGTGTGTGGTTTTAAGGAAAAGGAGCTAAAAAAAATAATAAAAAAGGGGATGGATGGGTGGTATAAAAATAATAAGTTTGGGAGGAGTGGTATAAAAATTATTTTAAAAAGTGGGGGTGGTATAAAAAAATAAAGTGGGAGGGGGTGGTATAAAAATAATTTTTAAAAACGGGAGAGTTTATGGCATCTGAATGTTAAAAAAGAGGGGGGCCTAGGTGGTCTCCCCCAGAAGGAGGGTAGGCATAAAATAGGGGGGTCTCCCCCCTCATGAAATTTGAATGTTTAGAAAAAGGGAGGCCTGAAGGTCTCCCCCCCCCCCAATTATTATTCCAAATTATAAATTATAAAAAAAAATATTCGAAAGAAAGCACGCAAATCTGGTACTTTTATGATGAAATGAGTTCGCAAAAATGGGCGAGGCTTGATCGGAAACCAATTAAAGCCTGCGCATTTCTACAAAGTAGATCGGTGCTCATGATTTGTATTATTCTTATGATTTGAGATTTCTATTATAATTAATGCATGGTTTGCAGAGAGTTTATCCACGACGGAACGGTGAATAAGGTAAGTGCTTCATTTTACCCATTTCACACTGTTTACATTTTAATAAGACGACTACAGATTTCCAATAGTAAAACCACTACTCAAATCGATCAAATCTAAAAAAAAAAAAAAAATGTCCACCATGCACAAAATCGCTTGCTGTTTGTCGGGTGTGTGACCTCACCGCATGCAGGATTTGATTGTTTCCCGGGTTTTCTAGCAGAAATCCATGATGTCGCTTGATATAAAATGAAAACAGTGTGCTATTTATAGCGCAGTGACCGTAGAAAAGACAAATTTACCTTTCTTTTATTATGTTCCATGTAAATTATTTAGATACAAGATTAATTCAAAAAAATGCATACATTTTTTTCACAATTGACGTACAGACTTGGTTGAGGTATCGCTGAATTGCAATTTTCATTTGCTATCTAACTGTGGTATTTATAATGCTGTAAACCCGTTTAAAAAATGTGTGGCTGTGACTAATACTAGGCGTTAGTACAAAATTTTCAAAATGGGTTTACAGCAATATAAATACCACAGTTAGATAGCCCTTGAAAATTGCAATTCAATGATACAATACCTCAACCAAGTCTGTACGTCAATTCTGAAAAAAGTTATGAATTTTATTGAATTAATTTTGCATCAAAAAAATGTACATGGAACATATAAGGAAATATAAGCTGATTAGTGCACAAAGTTGTGACCAAGAATTGTAGCTGAGCCAATAATTCATGACATATCAGAGTTACAAATGATAAAAAATAAAACAAACTATACATTTTTGTGTTCGGGAAGAAAAGATGTGAATCTGGGGAGTACATTGTGCTAATGTTCAAATTCAATCAAAGCTAATTAATATTCAAAAATGGCGGTTAATTTACATAATTAAAACTGAATAGCCTAATTATTAAACATTTCTTTTATGATAAAATATGTTACAAACTATACATTTCTGTGTTCGGGAAGACAAGACGAATCTGCGGATCACATTGACATAATTTTCATATGCAGCCAAAGATTAATATTCAAAATGGCAGCTAATTTGCATAATTAAAATAATTATTCAATATATTTGTGAATTATGATAAAATATCCTACAAGGTTTTTGTGCTACAAATGTGATAAAAACTTTCATGGATTATTCATGTACAAAACATAGCGATGTGATTTGTGTTTAGTTTTTGAACTGCTTGTTTAGGGAAATGTTTCTAGAGTGGTAAGAATAAAGTAGACATTTTTTATATTTTGGCGCATTCTTCGTATCTACGGTCACTGTGAAAATTGACCTAGTTTTGAGGTATTCCCCAAAGCTGAAGTTGCGCCCACTGTTCGTTGACTGTGTTCTGTTGACTAGGCCTATCTACTGATATAGCAACAGGTTTCCATGGATAATTACATCTTCATTAACAAATACGCTGGGATGCATTAATTGCATTTATAATGAATGTTACACGTTCAAAAATATAATAACAACCTGCTGCCTCTGAATCTCGGCCATACGTCTTGCTCGAATCGTTTCTAGATCATCGTCCGCCATTGTCTTGGAGAGATTGTTGTAAAGAGTAGCTTCCCTTGTTGCCAGTTATATGTAAAACACATAACAGAGAAACGAAATAATTGAATTGTATATTGAAATTAGGACATGAGTTTCTAGAATTCTATACGATCAATCAATCAAGTGTCATGCTGAATGGCGCAGACGATCATGTTTCTCCACGACTCTGTCTCTTGTGTTGTCAATAAACTCGGTTGGTGAGCTTCTACCGTGCCACAATACAAGTCCATCTAGTAACTTTTCTCTTTGTCGGCCCCTATCTCTTCTACCCTTGATGTTTCCAGTGTTTATGTTCAAGCTGTGTTCTTCTCGGCACATGCCCTAGAAACATTGACTGTCTGCCCCTAATGTTTGATATGATTAATCTTTTTTACGCCAGGATCAATGAGAACATCTGCATTAGTTTTCTTAGCTGCCCATGGTTTTTCATCATTCTTCTCAGAAACCACATTTCTGAAGCATCTAATTCGCTTGTAATTTGTTTGTTTACAGTCCATGCTTCACATCCATAAATAAGAATTGGTTCGATATAACATCTCAGCACTCGAATTCGGGTCTGCATTGATAGTCTTCCATTGCATAAAATGGTTATCATTTTTTTAAATATTGATTTGGCTTGTGCTGTTCGGCTCTTTACCTCACTTGACCATCTACCTTCTGATGTTAACAGGGTGCCAAGATATTTCATTTTTTCAACTTGTGTTAATTGTGTGCCATTAATCATTATGTTGCATCTTGGTGATGTACCTTCTAGACAACCAGTATTTATGTTTTCTTCTTGTTTAAACTGAGGTCTGTGTTTTTGCTTTCTTTTACTTCTTTATCCATTAGTGCGTGTAGTTCTTTATCGCTTCCTACAATCAATATTGTGTCATCAGCACATCTCAAATTATTTATATTGCATCCTTTCATTGTTATTCCTGGAATATCTTTTATATTTCGCATAATGTATTCTGTATATAGGGAGAAAAGATCCGGTAACATTACACATCCTTGCCTGACACCCATTTCTATCTTTTGAAATCTTCCTATTTTGTTATTAACTCTCATCATAGCCGTCTGTTTCCAATTCATATTTCTTACTATTCATAGATCTTGTCCATCAACGATACGATTTTCTAGCAGTTTTATAATATCCGAAGGCTTCACCTTGTAAAATATATGCTGTAATCTATGACGCACAAGTATAGGTCGTGCTGCACTTCTATGGCCATCTCCACTAATTTCCTTATTATATATAGAGCATCTATTGTGTCTTTTCCTACTAAAAATCCGCGATGTCCTTCTGCAAAGGGTCGCTTCCTGTTTAAACTCAAGACAGAAATGGGATTCGGCAGCCCTCTGATCGACTGAACAGCCCTCTGATCGACTGAGCAGCCCTCTGATCGACTGAGCAGCACTATTCAGGATAGCTCTGCTCACCCCCATAATTAGGGAAGGGACTAGAAAAGGTGCCCTAAATATAGCCTGCCTAACTTACATGGCCAGCAGACCGCGGCTGGCGGGTGCCTAACCACAGCGGTCAAAAGACCAATAAGATTATGAAACCTCTATTAGTGGGAACGTGGAATGCCCGCACACTCAAAGCTATAACATCTGCAAAAAGATCAGAATGAAGAATAACGCTAGAAGCAAAAGAGTGGTCAGATGCATGCTCGACATTGTATCACTGAGCGAAACGAGATTACCGGATGAAGGCCAGCTTACAGAACATGGAAGAGAGTACACATTTTTTGAAGTGGTCGCAAAAGCTCAAAGCGACGGGAATCAGGTGTTGGATTTCAGTTAGAACCGACCTTGCACAAAGGATCCCAAGTCTTGACTGTCTCATGACACTACGCATAAAAGTGGGAAAGCAGAATTTTACAACCGTAACTAGCGCTTATGCTCCGACAATGACAAACCAAGATTAAGAAAAATACAAACTTTATGCGGAAATTGATGCAGTGAAATCGCCTACGCCACAATTAGACAAACTTATAGTACCGGATGATTTGAACGCAAAAGTTGGCAATCATCATCAGTCTTGGAATGGAGTTCTAGGAAAGTATGGGATCGGTAAATGCAACAGCAATGGGTTTTACGCCTCTTGAGACTGTGCTCCACTCACTATCACCAACTCAGTCTTTCGTATGCCTACACGCAAGAAGACATCACGAATACAACCATACTCTAAACAGTGGCACCAGATAGATTATGTCATCACCATGAGGAGGGACATAAGAGACCTACGTATAACTAAAGCCATGTGTGGTGTAGAATACTGGACTGACCAGAGACTTATAGTGTCCAAATTAAACTTTCATATCATGCGAGAGAGGTGTCCACAATGATATATAGTAATGAAACAAGTCACTACTGGAAAATGAAAAAAAAATCTCAGCATTGCAACTAGCTTCTCCCAGGACATGGACACAAAACGAAAAGACTTGAAACTGGAAGATGTTAATGTTGAGGACTGATGGGCAGGCATCCTTCTCAAACATCAATTACGCTACAGCTAAGGAACATTTAGGTCTGGAGATACAAACAATCTGAAACTAGTTGATGACAATGAAATCGAAATGATTGCGAAAGTTCAGGCGAGAAACATTCGGGAACAGTCTGGATGCAGTGGAGAATTCCTGTATGCATAAAGTGATTTCCATTTTTGCACTGTGACATTCAGGATTCCGGGGTAATGAGAAAGCAGATAAGTTGGCCGCACACGCTGCAACTACGGCTGTTGGTGGAGCGATGGACCGAGCAGACATTTTGAACGCCCTACGGGAAAACGCACGAACAAATGACAGTGTAATTGACGATGACTCTTGTTCCATGACTAGAATAAAGGAATTTGGTTTGAAATGGGTGTCGTCGCTAGAAAGAAGAGGTTTCGTGGGCGAGAAATAATGATGGTCAATCAACGGCCTTCTGAGACCGTCAGTCAACGTCTAATGGCGGCTACACTGAAGGAGATATCTGAGCACCTATGGACTTGTCCAGAGTGCAGTGACGATGATCCAACGACTAACTAACTAACTGAGCTGTGAAGGTCCAAGCACTGCGAACATGTCTACTCATGGATCCATCAGTGTATATAACTACATCCCCCTCTTTGGTATTCTCACTGACCAAAGCCTGGACTTCTTTCTCCACAGCCGTGGGACACCATTTTCTGCATTCCCCGCTAAGTGATATTACTACTCTCAAACAAGTTTCGAAATATGTCGGTAGACTTTGATCTGAGTCATCTGCCTTTAAATTTCTGTATTTCGGAATGCAACAGATGTGCCTTATCTGCATGTATTTGAAGATACGCCAATACACGGCAATACTGTAATCTGTGCTCAGTTGTTGGACAGTCAAGTAGGTACCGCATAGCTGTTGTCTATGTGTCTCTTGTGCACCCCAGTATGATACGCATTGCTGCCTTCTGGATTCTATCCAGTCTTTCGATCTGAGTTTGGCTAAGAGTCAGAATTGCCAGTGTATATTCCATCACAGCCAAATCCTGGTACAAAAGAAATAATAACCTCTGCTCAAACTGCGCAGCAGCTATAACCTTCATTGTTGTTAAGCCTTTGCCTGCCCTTATGATAACGTGGTCAACATGCTCACTGAAATCCAGACTTTTATTAAAAAAACACACCCAGATATCTAATTTTCCTAGTTCTTTCTAAACTTTTCGCGGACAACGAAACTTGTGGCATGGGTGTCTTTACTGTGTAATTGTTCAAAGAAAACCACGTCACTAATGCCTTAGAAGGGTTAGCCACTGCTCCCGTATCTCGACACCAATTTGTCAGTCTGTCCAGCTCCTTCTGTAGTTCCACGATGCACTCTTCTCGATATCTGCCCTGTCTATACACCAGGATATCATCGGCAAATGACATCGTTCTGCCAACACCTGTGATTTGATTGCCAGCGATATATAATGTGTATACATTGAAAAGTACGGTGCATTAAGAACAATTAACGGCCCAAGTTCTGCAGGTTCATCACCCTTGCTTAATTCAGATGAGTCAGCCCTGCTTGCAGAAACAAAAACACACACAATACACAACATGGGCACATAATTTCGAAGCAGTTTTCAATAAGCCATTAGCATACAGTGAAGAAGTATAGTAAAACAACCAATATTCATACTATTCAAGAACTGCACAGAATGGCTTTGAAGAGACAGAATTGGAGAGATCTGACCTCAGCCCTAAGTCTGTAAGCATACATACAATGTTGATGAAGACGCAGACACGCTGGGAAGGACTCATGGTTTGCATGAAAGATCATCGTCTACCAAAGACGTTGTTGTATGGAGAGCTCCAGACTGGCTCCCGCAAGGCAGGAGGACAGAAGAAGCGTTATAAAGACATTCTTAGGACTTTACTACTCACTTCAAAAGACTAAAATACACGGGAGAATCTTGAACAAGACAGATCCGATTGGGGTCGCAGAATCAATAGTGGTGCAGCAGCTGCAATGAACCTCAGACACAATGATGCGAAACAAAAAACGCGCTAGAAGAAAGGCAGTAGCTGCTCAATGGCCCACATATGTCTCTCACAGATGCCCAGAGTGTGGTAGATAATTCAAAGCAAGCATAGGACTCATTAGTCAGTCTCACACACAGAAGACATCATCATCTTCATCATTATTCCAGTTGAGTTGGTCATCGTCGACTTCGACGGCAGAACATTACTGACAGTATAGACGCGTCATCATTTGATGTGTAATAACAGTTTGGTTGCGTCATCAAGTGTTGTGTAGGCTCATTATCATCATCAGGTGCCATGCCGACTGGCTCTCCACATCTCTTTATCTCCAGTATTATGTATCAGGATCATTGTTGTATCTCTGCCGTGCCAGATTGTTAAACTGCCTAATACGTTCTCATGTTGTAACTCTCTGTCTCTATTGCCTTCAATTTTGCCTGATGTGACTTAGTTTTCCAAACCTTCTTGTCTCATAAAGTGACCAAAAAATGATTTTTTTCCCTTATATTATAGATTAATGTCCGTCTCGCATTTGACTCTTTAAAAACCCCTACATTAGTTTTCATGGAAGTCCATGGTATTCTCAGCATTCTTCTTTAGAACCACATCTCTGTTGCCTCTTATTTCCAATTTTCCAGTTTGTTTATTGTCCAAGACTCGCATCCATATGTTAGTATAGGAGTTATATAGCACTGCAGAACTCTCTCACCTCTAATGACAAGGTCATATTACACAATATATTTTTCATTTTCTGAATGTTTTTTTGCCTGTCCTATTCTGCTTCTTATTTCTGTTGAACTTCTTCCATCTGCTGTAATTGTCGTACCTAAATATTTGAATTGGTGGACCTGTTTTAATACTATGTCATTCACATGTGTGTAGTATCAGGAACACAGTATGACCCTAAGTAAACCGATATATACATGAACAATATTGGACTGGATGTTTAACAACGGATCGCAGATGTGCAGTAGTACAGACACGTCATTAGTTTTTTGCTGTAACAGTATAGACGTGTCATCAGTTGTTGTGTAGTAACAGTATAAACATGTCATCAGTTGTTGTGTAGTAGCAGTATAGACGTGTCATCAGTTGTGTAGTAACAGTATAGACGTGTCATCAGTTGTGTAGTAACAGTATAGACGTGTCATCGATTGTGTAGTAACAGTATATACGTGTCATCAGTTGTTGTGTAGTAACAGTATAGACGTGTCATAAGTTGTTGTGTAGTAACAGTATAGAAGTGTCATCAGTTGTTGTGTAGTAACAGTGTAGACGTGTAATTAGTTGTTGTGTAGTATCAGAAAACCAAGATAAAATCAAACACACCTGTCTATAAATGAGCGATATTTTACTGAATGTTTTACAATTGTGGTCGCGGAAGATGAAGAACATAGCAAACAAGCGACGAGAATAACACACCGTTCAATTGTTGTGTATAAATGTGCAACATTAAAATATGAAAACTATTTTATTTACATTAACAGTTGCAATGTAATTGTAAATTAAATAAGAAAAACTGCAGAAAAACTTTGACCAAATAATGGTTGAAATAGTAAGTCAGAGAGTCATTTTGCTATGGAATCGGAGTCAGTCAGTCTGTCAGTTCCTCTTTTGCCAAGTGTGGCACATATGGCGAATGTCATAGTTCTCCATGCCTGTTGGTCAGTTGCTAGGTGTTGCAGGTCTTGTGTATTTATGCATGTTGATTTTAATTCATTCATAAATGTTCTTCTGAACGTTGTTTTTGGTCTTCTCTTGGAATCTGAGGTACAGACGTAATGAGATTACAAACAAATACGGAGAGAATAAAGTAATGAAAGTGGAAATTTGATAATTGCACTTTGTAAGGTTGTTATGAACGTTCTTGATGGTATATGCAGCCATCGGAAAGAACAGAGAAATCAATGTGTGACGTATGTCAAATATGAAAGGAATTTAGGATATAGGTCAGATCTAGTCTAAAGTAAATTAATTCATTATAGTGAATTGTTTCCGACATTTACAATCTTACATTCATAAATTCATTATAGTGAATTGTTTCCGACATTTACAATCTCACATTCATAAATTCATTAATCACAGTGTTGATTAATGCATGCAAATCTATATAATTTTATACTATCAAAATATATCAGTGACATAATAGATTGACAAATTCAAAATCATCACATTTTCTACATATGTAGTATAATCTAATATAATGTACATCTGTAGCATTATCTACTTTTGCATACATCTACAGCATGATCTATTATTACATACATCTGTAGTATAATCTAATATTATGTTCAACTATGGCATGATGTAATATTATCTAAATCTGTTCTATGATCTAATATTGCCTACATCTGTAGTATGATCTAATATTGCCTACATCTCTAGTATGATCTAATATTGCCTACATCTGTTGTATGATCTAATATTGCCTACATCTGTAGTATTACCCACTATAATAAATATATACATAGAACTAAATAATGGCTCCCACAAACAGGAGGACAGAAGAATGAAGCATTTTAAAGACATTGTTAAGACATCACTGACCCACTTCAAAAGAGAAATAAATTCATTAGAGAATCTTGCACAAGAGCTATCCGATTGGCATCGCAGAATCAAGAGTGGTGCAGCATCAAACAGACTATCAATTAGACTAGAACCTGGCAAGCTAAACCCGGTGATAGTTAGCAAGCTGACTATTAACTAATCTACCTCTCTCCCATCACTAAAGAATGTGAAATAAGCACAGCTCATGTTTCTTGAATTTGACCTTACATGTCAACTTTCTTGAATTAGTCCTTACATGTCAACTTTCTCGAATTAGTACTTACATATCAACTTTCTTGAATTAGTCCTTACTTGTCAATTGTCTTGAATTAGTCGGACATGTCAACTTTCTTAACTTAGTCCTTACATGTCAACTTTCTTCACATAGTTCTCAAATGTCAACTTTATTGACTTACCTTCACATGTCACATGACAACTTTCTTGAATTAGTCCTCACATGTCAAATTTCTTGACAGTCCTAACAATTCAAATTTCTTGTCTTAGTCCTCACATATCAACGTGATTGACTTTGTCCTCACATGTCAACTTTCTTTACTTTGTCCTCACATGTCAACTTTCTACACAGTCCTCAAATGTCAACTTTCTTGACAGTCCTCACATGTCAACTTTCTTGATTTAGTCCTCATATGTCAACTTTATTAACGTCGTCCTCACATTTCACATGTCAATTTTCTGGACCTAGTCCTCACATATCAACATGATTGACTTTGTCCTTACATGTCAACTTTCTTGAATTAGTTCTCACATGTCAACTTTCTTAACTTTGTCCTTACATGTCAACTTTCTTGACTTAGTTCTAACATGTCAACTTTCTTAACTTTGTCTTTACATGTTCAACTTTATGGACTTAGTTCTAACATGTCACATGTAAACTTTCTTGACTAATTTTCACATGCCAACTGTATTGACTTAGACCTCACATGTCGCACGTCAACTTTTTTGACTTAGTCCTCAGATGTCACGTGTTAACTTTCTTAACTTAGTCCTCACATGTCAACTTTCGTGACTTAGTACTCACATATCAATTGTATTGTCATTCCTCACATGTCAACTTTCTTGACAGTTCTCACATGTCAACTGTCTTAATTTAGTCCTCACATGTCAACTTCCTTGACAGTCCTCAAATGCCAAATTTCTTGACAGTCTTCACATGTCAACTGTCTTGATTTAGTCATCACATGTCAACTTTATTAATGTCGTCCTCACATGTCACATGTAAATATTTTGAGTTAGTCCTCACATGTCAACTTGATTGGCCTAGCTCTCACATGTCAATTGTATTGAGTTAGTCCTCACATGTCACATGTCAGCTGGTTGGATCTTGTCACTTTTCAAAAAAGGTCATATACAAAGACCAACACAAGAACAAAGAAATGTATGGCCATGCAATGTATAGAGAATGTGTAGCCATGTGTGGTCATACAGTTCATAGAGAATGTGTGATTAGGTTTACCAAATGTGTATACCTTAAACTGATTGCATGATTTTATATGATCTACAGCTTGCGTACACAATAGTAAAAACATGCATGCATTCTATATATACAAATAGAACCCACCCCCTGAGTAGAAGCTTTCACATTAGTAAAACATTCTATATATATACAAATAGAACCCACCCCCTGAGTAGAAACTTTCATACTAAACAACCCGTAGGACATCACCATATATTACATCATCAATTTTGTGTCAATTTTAGAACCCCGCCACCCCACCACCAACTGTAAAGAATATCTCAAAGATTTTAACCTCGTATCCTTTTTCAAATAAAAAACTTCGCACAATACGAATAGTATTAGGAAACAAAAAACACAGATGTTTCAACTATAAAAAAAAACCCAGAAAACCACATGTTTGCAATTAAAATAAAACAAAACAATAAATTAAGTGGTGTATAAAAACAGTATTGTTGTCGTCAACTTTTATCAAAAATTCATCCACATTGTCAACTTTTTTGAAAAGGGTCTAACTTTTTCAAAGTATCCTCCCCTTCCAAGTGTTGGCGAATTTGTGTACATCATCGTAACACAGAGAGTTGAAAACCTAAGGTAACCATGGAGAAACTGTCAGTTGTAGATAGAGAACAAGTTCTTCATCTCTCGTATTGTAGATAGAGAACAAGTTCTTCATCTCTCGTATTGTAGATAGAGAACAAGTTCTTCATCTCTCGTATTGTAGATAGAGAACAAGTTCTTCATCTCTCGTATTGTAGATAGAGAATAAGTTCTTCATCTCTCATATTTCCCAGGGATGATGATGATGATATATTTTCTTTAACAAAGAGCAGGTAGAGCTTAACATCCTATATCATTTCTAAAAAAAACACCCGTCTCCCTCACTTAACATCCTATATCATTTCTAACAAAAACACCCGTCTCCCTCACTTAACATCCTATATCATTTCTAACAAAAACATGGTTCTTTCTCACTTAACATTCTATATCATTTCTAGAATATACATGGGTCTCCCTCACTTAAATTCCTATATCATTTCTAACAAAACATGGGTCTCACTCACTTAACATTTGATATCATTTCTAAAAAAAAAGCATGGGTCTCCCTCACTTAACATCCTATGTCATTTCTAAAAAAAAGCATGGGTCTCCCTCACTTAACATATCATTTCTAACAAAAACATGGACCTTTCTCACTTAACATCCTATATCATTTCTAACAAAAACATGGTTCATTCTTACTTAACATCCTATATCATTTCTAACAAAAACATGTGTCTCCCTCACTTAACATCCTATACCATTTCTAGAAAAAAAACATGGGTCTTCTTCACCTAACATCCTATATAATTTCTAACAAAAACATGAATCTTTCTCACTTAACATTCTATATCATTTCTAAAAAATACATGGAGTCCCTCACGTAAAATCCTATATCATTTCTAACAAAAACATGAATCTTTCTCATTTAACATCCTATTTCATTTCTAAGAAAAACATGGGTCTCCCTCACTTAACAACCTATATCATTTCTTAAAAAAGATGGGTCTCCCTCACATAACATCCTATATCATTTCTAACAAAAACATGAGTCTCCCTCACTTAACATCCTATATCATTTCTAACAAAAACATGGATCTTTCTCCATCCTATATCATTTCTCACCTAACATCCTATTTCATTTCTAAAAAAAAACATGGGTCTCCTTCACCTAACATCCTATTTCATTTCTAAAAAAAACATGGGTCTCTCTCACTTAACATCCTATATCATTTCTAACAAAAACATGAGTCTCCCTCACTTAACATCCTATATCATTTCTAACAAAAACATGGATCTTTCTCCATCCTATATCATTTCTCACCTAACATCCTATTTCATTTCTAAAAAAAAACATGGGTCTCCTTCACCTAACATCCTATTTCATTTCTAAAAAAAACATGGGTCTCTCTCACTTAACATCCTATATCATTTCTAACAAAAATATATGTATTCCTG
The DNA here is from genome assembly GCA_034231615.1 of Meghimatium bilineatum. Classification (NCBI taxonomy): domain Eukaryota; kingdom Metazoa; phylum Mollusca; class Gastropoda; order Stylommatophora; family Philomycidae; genus Meghimatium; species Meghimatium bilineatum. The sequence continues at coordinate 364,163 of CM067308.1, read as the reverse complement.
ACTTGTCTAACCGAGGTGGCAAGCGTAAGCTATCTCAAAGGCATGGCTGTGTTAAGGAGATTTGTGGATACATCTTTAGTCCCCGACAGAGGCATTCAAGTGTGACAGTATCCCAGGATCATCACGTCCTGCCAGGAGTGTCCACTATAAATATGGGCCAACTAGTTTATCATTCTTTCGTCAGATCTATTGGCATATCTGCAGTAATTGCATACCTAGTATTTCCTGCCACCTAGGTGTCTACCACAAAAGGTTCAATGTTTCCTGTCCTGCATGTGTCCGCCATGTATGCACATCATTTGACACAAGACATAAGTCAGAAATTGAGGCAAAACATTATGTGACATTGAGCTTTTCAATTTGTGCATTTAAACAACTGTTTATGTTAGAAAATATAAACAACTGTTTATGTTAGAACATATAAACAACTGTTTATGTTAGAATATATTAGCACGTTAGAAAATATGAGTACACACCATACCAGTGGTGAAGCCGTGGTTAAAGTTGAATGTCATTTGACGTATTCTCTCCTGATCATTTTCTTCACAAAGGACTCCATGAACCCTTCTCTGTGTTGGGTTTTGCTTTCAAATAAATAACTGTTATATTAGATCATATTAGTTAGTACACATTATGAGATGACAGGTGTGAAGTCAAGATTAGTACACACGATGAGATTACAGGTGTGAAGTCGAGATGAAAGCTAGAAATACTATAATCATGTAAAGCACAACCATAAACATGAAATGTGTACAATAATAGAAGGTAACAATAATAGAGGGTACAATAATATTATGATGCAGTGTCACTACTACTCCAGCGACGCGCCAAAGTCACTGTGCATTGACGTCACAACTCATATGGTGTGTGTAGTGTCCCCACTAATGTTAATGAGTGCGCAGTGGCTAGTAGACACCCCGTACAAACAAACAACAAAATGACAGTTGACGCGTTCTAAGGTTGTTATATACGTTTATCTCAACGTTGGTCATTTGACCCGTGGGTACTGCAGAGATTTAAGAGCGAAGTAAACCCAGTTGGAAATTGTAAGGGCAAGTAAGAATATGTATATAGAATATATATAATAGTGTGTGTAATAATAATACAACTACTATACTGTTGACACACTTTTAACGTTCAGTGAGTGGGGGGGGGGGGGGGTAGGGAGAAAATGTATACCAAAAGGGGACGATAAGTGGAATAAAGTGAATGTATGCTCTAGTATATATAAGTATATGCTTGTTTACGAACATATGGCTCGGAAGCATGGACAATGCAGAAATATTTGAAAGACTAATTGTTTGAGATGTGTATGAAGTACGAGACATGTATGTGAAAAGCATGAGGAACGCATATATAAGTTATTGACAAACTAAGAATTAACAAAAAAATATTGAACAACATAGCAATATAAAAAAGAATGTATATTGTGCATACAAAGTTTTTAATATATTCATACTTACTGGAACCTCAAGTCAGACATTCATGAGAAACATATGTCAACAAGGCGAAAACAAACATCACGAGATGGACAAGACGTATCATTGTCGTAAGAGCCAATGGTTGTGGGACATTTATTACAATTTTTGATGATTCCTTGTCAGAAACAATACTGCAGGGAATCGTCCAAGATGGGCGCAAAAATAATACTGCAGGGTCGCGCCCAAGATGGCCGCGAAATACATAACACAGGGACGCGCTCAAGATAGACAGAAAAAAAAACCAATACTGCAGCGACTCACCCAAGATGGACGAATAAACAATACTGCAGGGACGACTCCAAGATGGGCGAATAAACAATTCTGCAGGATGCGTCCAGGATGGATGAAGCAGAAGTGTATAAACAAAAGTATGGACAAGAACATCAAGTTCTGGACACGATAAGATTGTGTGTGTATGTTGATGCATTTAATGTCGTGCCCTCTCTACGATCCTGACGGAGTATGGGTTTATAAGTAAAAGTATAAGTACACTTATATACGGTAGCTGCTACCATTAATTTGTATAATGCTTTTAGCTGTGAACGTGTAGCTCTTGATAGTATATAGTCTTTCTGAGAATATCACAGGTTGTTTTCAGTTGAGTGACAGTAGCAACACATTTAACCGTATACAGTTTGTTTTCTCAAAGGCAGGGTTGTGTTAGGGATGGGAAGGGGATGTATGGATGCATGTTTAGTCATCCAAGGGAGACAGAACAGGGTGCCAGTATCCAATGATCATCACTGTCCAAGTAGTGTCTTATGTGTCCAAGTAGTTTCCTCTGTGTCCAGGTAGTGTCTTCTGTGGTCTGGCTACAACCTACTAGAGTTCCAAGTAGTTTCCTATGTGTCCAAGTGGTGTCTTCTGTGATCTAGCTCCAGATCATGTAGTACTTATAGATCTATCTGGCGGACCAGAAAAAAATTGATTAATGAGCAGGGTGTGGCCCTCGGGCCGTATATTGTCCACCACTAATATAAACAAACCCACATATGTACACATAATATATATACCCTTGGCCCTATATAACGCAAAATAGACTCAGGTCTTAGGTTACATGAACATACAATGGCTATGCCTCGGCTAGAGTCCCATATTGAAGAAACAAAGTAGGCATTTATGTACACAATGTTATCAATATATAAATATATGCATAGATAGTAAAGGCTGTTACCCAATGCTAGAAGTAGACATGGCACGGAAAACTGTAATATGCACATTGAGCTGGTCATTATAGAATCTTTATTAACTATTGAATATCACGGCCAATGAAAATGTCAAGATATTGCTCAGTATTTACACACACAAAAATGAATTTTTGAACCAAGTGGACATGAGAATAAATAAATCGTTAAATATGATAGTGCACCAATAGAGGAGACGGCAGGTCGAGTTCCTTTTTGGGTGTGTTGGGCCATTGGAGCAAACATAACTGTGACACAAGGCATTTCCTTTCTCTATACTACATCTTGCTAGAAACCTAATATCATCATTGTCCTGCTACAAGACAGATCCAGCGGGAGTTTGAGAATGAACACGAAGAAGGTCCCTCGTCACTTATACAGTATTGTAGATTCATGGGGAATGATCGTTATTTTTTGTGTGATTTTCATTGGCTGTTGTATAAAGTCCCTTCAACATTTTATAACATATATCGATCACATCTGTAAACTAACAAGTACCAACGAAAAAAATATGCTAGACCAATTGAGCAAACTACTCTGTGCAAACGATCAAGTACTAACAGCGACATCAGAAGAACAATTGCAAGAAGTAAAAACAAACTAAACACACAACATGTCAAAATTTCAACATGAACATTAATATTGAAAGGACCGAAATAAAAAAGAAAGAATTATCACAATCTCCATCGATAATAAACACCTTAAACAGGTAAAGGGGTGTACTTACTTAGGAAGCATTATATCGAGTGAAGGGAAAAACGGTAGAGATACAAAATAGATGAAAAAAAACAAACAAAAAAAACAACTACATCATAACAAATACTAGGACAGATGACACGTATTTTTAAGAATAAAAATGTAAACATAGACACTAAAGTTGCATTATACAAGACTATTATTATCCCATCACTGTGCTACCAGTGTCAAACCTGGACAATGACAGCACAAGACAAAAGAAAAATAGTGACATCAGAAATGACATGTCTACGAAGAATGTTCGGAGTGTCATTAAGATATGGAATTAGAAACGATAACTTTAAAGAAATAACCAAAACAATAGCAGTTTCGAAACACATCAAAAGACAACAGATCGTGATTTTCATGGACTTCACGACTACCAACAGACAGCATGCCACATAAACATAACGGCTATAAAGCCAGACCATGTAAAATATCGACCACAGAAATGAAAAAAGCTAAATGAACAATCTTACAAATATCACACATGGAGGCCATCTCTAGAGAACTCTTCTACCCCTGACAAGGGTCACAGCGTATTGATGGATAGATTGTTGTATAAAGTGTACACAGCGTATTGATAAATAGGTTGTTGTATAAAGTGTACACAGCGTATTGATAGATATATTGTTGTATAAAGTGTACATAGCGTATTGATGGATAGATTGTTGTATAAAGTGTACACAGCGTATTGATAAATAGATTGTTGTATAAAGTGTACATAGCGTATTGATAGATAGATTGTAATATAAAGTGTACACAGCGTATTGATATATAGATTGTTGTATAAAGTGTACACACCGTATTGATAAATAGATTGTTGTATAAAGTGTACACAGCGTATTGATAAATAGATTGTTGTATAAAGTGTACACAGCGTATTGATAAATAGATTGTTGTATAAAGTGTACATAGCGTATTGATAGATAGATTGTAATATAAAGTGTACACAGCGTATTGATATATAGATTGTTGTATAAAGTGTACACAACGTATTGATAAATAGATTGTTGTATAAAGTGTACACAGCGTATTGATAAATAGATTGTTGTATAAAGTGTACACAGCGTATTGATAAATAGATTGTTGTATAAAGTGTACATAGCGTATTGATAGATAGATTGTAATATAAAGTGTACACAGCGTATTGATATATAGATTGTTGTATAAAGTGTACACAACGTATTGATAATAGATTGTTGTATAAAGTGTACACAGCGTATTGATAAATAGATTGTTGTATAAAGTGTACACAACGTATTGATAAATAGATTGTTGTATAAAGTTTACACAGCGTATGGTTAGATTCTTTTATAAAGTGTACACAAATTGACTAATGAAAATCACGGAAATAGTCAAAGAATCACTTTTGAATAATGAACCGATGAATCTGCAGACCTATAAACTAGACGAGGGACTAGTTGCAGATACATCAGAGAAAGCTTCTCAAAGGTTAAAGAACGTCTCTGGAAGTGAAGGTAGAACATTCTGTAGATCTAGAACATGCAGATTTCAGGGAGATGTGATAGTCTGCAGTTAATTGCTAGGCGGTACATATGCCAGATCATTGACTACCAAAGATACTCCTCTATGGAGAGATGTAGGACATGTTAAATTTGTCAGGACATGTCTCAAGGTGGCCAGCAGTAATGCTACAGTGACTTGCTAAAGATTTCACTGAAAGCCTTCGGCAAAACCATGATACATGGGAAGACATTACACAAAACCATTATACATTACGTTCTATTATAAAAAAAAGAGCACAGCATATTGTGAAACAAAGACAAGTGTAACAGCTCAATGGCGGGTAATAGCTAGAAAGTCATAGATCAATCACGACTTGAAGTGAACATACGATGCTGTGCACTTTTGGGGCTAGCATAAAACATATTATATATCTTCAAACTCATAGTCGTGAGAAAACTCTAACTACACTTTCATGAAGTAAATGTAACAAATTATCATCATCACTTGTGATAGAAGAACAATAACAGCTAGACCAGTATTAACTGTACGTAGCGTAGGGGATGCCACTGGACTACGGGACGGTCTTCTAACTGCAAAGTCGGAATGCGTGTCCCGTTTGATTTGATCCATATGAAATTGGACATCGTTAACAAATGTTTTATACAAGCGAAGCATACGGTAACTTTTTGAAGGTTAAGTTCAAAATCGCAGTTAGGATCGTGGTGTATTCAATCACTTTTTTTCAGGTGAATTCACAGAAATTAACACAAATGTGTTAGTATCCTGTGATTTTAAAAACACTGTAGTAGACTATATATGAAACATGATTTTATGATGTATCTCACACATGATTTTATGATGTACCTCACACATGATTTTATGATGTATCTCACACATGATTTTATGATGTATCTCACACATGATTTTATGATGTATCTCACACATGATTTTATGATGTATCTCACACATGATTTTATGATGTATCTCACACATGATTTTATGATGTATCTCACACATGATTTTATGATGTATCTCACACATGATTTTATGATGTATCTCACACATGATTTAATCATCGCTTGATAATGATAGTTACAATAGTGAGGCATTATCGTACATTAGGTCTACAAGGAATATCTTTTTAAGACAATACATATGTGAATACATAATCTGAATGGAGCGTATCCGTATAGTCACTATATAAGTATATAGTAACAAGTGGATGCTCTATGGATAATAATCATGAAAAATGTTTTAGCTAATAAAACGTGAAAAACTTTCTGTAAATATGGGCAATACGTGAATTGATTTCTGTACATCAACGATGTTTTGACTATATTTTATAATTTGGTGAGTAGAAATATGTTCTAATTTTAATTTTCTTGTCTCTCTTAATTTCAAACACTGTCAATGTAATATTTCCTTTGTATACATATTATTTGTGTTGTAAAAGGACTAATTAAAGTATTAATTCCTAAATAGTGGATTATGTCCCAGGCAGATGTCTAATGAAAACAAAAGATATATACCAACATTATCTAACGGTCGCTATGTGCACATATTTCCAATGACACGGCAGCTGCGATGTGTGGCCTTTGTGAGAAAATGGTTAATGGAATTTCACGTAGGTGTTGCTAACTTAATTGTCAGTTTTGCACCCAAAAAATCACAGTTAAATAAAGATCAAGAACATCCATTGGTTTAAAAGCCACATACAAATTTATAAATAATTATGGAAAACAGTTCCTGATATTCAGACTTATCAAAACATCTAGATCTAGGGGAGCCGTGGTAATGTAATGATAAGTCATTCGTTAATGTAATGATATATCATTACATGGTTCTATTGTCCAGGTCACGATGGAGTCAGGAGAAAAAGAAAGAGCCGATTTGTTGGTTGGTGTTGTTCGTCCATCACAAGTGATGATGACCATTTGTTACATCCACTTTTGAAAATTCAATTTTAGTTATGTCCTTGATTATGTTGGTTGGTAAAGCCTTGGTGAATGGCACCGAGATAAGAAGAAACAGGATTGGATTGATTAGAGCAGTCAAGGATACCCTACGAGAAGACACGGAGGCGGTCGAGCGTGACAATGTACATATTTATAAAGTAGTTGATAGAAATGACAAAGCAGAATGGTAGAAATTGGAGGGACTAGAGGTGATGGGGAAAGTGCTTCCTCTCCGGAAAGATCAGAAGAATGCATAATCAGAAACTGACTGGGGCATTGAGCGTATACACATTTAGATGGCTGACGGAACGGCAAGCAGTGCATAAATGGGAATGCCCCCAGTGCTGTGGCGCTTGTTCCCAATCAGGAACCATTCGTTCGATGACCCTAAGTCCCGGGTATCTAGTGGAGCCGTGGTAATGTAATGATAAGTCATTCGTCCGCAGACTCGGATGTCAAGTCCACTCGTTGTTCGTGGTTGGAAAATAAAACTCGTGGTTCATCCAGTTACAGGGAACAAGGGCACCATGGCTCATGTTTGAAATAAAACTTACTCTCGTGGTTCACACAGTTACAGGGAACTAGACGACCTTGATTCATGTTTGAAATAAAACTTACTCTCGTGGTTCACACAGTTACAGGGAACTAGGGCACGATGGCTCTTGCTCTGGGAAGGTCAAGAAGTCTGCCATCACTACTGAGTAAGACTCTGGTCCGGCGACTATTGGTCAAACCACTAACTAGACAGCCTCTGGTCCGGCGACTATTGGTCAAACCACTATCTAGACAGCTGAGAACTGATGAGAAAAACAGTGCGCTATGACGATGATATATATACATATAATTAGCAGTGTCACCACTAAAGGTTACCTTAGTCTAGAAGCAGAAAACAATAGTCATATTACTTCTTTATCTCTTATTATTAGTTTTATTGTCCTGCCACAACTGATATTAATGTTACTACACAGATAGAGGTTTAATCAGCTTACAGCAACGTAGATGCTTCTAAACGGCGGTCGCATTGTATAATTAAGCTTAGACACAAAAATATTCTACGTCATGCTCTGTGCTTTTAGATGATAAGTGGAAAAAACGTAGGGACGATGCTGAATCACTACAAACACGCATATAATAGATGTTCCTTTTTCATCTGCGATGATCTTCCTATGCTCAGAAATCTATAGATGCAGGAGTGCCTCCTTCATGAATTCAATCGGCAGTTGGAGATCTTCACGGTTGTCTCCAACCCCCTTCAATTCGAAATGTGTTTCTTGGGACGAAGTTGTATTATTCAAGTCGCCAAAGAAAGAATATGTCTGTAGAATGCGTTCTGGACTCTGGGTCCATTTTGACATGAACACTGGTCAGTTTGGACATTCCATATTTTGTGAATATGTGCTTGTAGTCTACAGTGTTTTGTGTGGAGCCTAAAATTTATATAACAGACGTTTCGAATAGAAAGTCTTAGAGAGTTACTACTGTCATAAAATACCGAGTTGATCCCACGAATGTCTTTTGAAACGAACTAGTTAAAGTAAGATGGTGTATCCAGCACGGCACATGATGATGGTGATATATGTGGCACCGGAACAAAGAATATATTATGTCTAATAAAAACTTATACAAAACAAATCATCGTCCACGAGAATAAGGTATGCATTTTGGTGTGTTATTTAGTGACAACACTGAGATATGGGAGTCAAAGTTCTTTAACTGTGCATAGATTCAGCGCTGAGATATGGAAATTAGAGTTATTCAACTTTACATAGACATCACTGACGTATGGGAGTCATAGAAAAATTGGTTGTGCCACATAGATTCAGTATTGACACATAGATTCAGTATTGACACATAGAGTCGGTACTGTCACATAGAGTCAGTATTGACACATATAGTTAGTATTGACACATAGAGACAGTATTGAAACATAGATTCATCTTGACACATAGAGTCAGTATTGACACATATATTCAGTATTGACACATAGATTCAGTATTGGCACATAGATTCAGTATTACTACATAGTCAGTATGAACACATATAATTAGTATTTACAAACAGTCAATTTTAGAAAAAAAAGTCACTTTTGACATTGAGTCAGTATCAATACATAGTCAGTATTGATACGCAAAGTCAGTATTGACACACAAAGTCAGTATTGACACACAAAGTCAGTATTGACACACAAAGTCAGTATTGACACACAAAGTCAGTATTGACACACAAAGTCAATATTAACACTCAAAGTCTGCATTGACAAATGGATTCAGTATTGACACACAAAGTCAATATTAACAAATAGAGTCAGTATTGACACATTGAGTCAGTAATTACAAACAAAGTAAGTATTGGCACATATAGTCAGTATTGACACATAGAGTCAGTATTGACACACAAAGTCAGCATTGACACCTATAGTCAGTATTAACACACAAAGTCAGTATTGACACATGACTAATACTGATTTTAACAGATGAAAACATCTCTGAGAATTGTATGTTATCACAGAATAGTCGAGTAATGTAATGGACTGCTAAATGATTTCATCTGTTGGAGCAGCTTGTCAACCAGAAGACACGTTCTATCAATATTATAAGCACATTGTCATACATTCTCTGGAATGTAAGAGTGAATCAGAGATTGATTCAGATAATAATCAGTAACAACGATTGCAGATGAAGTAATAAGAAGGTGAAATGACGACAATGTGAGATAAGATAATGATAATGTGAGATGAGATAATGATAATGTGAGATAAGATAATGATAATGTGAGATAAGATAATGATAATGTGAGATGGGATAATGATACTATCAGAGGATATGATAATACTGTGAGATAATATGATTATAATGTGAGATGAGATGGTGATAATCTCAGATGCAATGATGCTAATGTGAGATGATGATAATGTGAGATGAGATGATGACAATGCGAGATGGAAATGTCAGGTGAGATGACATAAAGAGAACATTGAGAACGTCTATCGTGTAATCATGAAAATAAATGAACATTCTAGCTGGTTGGTTGGCATTGAATAATGTTCTCATCACTCATAGACCGATAACAGGAACAATAATATGCAGTGATGACACGTTTGTGTAATGTCTTACTTGTGCTTACAAGTATTCCTAGAAGTATAATTTTCTCTTAGTTGTTTGTTCTGGTGAGTTTAAAAAAATATGATTACTGATTGTGATTATAATACTACTATGTGATTTCTTCTAGGATCAAGATTGTAAATTTGTGCTTGGAATATGTAATCTTGTTTGGGAAACACTACCACCATTTAACGTATCTGTCTCAGACTTCACAGCATCATTTCCAGATATAGACTTCATTGCATCCATTACATAGATAGACTTCACTGTATCCCCACCAGTGTTAGACTCAACTGCATTCTTGTCAAATAGAGACTTCACTGTATCCCCACCAGTGTTAGACACCACTGCATTCTTGTCAAATAGAGACTTCACTGTATCCCCACCAGTGTTAGACTCAACTGCATTCTTGTCAAATAGAGACCTCACTGTATCCCCACCAGTGTTAGACACCACTGCATTCTTGTCAAATTTAGACTTCTCTGCATACTCTCCAGAAACAAACTTTACTGTATCCCCTCCAGAGACAGACTTCTCTGCATCCGTTCTGGAGAAAGACTTCTGTATACCTGTTCGTGAGGCATGCTTCTTCTTGCGAGCTTCCAATTTAGACACGGATGAGTTGACAGCCTTTGTTACGTTCTTTGGTACTGCCATCACAGCTTTTAAAATATAAGCTGGTGAATTCTGTGGATATCACAATATAAACAGGTGAATTATGTGAATATCACAATATAAACAGGTGAATTATGTGAACAACAATATAAACAGTTAGTTAGTTAGTTAGTTAGTCGTCGGATCATCATCATTGCAAACTGGACACATCCATAGTTGCTCCGATCTCTCCTTGAGTGTATCCGCCATCACACTTCTGCTGACAGTACCGGTCCTATGCTGGTTGACCATCATTCTTCTGCGCCAACCAAAATGTTCACCTCTAGCAACACCGCATCTCAATCCCTGATCTTTAATCCTAGCCATTGAAAAGGAATCATCATCCACATTCGTCTCACTCTCGCGTGTTATATCTCTTAAGGAGTTCAAAACGTCAGCGCGATCCATTGCCCCATCGCCCTTTGCCACAATCGCACACGATGCCAGTTGATCCGCTCTTTCATTGCCTCGAACGCCCACATGTCCCGGCACGAAAATAAATGTAACTGCCTTCAAGCTCGCATTTCTCAAGGCCTCAATCCACTGTTCGCGAACGAGACCCACTTGTACCTTCTTAATCATACTCATAGAGTCACTCAAGATGCAGACCTGCGTTACTTTCTGTGTGCGTAGCCACTCAAATGCCTTGGTCACCGCCATAGTCTCCATGGTCATACTACTCGTAGTGACCGCAAAGGCACCACTTTCCTCCTTGATCGTTTTACCTGCGCACTGAGCTGTAAAGGCCCAAGCACTGCGAACATGCCTAATTACAGATCCATCAGTGTATATAATCACATCCCCCTCTTTGGTATTCTCACTAATTAAAGCCTGCACTTCTTTCTCCACAGCTGTGGGACACCATTCTCTGCATTCCCTACTAAGTGATATTACTACTCTCAAACAAGTTTCGAAATCTGTGGGTAGACCTATCCATTCCGCACCAACTGCCACATCCTGTAATCGGCACACGCTTTGTATTACATCTTCAGCACGTCCCATCCACGACCTTCCTCTCTTGAGTCTGCTGCCTCTAACTTTCTGTATTTCGGAATGCAACGGGTGTTCCTTATCTGCATGTATTTGAAGGTACGCCCGTGCACGGCAATACTGTAATCTATGCTCAGCTGTTGGGCAGTCAAGTAGGTATCGCATAGCTCTTGTCGATGTGTCTCTTGTGCATCCCAGAATGATACGCATTGCTGCATTCTGGACTCTATCCAGTCTTTCGATCTGAGTTTGGCTAAGAGTCAGAATTGCCAGTGCATATTCCACCACAGCCACTACCAAACCCTGGTACAAAAGAAATAACAATCTTTGCTCACATTGCGCAGCAGCCATAACCTTCATTGCTGCTAAGTCTTTGCCTGCCCTTATGATAATGCGGTCAACATGTTCCCTGAAACTCAGGCTTCTGTCAAAAAACACACCCAGATATCTCATTGTGCTAGTTCTTTCTAAACTTTTCCCGGACAACGAAACTTGTGGCATGGGTGTCTTTACCATGTGATTGTTCAAGGAAAACCACGTCACGAATGCCTTAGACGGATTAACCACTGCTCCCGTATCTCGACACCAATTTGTCAGTCTGTCCAGCTCCTTCTGTAGTTCCACGACGCACTCTTCTCGATTTCTGCCCTGTCTATACACCAGGATATCATCGGCATATGACATCGTTCTGCCAACACCTGTGATTTGATTGCCAGCGATATGTACTGTGTATACATTGAAAAGTACAGGAGATAGAGGCGATCCCTGTGGCAGGCCAGGGCTAATAACCGTTGGTGTAGATATCCAGTTACCACACTTAAGAACTACAACCCTGTGCATCAGGGCGGCGCCAACCCAACGCACGACAAAAGGATTAACTGCAAGATTTAACAGCTGGTGCATCAAGATATCCAAGGACACCCTATTGTACGCATCCTCAAGGTCTATTGCGACCGCACATGTCTCCATGCGCGAATCGAACCCCTCAAAAACATCCTGCGCAAATATGGCTGCATTTTGCCATGTCTTCTTTCCTGGACGATATCCTCCTAACAATGTTGGTAAACACTTATTTCTTTCAAGATAACACGATACCTTCCGGGCCACAATTTTTTCCAAAAGCTTGCCAATCGTATTCTGCATAGTTATTATTCTGTAGCCATGTATCCTGGTGTGGTCCTTCCCAGGTTTGTGCAGTGGAACTAAATAGCTGTGCAACCAGTCTTCTTTCACTGTGCCCTTTAGAAGGCTATTATTGAACATGTCCGCCAACTCTCCCAACTCCTCATCCGTTCTTCGACTAATGTCATCGTATCTAATGCCATCTGGCCCTGGTGCTGTATTTTTTGTACTTTTCAGTGCCTTCCTGATTTCTTCAACTGTGATTAGCATATGGTTTTCCATGCTCAAGTTCTTACACGTGTCTGTGAGCGTTTTCCTGATTTCTTGATATGCCTCCACATTTCTCTGACCAATTTGTGCGGTGTAGTGTGCCAGCAATGCCGCACCTTTTGTCTCGTCCGTCTTCTGCCAGACGGTATCGTCGCTCTGGAAATCGGCAATAGTCACGCGTCTTGTGAGACCATTCATGGATTTGTGTAACCGCCAGAACAATTTTAGTGACTTTTCGCGTGTTATCTCTTTGCAAAATTCGTCCCATTTTGACGCCTTTGCTGACTTTGCAATATCTTTGAATGTTTGGACTAAGATATCTTTCTTCCGTTTCCATTGTGCGACCTCCATGGGCTGAGCCGCAACACGTTTCCGTGCCCTTTGCCATAGTGATACTGCTTTACGTTTCTCGCTCCATGCCCTTTGAACCTCTTCGTTCCACCAGGAGGGCCTATCCCACACCAGATTTCCCACTACTTGAGCCTTACGTTTGTCTTGTCGAATTCTGCTCACAACACCCACTCCTCTTCGATCATATTTAAAGGATCTTACCTTTGGCCTTATCTGCTTACTTTTGTCATTTTTAAAGAGAACAACACATGGGAGGTGGTCACTGCCATGATGCCCCAGCACGTCCCATTTGCAGATAGCCACAGCAGCTGATGACACCAATGCCAGGTCGATAGCGCTATCATCATCACCATCCCTGCTTGCCATCCTTGTTATACGGCCATCGTTAAGGCACACCAGGTCCGTATCTGTCAGGGCCTCCTCAAGTTCTCTCCCCTGTTTGTTCGAAGCACTATTGCCCCATGATGTACCTTTCGCATTGAAGTCACCACAAAAGAGGATCTGCTTTTCCTGTTCCATTATCTCCCCTAGGATCTTCCAACCCTGAAGATCAATGCTCGTGTTGCAGGCATACACATTTACAATCATGATTGGGTGCTGGACCCTCTGGACCCTCACTGCCTGTAACTGGATATTGTCACTATCCCACTTGGACATATCAACCTCGCATACACTAAAACCCTCGCGTACTAAGATTGCCTGTCCAAGATGTCGCCTGTTGTAGAAACACTGAAATCCGGCTATTACCACTTTCACCTAGCTGTGTTTCTTGCAATGCAATGACGTCAGCCTCATAACACATCTTTTCTAGCTCTGTTCTACGCTTGTGTACACTGGCCACATTCCAAAACAGCACACGCACGTTTTTAATTCCTAGCCTAGCTGTTTTCGATCTCGTTCTTCTAGCACCCGCCCGGTGACTTTTCCTTTTTGAGCCACCTCGTTTAGGCCGCTTGATATTGGCTGCCATTTTTCAAACAGTGTGACAACGATTACACTCACGAAGACTTCAGCTCAGATGCACGCACTCCGTTAGCACCGGCGAAGATCTTAATGAGTGGACCTCCTGGTCATAGAATAACAACACATCACCACACAATCTCCTAAATGAAACAACGAATATATCCATTGTTCAAGTGAAACTGTTGGTGACAAACAAAAACAATTGCGTTGCCATCCACCATTTTGACCGGAAGTCATATAAACAGTTGAATTATGTGAATATCATAATGCAACTGTTTATATGAATATATTGTGATATTCATATAAACAGTTGAATTATGTGAATATCACAATATAAGCGGGTGAATATGCGCTCATCGCAATCAAAGCGAGACAGCTGGTCTTGCAGCGACAACTGAGGATTCAAGCCCTAAACTAAACGACAGGTGTGCATACGATCAACAATCATTCACATGGGAAAAGTGTGTATACCATCAACCATCATTCACATGGGGAAAGTGTGTATACGATCACACATAATTCACATAGGGACAGTGTGCTTACAGTCAATCATCTTTTACCTGGGGAAAGAAAATAAGGAATAGACCGAGAAAAGAATATTTCATCTCTGTTCAGCTCAGAATGACGTTTTTGTGTTGAAGGACCTGCATGGGGATCAAAGAATAGCAACAGTGTGTATCTTCCATACAAGAAAAAAGAGGCGATTAAGAAAACCATGTTGTGGAGATGACTGTTCTAGTCAATGTTGAAATCAAAGTGATCCAGACGTCATACTCAAGTTGGATATGAAGGAGACCCAAAGTGATCCATACGCCATACACAAGTTGGATATGAAGGTTACCCACGTGATCCATACGCCATACTCAAGTTGGATATGAAGGTGACCCACAGTGATCCATACGCCATACTCAAGTTGGATATGAAGGAAACCCAAAGTGATCCACACACCATACTCAAGTTGAATAGGAAGGAGTTCGAAAAGCCATGATATATCAGACAAGCTGTAAACATTGACACTGCACATCCCATGCTCCGGACGTAATGACACAACACATCCCGTGCTCCGGACTTAATGACACAACGCATCACGTGCTTCAGACACAATGACACAAAACATCACGTGATTCAGACACAATGCCACAACACATTCTGAGCGCTGGAGACAATGACACAACACATTCCGAGCTCCAGACACAATGACATAACACATTCCGAGCTCTGGACTACATCCAGCAAATCTGCTAGAGTTTGAGAATCAACGCAGTAGAAGACAATAAGAACGAGAAAATGAAAAATTATATGTTTCAGAGAACAAGAAGCAACCAACACCTGTAGTGATTCCATCCCACTCTGAGTAGTATAGCTTTGGTATGCTGTCTGATGGTAGTCTGCTGATGTGTAAAAACTATTCAATCTGTTGTCTCTTAATATACTCTAGGATTGGAGTGGAGCCTGTTCTTGTTCTAATGGCATCATTCCTCACTCTGTCTTTTAGCGATATTCCTAGGATTCTACGTAAGCTTGTCATTTCAGCTGTAACAAGTTTACATTTGTCTTGTGCTGTCGTTGTCCATGTTTAACTTTAGTAGCGCAGTGTAGGCATAATAATCGTTTTAAATAGTGTTATTTTAGTGTTTAAATCTACATTTTTGTTTCTGAAGACTGGTGTCATTTGCCCTATGTATGCTTTACTACATCTATTGTGTATTTCATTGTTGCCCTTGTCGTCTGTTGTTATATTGCTTTCTAGGTATATGAATTTTGTCACATTATTAAGTTATTTCCAATAAATATATTGGTGTTTCTTTTTGTTCTTTCTATCTTTATTACTTCGGTCTTTTCTATATTTATCTTCATGTTAAAGGTTTGGCATGTTTGTTGTAATCCATCTATTTATCTTTGTAGTTGCTCTTCTGATGATTGGTCGATTGATGGCTAGTGCTTGGTCGTCTGCAAATAGCAATTCGTTTAAGTATCCTTCAGATTGTTTTCTTCCGTTGTCTTTGTTACTTTGCAGACTTAATGTGTGTATGTTATGAACAATATGGGGGATAGTACACATCCTTGTCTTATCCCCGAGTGAGTTTGGAAATTATCGGATGTACCTGTGCTCGTTCTTCCAGCGCACTGACTATTGGTGTATATGCTCTGACATAGGCTTATCAGATATTGGGGAAATATATTTGAGTGCGCCACTTCTCCATATTATCTCACAGCAGCACATTTGAATGCGTCACTTCTCAATAATTCTTCATAGCAGCTCATTTATTTACCTTACGTCTCCATAATGCTTGATAACAACACATGTGATTGTGTCACGGGGCAAATTTCCTTCTGTGGACACATCTGACCAAAATTTCTGCTATTAACGTTCTTCTAGGTTTATTAGTACATATTTGATTAAATATCGTTCTGATATCTTATGTGGTCCTCATCCTGTCCTACTTTTCTGCTCCTGGCCGTACCCCAGTTACCAATCGGTTTACGTCAACAATGTTTTGAAAGTCCACACCATTTGAGTTTTTGATAAGGGTTAGTAGGCCTACGCTCTTTCAATGTCAGCAATTAACATAATCCATTCACTGTAATGCAGCAGAAATCGATCTATGGAAGATTGAGTATAAACTGAAGGTAAATATGGCGTATCAAGACACGAGGCAACAACCCGAGACTGGAACTGGGTGGCCTGGGTAACACAAGGCAAATATCAAAATAAACAGAAATAAGTTTACATGTTATCAAAATACTTTAATAAAACAATTTAACACCGTGACATAGTGATAAACAACGTTTTAACTAAGCAGTCTTAATCAGGAAAAACAAAATAGCGCTGGCACAAAATTTTTCTTGGGTTGCAGTGTCGGTTTACTTCCCTCCGTCATGTTCCCAGATTCTGCTCCCTATTCTCTACTTACACTGGTGCTCCCTTCTTCGTCACCGTCTTCCCAAGCTCTTCTTGTTCACTCTTTCTTTGTTTTTCTATATCAGTCATCTACACAGTAATACCTTCCTACGAGTTGCTTGTGCACGACGGTTCACTCCGCTTCAGTAGTGCTTCTCTCCGCGCCCTCTTTCATCACCTCCGCATCACCTCTTTCATCACCTTTTGTGACTTGTTATATTTGGGGGCTCATTCCGGTTTACCATTTCGAATCCTTACTTTACCTCTTTTCTATCTGACTCCAACACTCCATCCATTTTCTCTCGGATATTTACCACTATATGCTTCTTATTCGAGCCATGCTTGATGATTGTTTTACAGTGAAACCTGCTCCTTTTATATGTATCCATCCAAACTTCTTCAACTGTTCCCATTTTCCCCAGATCCGTAGATCAGGGAGGGATCTGGAGTTCTCTTGCCTCACCTCCCCCCCCCCAATGCAAATCGGAACATGCCTATTTATACTAGCAACTAACAAAACCATATTTTAACGATTTTCCACAAAATGGTTCCATAATTATGTCAAATACCCCTCCTTTATCATATCCACGGCCCAGTTTTCAACACGCTTCTCGCTCTTGTCTTACATATGATCAAAGTTTATAGCTTTCTGCTGGTCACTAAGGCTTTGTTTCCTACCTTGACCTACTTTCTTTGTTAAAGTTTAGTTACTCCTCGTTACAACTCCACATTGCTCTTTCATTGCAGACCTCAGCATATCACCAGTTAAGTATTTTTATTTTATTTGACTTCATTCCATTTCATCATTTCATCATTTGAGTCCATCTATCCTTCTACTTTTTCCATTTGTTTCCCTCCTTAACTTCTCACTTCTCTCCCTTCCCAATGTCTTTCCTTTGTCATGATGAACTTACTATACTTCTCCCGTCTCCTTCTCGATTTTCTCTTCCCTCTTTTCCCTTTCTTCCTATCACCACCACGCCATATGTGTGTCTCTTTGTAAAATTTGGTATTCGTGGTATTTTATTTTGTCCTGATGAAGGCAATTTAGTCGACACATCGTTTGTCACGTGTCGCATTGCTCGACTGTTTTATTGACTTACTTTGGTAACACGTATGTATACCTATTTCTTTTCATTTTGATAATTATGGCTAAACAGAATGTAGTCTTAGGTGACAGGACAAGAAATTATATGCACAGACATGGAGACGACAAGGCTAAGATTGGTGGACACCCAGAGTAAGGAGAAAATATGACATGTATTGGGCACAGGATCAGAAAAATAATAAAAGATATAGGTAAATGACATGAAATCTGCAGGGAGAAAAAAAAACAGCGAGGACCTAGGAACACACGACGAGAGGATAATGAATGACTTGAGGAACACACGACGGGAGGATAATGAATGACTTGAGGAACACACGACGAGAGGATAATGAATGACTTGAGATTGTAATTAGATATAATGAAGATGAGACACTATTCAAGGCTAGTGACACATGGAAAATCTATGTTCATGGCATATGTGCCTGAGGATGTGTTAACATCATATGGAGATCAAAGGCTTGGTTAATTGATTGATTGGTTGATTGATTTATTGTTTAGAATGTACTAACCTGTAATATTTCTGTCTGATTAAGTGATACATTTATCCAGATGTACAGTTTGTGAAATGTCACACTGTTTGTTGTATACTTGATAGTGTTCAGTCCATCTACATCCTTACGATTTCGTGATAACGATAAAATCGTTTTCCTTGAAAGTAAAAGAGATAAAAATGTTGATTATAATGCGCGTAGCAGTATTATAACAAGCAACATGGGGAACCCCCCTACATGGAAACATATATCATGTTACAGGACTCCGATAAGGTGTATCATTGCTAAACAAGATTAACCACTACCTGGAAAAGCAGGATCATCACCCGTGTTAAGATTAACGTATATACGTCAATTAACTGGCGTATTTCTGCAATTCTAAGAGGTAAATTTATTGGTAAAATCAGGTGTGGAGAGAATGGTACAACAACCTGCAGTATGTAGAAACCATGTGGTGGAAGAGACTTAGTAAGAGATTGATGGAGATTGGATTTTCTCCAGGAAACAGTAGAGTGGGACAATTGTCGGGTACGACTAGAAAGATATACCGTCATTACGCCAAGGGAACAATCGGCAAAAATACTTTTCACCATGAATGAGATAGAACTCTATTGGGCATGCCCAGAGTGTATCACATCAGTACAGATAATCACTTAGCACAAGTAATTAGTGCCAAAAGCGTATCCCAATCGATAGTGAGTGCCAAGAGTGTACCACAATCGGTAGTGAGTGTCAAAAGTGTACCACAATCGGTAGTGAGTGTCAAAAGTGTACCACAATCGGTAGTGAGTGCCAAGAGTGTACCACAATCGGTAGTGAGTGCCAAGAGTGTACCACAATCGGTAGTGAGTGTCAAAAGTGTACCACAATCGGTAGTGAGTGTCAAAAGTGTACCACAATCGGTAGTGAGTGTAAAAAGTGTACCACAATCGGTAGTGAGTATCAAAAGTGTACCACAATCGGTAGTGAGTGTCAAAAGTGTACCACAATCGGTATTGAGTGTCAAAAGTGTACCACAATCGGTAGTGAGTGTCAAAAGTGTACCACAATCGGTAGTGAGTGTCAAAAGTGTACCACAATCAGTAGTGAGTGCCAAGAGTGTACGGATTCAACTGAATTTTTAAGTGACATATTCTTTCCAGAATGTTGTCTTCACCGTGGACACTGAACGTTATTTCTGGGCAGCAGTTCTGCATAGGCCTGTTCGTACACCCTTCAATGGGAAAATGGGAGCCGCGTAGCGCAGTGGTTAGCGCACTGGCTTCGCATATGAGTGCTTCCGGGTCGAGAGAGCCTTACATGGGTATCGGATTAATCCAGGAAGTAAAGAATGCGCAAATAAATATTCATGTTTAACACTACACTCTTTTTATTTTTTCATTTGTCAGCAAATAAATATTCATGTTTAGCACTACACTTTATCCATTCTCTCATAACACTGTCCATATTTCCGCGTGACCATTGTACTTTCTCTTGCACCACTAGCCGAGACAATCCTGGAGAGCGGTCATGATTAGCAACTTTCCATTCTTTCATAAATATTTGCAACATTTAATCTTATCTCATCCCTTACCATACACACACTATCCACTCACATAAGTGAGAACACACACTATCCCCACACAAAAGTGAGAACACACACTATCCACTCACATAAGTGAGAACACACACTATCCACACACAAAAGTGATAACACACACTATCCCCACACAAAAGTGAGAACACACACTATCCACACACAAAAGTGAGAAAACACACTATCCACTCACATAAGTGAGAATACACACTATCCCCACACAAAAGTGAGAACACACACTATCCACACACAAAAGTGAGAACACACACTATCCGCACACAAAAGTGAGAACACACACTATCCACTCATATAAGTGAGAACACACACTATCCCCACACAAAAGTGAGAACACACACTATCCACATATAAGTGAGAACACTCACTATCCACACACATAAGTGAGAACACACACTATCCCCACACATAAGTGAGAACACACACTATCCCCACACATAAGTGAGAACACACACTATCCACACACATAAGTGAGAACACACACTATCCACACATAAATGAGAACACACACTATCCACACACAAAAGTGAGAACACACACTATATCCCCACAAATAAGTGAGAACACACACTATCCACACACAAAAGTGAGAACACAAACTATCCACACATAAGTGAAAACACACACTATCCACACACATAAGTGAGAACACACACTATATCCCCACACATAAGTGAGAACACACAGCATCCCCACACATAAGTGAGAACACACAGCATCCCCACACATAAGTGTAAAAGAGTAAGTATACGAAGTGAACACTAAATTATAATCACACTTTCCATGGACACACAACAATGATATTATATAACATATAGATTCAGAGGTACATAAGGTACCACATAGAGGATCACAATGATATAGACTCTATGTTGAAATGGATGTGCCAGGCTTAAAATAGGCTCAAATATCGCAGCTAAGTTGTAAACCATGACAGAACAGCATTCCGTTCGCCCAACTACTTCCTGTTAATCTGCAGGAGTTTCCGACTGGACGCAGAAGAAGAAAATAATAAGCATACAATACCAATTCTTCATTTTACGCAGCACCCACTGTCCACTCGGATACAATACTGCCATACTCTATTTTTTCCCTTAAGTAGTTACACGGAGTGTTCGAGTGACTTTTGTAATTAAAAACCCGCATACTCTTGTTGTCGCCACTGATGTTCAGAGTGTGTTAAAAAAAATATACAATACAATCTATCAAGCTGTATACATTATTCACTATCCATTCTTACTCTCCTATAATGTTCACTTTCCACATTTATATAATGTGCACTCATTCTGTTTTATGCAATACCCATTATATGCATGCGGTTGTGTATGTGGGTCTGACTACTGACACACTAGACAAGCCACCCATACAACAGAAAATCTTGGTAGATGACTTGCTGTTATATTGAGGCAATCTTATATGGAAGCTTTCTAGCATGTCATCTGTACAATTATAGACTCCCTCTGAGTAGAAGGTTCCTTCAATAGGCATTGAACTAAGCCGAAAGCTGGTCTCCTGGGTATGAAAAAAAGCTCTGAAAAACCACCCCACTACACATAGTAAATAAGAGCTAATCGCTCGTAATTCCTGGGGTTCTCAAAGAAACAAATAGTAAACTATCCATTCTTAGAGAGTACTCACTGTTCTCTCACTACATTGCTTAATCAAAACCTGTAGTTTGACTAACCTGATTGGATTATCCTCGTTTCCCTTGTCTCGCGTGTGTTTGATCATGTCATATCGTGCAATGTTCACGGGTGACCTTGATATGATATAGCCCATCTTGAGAACCCTGTAGGCAAAATGAAATTGAAACTCTTTATATTGGTATCTATGTTATGTTATATTATTACAAGCAAAAGAGCCAGGGGTAGACCAACAGAAACACTCAGAAGAACAATACATAGAGAAAGTAAAACAAACAATATTCATTCTATTCAAGAACTGCACAGAATAGCTTTGAACAGATAGAATTGGAGAGATCCGACCTCTGCCCTATGCGCTAACTTCAGACTAGTAACCCATTGAAAACGAAAGAGATGAATTTTTGAAGATGTAAACAAATTAATAAATAACAGCAACAATGAAAATATATATTTTGTAAGTCTTAACGCACATCTTTGCGAAAATAGAGAAAAAGTAGAGGAATGTGAAGGACCTTTCGGCGACACAATAAACGAGATTAACGACAACGGTTATAAATTAATAGATACATGCATGCAGCACAACCTCTTTATAACGAACACCTTCTTTAAAGATTAACAGTCACAAGTGTACACATGGTATAAATGGAAAAGCGTGAAATGCCAGAGCCAGATAGACTTTATACTCATAAAAAGATACCATAGACGAAAAATAACAGACGCACAAGCAATGCCTAACATCTGCGCTGACTATAACACTGATCATAAGGCAGTAATACTAACAAACATCTGTGCTGACTATAACACTGATCATAAGGCAGTAATACTAACAAACATCTGTGCGGACCATAAGGCAGTAATACTAACAAACATCTGTGCGGACCATAAGGCAGTAATACTAACAAACATCTGTGCGGACCATAAGGCAGTAATACTAACAAACAAAACAAACAACGAAAAATAACATGCACAAGAAAAGCACCAACGGCAACTCATCATCATCATCATCATCATCATTACTTGCCGTCTCCGCAACGAAGGTTGGCTGCAACGTATCTCCAACATCTCCTGTCTCTTGTCTTGGTGGTGCACTCTGCTAGACTGTAACCTGTCCATCGTGTAATGTTACTCTCCCACTTGTATCTCTGCCTACCGCTTGCTCGCTTCCCTTTGACTTTACCCTCAAGTAAGGTCTTCAATAGGGTGTCATGTCTTTTAATGTGTCCAAAGTATTGTATTTGCCTGATCTTTATTTCTCTTAGTAGTTCTTTCTTCATATTAAGTGTCTTTAGCACCTCTTTATTTGTTTTCTTCTCTTTCCATGATGTTCTCCCTATTCTTCTATATACCCACATCTCAAAAGCATCAATTTTGTCTTCTAATTGTTTATTTAGTGTCCATGTTTCTGAGCCATACATTAATATGGAATAGATGTAGCATTTTATATTTCTCATTTTTAACTTGTTTGTAATTTGTTATTAATAATTTCCTCATGTCATTGAAGTTACTTTTCGCCATTCCTATTCTCCTTTTAACTTCTGTTTCACATCTGCCATCATTTGTGACTATGTGTCCAAGATATTGATACTGTTTTACTTGTTGTAGTTTCTCTCCCTGTATGTTTATGTTTATCTCCTGTTCTTCTGTGTCTTTGCTGATTATCATGGTTTTTGTTTTTTGGATATTTATATCCAGTCCATATTCATCACTTGATTTATTGACTTGATTTATTAGTCTTTGTAGTTCATGTTCACTTTCCACCACAAGAACAGCGTCATCTGCATATCTCAGGTTGTTTATTATTTTACCCTTGATCTTGAGTCCTGGAATTTCTTCTATATTTTTAAAGATATTCTCTGTGTAGATATTAAATAGGCTTGGTGACAAAATGCATCATTGTCTTACCCCTCATGGCAACTAGAAATAAAGAAACGGGAAGAACTAAACTTGCGCTAAAAATATATTCAGAAAGTTAACGAAGAATTCTCAAAGCTACCAGAAAACATCATGAGACTAACGGGAATTGAACCAGTCCGTTCAACGGCACCAAATCGCCTAGCAACAATTGCACACGCGTTCTTCCGCACTTGACTAACCGCATCTCCAATAAAAGATGCGATTTCGTCAAGCCATTCAAACCGTGAACACAAAGTCACCCGAACGGACCAATCGAGACAAGGACTATTACAACAACAACAAACATCCCGTACAGGTATTGAAATATCCTCAGTAACAACAAACATATAACATAATTATTGTCTATATATGTTATCCATGTTTACAAGAAGACCTATCGGCCCTTGTATAACAAATACGGATATTATGTTATATGTTTGTTGTTACTGAGGATATTCCAATACTTGTACGGGATGTTTGTTGTTGTTGTAATAGTCCTTGTCTCGATTGGTCCGTTCGGGTGACTTTGTGTTCACGGTTTGAATGGCTTGACGAAATCGCATCTTTTATTGGAGATGCGGTTAGTCAAGTACGGAAGAACGCGTGTGCAATTGTTGCTAGGCGATTTAGTGCCGTTGAACGGACTGGTTCAATTTCCGTTAGTCTCATGAATTTTTAAAAATTGTCCTCTGGCTTCCTACTTAAATTTACTTGCAGAAAACATCAAGCAAGTATTTCCTATATATCTTGGTATATTTCAGAGGTATCTTTAACGAGTCCTTGCATCGCTTCTTTTAGCCACCTAGAGAAGGTATGCCCAACATCATAGAGATGTTTCTTTGGCAGACGATGATCTGGCATACGTAACAGATGACCTACCCAAATAATCTGTGCCAGTGCCATTGCTGTAAAAACTTTCAGCTTAATCGGTATTCTTCTTTGCCACACGTTTGCGTACAATCTGACAAAAGTTCTGACTTTCCGTGGCGATCCTTGTACACACCTCATCATAACACCTGGTATATATAAAAGCGATTCTTGTACACACCTCATCATCACACCTGTAATATATAAGTGAGAATAGCAAAGTAAGGTAGGAAAAAAATATTTCACCTCTGGCTCATCTCATCATCTTCTCCTCCCCAGCCGAAGTAGACATTGGAGCAGCCATTGATGTCCAGGTACTGCTTCCGAGAGAAACCAACTGCTCCTCCAAAGTAGTCAGTGTATGGCATTCTGGCAAGTAGCATATATAAATAGCATGTTCAAAGTAGTAGCATATATATATATATAAATTCTACTTACCTAAACCTACACGCCAAAACCCACCCACCCCATCCATCCATTAAGAACTTATTCGATTAGTAACTCATTCGATTAAAAACTCAATCAATCAATGAATTGATCGATCGACCAATCAATCTGTAAATTTATCTTCCTACCTACCTACTTAACTAAAATGCATGCACTCAATTTCTTCCATCCATCCATCCATCCATCCATCCATCTGTCTTTCTTTATATCTGTCTTCCTCACCTAATTTATAAATTCTTGAGACTAACGGGAATAGAACCAGTCCGTTCAACGGCACCAAATCGCCTAGCAACTATTGAACACGCGTTCTTCCGTACTTGACTAACCGCATCTCCGTGGTTAGTCAAGTACGTTAATCTCATCATGGAGATGCGGTTAGTCAAGTACGGAAGAACGCGTGTTCAATAGTTGCTAGGCGATTTGGTGCCGTTGAACGGACTGGTTCTATTCCCGTTAGTCTCAAGAATTTTAAAAAAAATTGTCCTCTGGATTCCTACTTATATTCACCTAATTTATAGAATATATGATCGATCCATCTGTCTATTTATCTACATCTCAATCCATAACCCTTGAGGGTTGTAGGGGTACCACATTGGATGCATCAACAGGCAGAGTCAGGGTCGAAGGGGTACCAAATTGGATGCATCAACAGGCAGAGAAATCCCGCGATTTCTACAATGAGGATAAAGCTTGTTCTGTCCAGCCGTTAACGTTGTCTATCTTCTCTTTGAACCTCCTCTGCTTCTTCCATTTTCGACTGTTCAATATATATATATATATATATATATATATATATATATATATATATATATATATATATATATATATATATATATGTGTGTGTGTGTGTGTGTATACATACAATATACATACCCATACCTACAAAAGTACTACAACCATAAACAAGTACACACACACACACACATAAGTACAGATACACGCAGTATAACTCAAGCTTGATTCATTATTGTAATTAGAGATACTGGCAGTTTCAGCAAAATTGGCGATATTGCGTAAATTGTACATGAGAAACAAATCAAGTTTCAGTAGATCTGTTGGAAGTCCATTATCATCATCGAGTGCCGTCTCCGCAACGGAATTTGCAACAGACTGCAACTGACCTTTGGCATCCTATGTCTCTTGCTTTGGTGGTGCACTCTAATAGAATATAACTAGTCCATGTCTTGATGTTTCTCTCCCACTTGTATCTCTGCCTATCTCTTGCTCTTTGTCATCGACTTTACCCTCAAATAAGATCTTCAACATGATGCCATGTATTTTGATATGTCAAAACTATTTTATTTGTTTGTTTTTTATTTTCTTTAATAGTTTTTTTCCATATGAAATGTTGTTAGAATCTTTGTTTTTTTCTCTTCTCTGTCCATGAATTTCGCCATATTCTTTTATATATCTATATCTCAAGGGCATGGATACTGGTTTAGAGTTATATGTTCATTGTCCACGTTTCGGAGCCATGCATACTGATAGAATAGACATAGCATTTTCCAATGTAGCAGAATAATGATGTGGACAATGAGAGCTATTCTCTGGCAAATGTAGTAATATAACCGGGAAAATGTAGTAATACAATCGGGAAAATGTAGTAATACAACCGGGAAAATGTAGTAATACAACCGGAAAAATGTAGTAATACAACAGGGAAAAGTGTGTAGAAAATGTAGTAATACAACCGGGAAAAGTGTGTAGAAAATGTAGTAATACAACCGGGAAAAGTGTGTAGAAAATGTAGTAATACAACCGGGAAAAGTGTGTAGAAAATGTAGTAATAAAACCGGGAAAAGTGTGTAGAAAATGTAGTAATACAACCGGGAAAAGTGTGTAGAAAATGTAGTAATACAACCGGGAAAAGTGTGTAGAAAATGTAGTAATACAACCGGGAAAACTGTGTAGAAAATGTAGTAATACAACCGGGAAAAGTGTGTAGAAAATGTAGTAGTACAACCGGGAAAACTGTGTAGAAAATGTAGTAATACAACCGGGAAAACTGTGTAGAAAATGTAGTAATACAACCGGGAAAAGTGTAGAAAATAGTTTAAGATGATGGTACAAGAACATGTCCAAATGCACTCACAATTACAAGAATGGAAAATGGTGCCCAATAAAACGTCTGTCTAATCCACTACAACATCTAACATGAACATGAAAATAGGGGCGGTGACTGTGGCTCTCAGTTGCTGACTGGAATATCAAAATACACGGTGATTATTTCAGACTCCCAGAGCAAGGTAAGTAAAATAGAAAGTTGCATGCTAAGAAACGATTGGCTCACGTTACTGAACAGGTCGACTGTTCAAAGTATTACATGGATATCCTGCCTGGTCAGGCGGGAGTCTGAGGCAACGAAATAGCAGATCCATTGGCAGATGATGCTGTGGTTGATGGCTGACTATTGATAAGAGATAAGGAGGACCTAATAAGGGTGGTCTTTGATTTACTACAGAGTGAAGAAGACTATGCTAGAAGTGATCATGTGCGCATGCAAAGAATGACAAATGTGATGATCACCAGGGTTGAGGGGAGATAGTGTGGTCTCTGTGGAAAGATCACATAATCAACCTTTGACTGGGACTTTCAGTATGCATATTCTTCGAGGGCTACTTGGGCAGAGAGCGGCGCACTTATAGGAGTGTCATGTGTGTCCTGGTGATGGTTTCTAATCAAGAAGAAGCATTTCATCATTCTAAAACGTGTTTAGATGCTATTATTTTTCTGCATACTTATAAGCTATAGCATTCTGGCCCATCTCAAAACGACGACCAATATTGTAAATATGCTATGACGCTACATAATGTCCATGGCATCAATCTCACGCATTAGGCTGCTTTGAATTGGCCAATTTTGAAAATAAAGCCATACAAGAGTGACTAATATGTACATTTCATGTACATGTTTCCAGACCATATTATTTTGGATAATATTTAAGACCATGCACAGAATAAACCGAAAAACAACAAATAAAATGGTTTGGATACCTTATGATAATGAACCAGAACCCACAACCAACAAGAGCATACAATATAAGAAGATTCATATACAGGATCACAGAAAAAAACCTAAAACTAGATGGATAAAGAACACAAAGACAACACAGAACACATATGGATTCAACGCAGCCAAGTCGATACATCTGGCCTTGGGTGGAGAACTAATGCTCTCAATTACCAGCCTTACGAAACGATTGACGGCATGTATACTTATTCTGATCAACATCCACCTGTGAATAGACCTTAGTATTTTGGATGTTACTAATTCAAATAGTTCTTGATCCATGACGATGCTTATACGAGACCAATGTGAGCCACAATAAGTCTCATCAAATATGTGCAAGGAATCAAAGGCCCACCTGTACCATAGGGTGCAGTTATGTGTCTTCTTTGATGTGCATACATTGAACAAACTGAAATCTTGCTATCAATCTTTCTTTATTCTTCTTCTTCATCTTTCGTTCACTTGAAACATGTCTATATCTGTAATTCTGTCTCCTTAATAAAACTCACTGTCTTTTGTAGTTCATACAGTGGAACCCATAGAGCATTGGTTCCAGTGTTGTTTCCTCTGGCCAATATGTCTTCCTCAGCGTTTCATACTCAAAACACTCTTGAAGTATATGTTTGACACTCTGTGCTGCCTGTCCACATGTTCACATGACCGTGTTGCCGTTCTTGAATTTTGTGTACACGTAAGTGCAGTTGTGTCCCGTTCTGAGACGTAGAATTACAAATTGTTCTGATATATTCATAATATGATAGATATCTTGTGGTGGTATTTGTGGCTTTCTTATTGACTTGATCATCGGTTTTCTCTGATGGTAGGTGATTGGTACATCTGGTTAATCTTCGGCAGCACCTTCATTAGCCATTTGGTCTGCTGTTTTATTTCCTGGTATTCCACAGTGAAGGGTATCCACTTCATGGTTGAGTAGTTTTTGCAAGTCTTTTCCAGACTGGAGAGCTTGAAGCACTGACCTTGCATCTGTCAGAAATACCACGGGCTGTGGGCCAGGATTGGAGTTCAGCAGTTTTTCAGTTGCTACCTTAATTGCCTGGATTTCTGAATCATAATTATTGCAGAATTTCCCTGTTGGTGCTCTGATCGTATCTCTAGGCTTATGTGGATATTCTATTTTTACACCTGCACCTCTATCCCTCACCGCATTCTGTGCTGACCCAAATGTCTTGTGGATATTCCTCATCCAGGAAACTGAGGGTGAATGTCCATCACTGCACACTGTTATGTTTGTCCTCCCTTAGTATTCCTTTCACGTGGATCTGAAAGTATATTCGCATTCCATGCCTTTCACTCACAGGGCTTTGTTCTGGTACATAGCTAAAGGGTGTGTCAACTTTAGGTAGGTCTGTAAGTTGTCTGCGGAGTAGTTTAGCTTAGTGGATAAAGCTGCTTCTATTCAGTCGCCCCATTACTAGATTTTTTAACCTTTCCTTCATTGGATGACTTGGCATATATTGAAACTTGTCGGCTTGTACTAGCACATTTATGTGTCTG
This sequence comes from Meghimatium bilineatum, assembly GCA_034231615.1. Classification (NCBI taxonomy): domain Eukaryota; kingdom Metazoa; phylum Mollusca; class Gastropoda; order Stylommatophora; family Philomycidae; genus Meghimatium; species Meghimatium bilineatum. The sequence continues at coordinate 334,421 of CM067308.1, read as the reverse complement.
CGTTCACCAAGTGTTTGCATTCTTCCTATTTTCTGTATTTATACTATGGGTGATGATTTCATTGCTCCCATCATTATCCTGAACGCCTGGTTTTGTCTTTTATCTAGTTCTTGTAATGTGGTGTCTGATGCAGGACACCACGCAGCTGAACCATATTCCAGGCGTAGTCTTATGGCTTGCTGGTACACTTTACGGAGTATATTCCCACTGTCTCCCTATGTGGTTTCACTTAATTTTCTCAGGATAGCTAACGTCCTCCTCACTTTTGTTGTATCTTTGTATATGTGTTGCTTTAATGTCAGCTTGTAATCAAAAGTAACTAAGGTATGTGGGTTGTTTGTCTTCTTTCAAAAGTTCTCAATCTATCTTGATATCACCGACTTTCTGGACATGATAATCAACATCACAGAAATCCGTTAAAAGACATGAAAACCAACAGTACAGAAAGCCATGGGTGTTATAGTATTATATAGGGGACTTCTATCCTCTACTCCCTTCTATAAAAACGACGCTTCTGCTCTAGAAGAAACCTACCCTTTGTCACACTACTCTTCTGCGGACTGAAAAATACCGGAGGTACGAGTTAATTGAATCAGGATCTCATTACGGAATTCCCTACCTCTATGTGAGTGTCTGGAAACATAAGCCATGTGAATGTTGCTGAACGGTCAGAAATACACATTTCAAATAGAGAGTTTTCACATACATTTTAGAATGTCATCGAGAAAATTGACAGACCCGGGACACACTTGGAGGAGAAAGTTAGAAGCAGATTCGACTATCGCATGGGAACGCATAAATTAACACAACTGAGAACCCATTAGCTATTCTATTCGGATGACGGCGTTTGCAGGAATGTTGAAATACAAGACGCCAGAATATAAGGTGAAAGAATTAATTAAAATAGAAATTAGTTTGTTGCTAGTCGTTCTGTGAAATGAAATAAACGGATACATAAATTGTAGTAGTGAGTGGAACTAGAATTAGGAAGAGATTTTGGAAAAAAATCCTCTGATAGGAGTTTTAACGTAGAGAAGGGGAAGTCTTAGGAGTAAGACGGACACAAGACTAAATAGTTGTTGGTTTGTGTAAGAAGACTATCTCGAAAAGACCAATGAAATGCTTCGACACACACAACGGGGGAGGGACGTGTTGAGCTAGAAAAAAGGGCTGTTCTCTAGTTTTCGGGGTTCCTACTTGAGTTTTCGGTGAGTTAGTGTCTGGAGTTGCCGACCCCAGCAGGGAAAGGGAAACCACTGCCAGACGGAGACTAGCAGACATCGAGACGTCTGAAGTCAAGAAGTTAGGGCTTGCTCACTGGAGAGTCCACAGTTAGCTTAGACCGTTGTAGTCAGAGTCTAGACGTTTTCCCGGTGAAACGCTAGACATTGTTCTGCAGTTGAGAAGGTGATTACAGCTAGGTGGACAAGATTCTGAAATCCAAGAGGTCCGCAGGTTAATGAGGAACTGGAAGATTTCGCTGCTGAACTGGAAGATTGTCTTACATTAACCAAAAGATTATCTTGCTAAATTTGAGGAATCAAGATTATCTTGCGGAATTGAAGTTTAATATTTTTTGCTGAACCAAAGGATTATCTCACTGAATTTGAGGAATGAAGATTTTCTTTCGGAATTGAAGTTTATATTGATTATTGAACGTGATGATTATATTGCTTGATGTACTCAGAGTGTAGATGTTGTTGACTTATCAATCAGTAATAAAGTTACATATGTATGTATATAATACACATGTGATGGTTGTCACGTTTCAGTATGTTTTAGTAGAAGAGTCCAGTCATCAATTGGATCACACGTACTTCTTTATATTCATTACATATCACACACCCCCCCCCCCTGTCATATGGGAAGACATGATAAACAACAACATGGAAAGCCGTGAGAAGACATCATAACCAACAGCACAGATATCAGTGGGAAAATATGATAATCAACTACACAGAAAATTGTGGGAAAATAAGAAAACCAACAGCACAGAAATCCATGGGAAAAGATGACAACGAACAGTACAGAAATTCGTAGGATGATGTCCAACAGTACAGAAATTCGTAGGAAAACATGATGTCTAACAGTACAGAAATTCGTAGGAAGACATGATGTCCAACAGTAGAGAAATTAGTAGGAAGACATGATGTCCAACAGTACAGAGATTCGTAGGAAGCCATGATGTCTAACAGTAAAGAAATTCGTAGGAAGACATGATGTCCAACAGCACAGAAATCCATGGGAAAAGATGACAACGAACAGTACAGAAATTCGTAGGATGATGTCCAACAGTACAGAAATTCGTAGGAAAACATGATGCCTAACAGTACAGAAATTAGTAGGAAGACATGATGTAAAACAGTAGAGAAATTAGTAGGAAGACATGATGTCCAACAGTACAGAAATTCGTAGGAAGCCATGATGTCTAACAGTACAGAAATTCGTAGGAAGACATGATGTCCAACAGTACAGAAATTCGTAGGAAGACATGATGTCCAACAGTACAGAAATTCGTAGGAAAACATGATGCCTAACAGTACAGAAATTCGTAGGAAGACATGATGTCCAACAGTAGTGAAATTAGTAGGAAGACATGATGTCCAACAGTACAGAAATTCGTAGGAAGTCATGATGTCTAACAGTACAGAAATTCGTAGGAAGACATGATGTCCAACAGTACAGAAATTCGTAGGAAGACATGATGTCCAACAGTACAGAAATTCGTAGGAAGACATGATGTCCAACAGTACAGAAATTCGTAGGAAGACATGATGTCCAACAGTACAGAAATTCGTAGGAAGACATGATGTCCAACAGTACAGAAATTCGTTGGAAGACATGATGTCCAACAGTACAGAAATTCGTAGGAAGACATGATGTCCAACAGTACAGAAATTCGTAGGAAGACATGATGTCCAACAGTACAGAAATTCGTAGGAAGACATGATGACCAACAGTACAGAAATTCGTAGGAAGACATGATGTCCAACAGTACAGAAATTCGTAGGAAGACATGATGTCCAACAATACAGAAATTCGTAGGAAGACATGATGTCCAACAGTACAGAAATTCGTAGGAAGACATGATGTCCAACAGTACAGAAATTCGTAGGAAGACATGATGTCCAACAATACAGAAATTCGTAGGAAGACATGATGTCCAACAGTACAGAAATTCGTAGGAAGACATGATGTCCAACAATACAGAAATTCGTAGGAAGACATGATGTCCAACAGTACAGAAATCCGTGGGAAGACATGATGTCCAACAGTACAGAAATCCGTGGGAAGACATGATGTCCAACAGTACAGAAATTAGTAGGAAGACATGATGTCCAACAGTACAGAAATTCGTAGGAAGACATGATGTCCAACAGTACAGAAATCCGTGGGAAGACATGATGTCCAACAGTACAGAAATTCGTAGGAAGACATAATAACTAAAAACACAGAAATCCTTGGGAAGACATGATAACGAACAGCACATGAGATGGAATACAAGAAGGCATCTAGGCAATAACTGAAGACATGATATTAAAGAATACCTATGTAAATTCCATGTCTCTGTGTGTCTGTTAATCGAATCAGAAAAGTGGACAAAAGGATATATTCTTATAATTATGTTCTGGTACCTGAAATTATACTTGTTCATGGCAACAGCGAAATGCTTGGGATTATCTCCACACCTGTACATATGACGGTCGTCTAGAGGAATTAAGTCCACGTCGTGAAATATAAAACAGTCGTACACGTCAATCTTCTCAGCTTCCAGAAATCCCACGTTCAGGAGTGCTCCCCGATTAAATTTTTCAGGAAGAGCCTGGTGTGTGATAGTGATGGATATCATAACATTTGTTGATTATATTGTATGGAAAATGAATGTAATAGAAAATGTAATGAAAGGGTAATATCATGAAATATGTAATGAACGGTATTGGAATGAAAGATTCTTGAGACTAACGGGAATTGAACCAGTCCGTTCTACGGCACCAAATCGCCTAGCAACAATTGCACACGCGTTTTTCAGTACTTGACTAACCGCATCTCCAAAAAAATATGCGATTTCATCAAGCCATTCAAATCGTGCACACAAAGTCACCCGAACGGACCAATCGAGACAAGGACTATTACAACAACAACAAACATCCCGTACAGGTATTTACTGGAATGAAAGATGTAATGAAGTGTATTGTAATAAAAGATGTAATGAAGGGTTTTGTAATAAAAGATGTATGTAATGTTAAATAATAGATGCAATCACAATGTATTAGAAATATCAATCATGGAAGGAAATGTTCACGGAAAGAGAAAAATATCAGACAAAGATTAAATTGACACAGGCTATCGAAGACATGATAAACAATTAGAAGACAAAATTGATGCCTTTGAGATGTGGGTATATAGAAGAATAGGGAGAACATCATGGAAAGAGAAGAAAACAAATAAAGAGGTGCTAAAAACACTTAATATGAAGAAAGAACTACTAAGAGAAATAAAGATCAGGCAAATAAAATACTTTGGACACATTAAAAGACATGACACCCTATTGAAGACCTTACTTGAGGGTAAAGTCAAAGGGAAGCGAGCAAGAGGTAGGCAGAGATACAATGGGAGAGTAACATTACACGATGGACAGGTTACAGTCTAGCAGAGTGCACCACCAAGACAAGAGACAGGAGATGTTGGAGATACGTTGCAGCCAACCTTCGTTGCGGAGACGGCACTTGATGATGATGATGATCGAAGACATGCAGAAAATGCCACTAGATGAAGCTGGGAATCTTGAACAGAACCGAGAGACATATAATGGCAGAGAGGACAACTTGTTGTAGGGGGCACATTTAATGCAAAATGTTGGCCAAAGATTATTCAGATAATCCGCCAGAGTGTATCAGCGCACGTATATGTCAGAGTGTAACAGCGCGCGTACATGTCAACGTGTGGCGGCGCTGTATTGAATTGTCTTCAATAATTAGACAGTGGCTGTTACACGGCTCATACAGAAGAAATTAGGTATGGGACCTAGGGACATAAAGGCTGGTAATGGAATGGTTTCCCTACACGAGGAACAGCTCCCTGGCTGTGAAACGCGTCGTCGGAGAAAAGACAAACAATGGGTGACCAAGACAAACTATCAGCTCATTCAGTGACATTTGTAACCTCTAAATATAAGTCTCTCCTCCAATAGACATTGTACCAAGTTGAAAGCTGAAGTTTTCTGGGTACGAAAGAAATCTCGGAGAACCCCCCCCCCCTCCCAAGTGCACATAGGCAGCAAGAACTAATCGCTCGTAGTTCCGGGGACTCGAAAACGAACAAACATTAGCATCACGTTGCTGGAACTAGAGAGCTATGCTTTTTGCGATCTCTACTGTATTCGGCGCTAAAGGAACATTGATAGGTAGGATAACCTTGATGAAATGAGATAGCTCTCGAAATAATAATATACTCTCGAAGCGAAGATAGTGTTTGTGTGTGTGTGTGTGTGTTTTATACTATTTGCATCTTGGGAATTAAAATTCAATCAATCAATAAACCCGTAACCCTTCAGGGTCGTAGGGGTACCACATTTGATGCCTCAGCACACAGAGTCCTACAGCGAATTCTACCCTAAGCGATGCGGATAAGTGTGGAAATATCTTGCCCTGTCCATTCCTTGATGTTGTCTATCCATGCCTTTATTTGACCTTCTCTGCTTCTTCCACCCTCGACAGTTCCCTGCAGTATTGTTTTTGACAAGGAATCGTGCCTGCATACATGTCCGAACCATGCTAGTTTTCGCCATTTCACTATTGAAAGCAATGGCTGCTGAACACTCGCACACATCTCTACTTTATTTCTTACGTACACATTTGTCTTATGTTCCCTATAGGAAATTCGTAGAATTCGTCTGTAGCATTTGTACTCGAAAGCCTGTAATCTTCTCTCCATGTCCGCAGTGAGTGTCCAATTCTCACAACCATACAACATAACAGAAAGCACCAGCGACTTATAGAGTTTGATTAATTACGAGTAAGTCACAAATGGCTCTTTAGAAAAAAACTGAAGACGATAAAAACCTGAAAACTGTTTATTTTTACACATACATTATCCCTTTACTTCTCAACATAATTTCCACCAACATTGATGCATTTATCCCATCGTTTTATGAGTCCTCCCAAACCTGCTGCGTTAACTGCGTGCTCTGCTTTTTAAGCCACATTTTCACTTCACATTCAACTTCTGCGTCAGTCGCGAAATGCTTCCCGCCAAGGTGGGTTTTTAGTGGACCAAAAAGGTGAAAATCACTAGGGGCTAAATCGGGGCTGTAAGGAGGATGTTCCAGAATTTTCCAACCAAGATTTTTTATTTTCTCCTGAGTTAATCGAGCCGTATGTGGTCTAGCATTGTCATGAAGGAGTAGCACTCCTCTAGTCAGCAGCCCTGGACGTTTTCTTCGAATTGCATCCCGAAGCACTGATAGAACTTCACAGTATGATTCAGAATTCACATTGTCACCTTTCTTTTTGAAATTGGTTAAAAGCACTCCTTGACAATCCCAGAACACTGTCAGCATAACCTTCCCTGCTGATGGTGTAACCTTGAATTTTTGGACACAAGGCGAAGAAGGATGTTTCCATTGCATTGAAGCACGCTTTGATTCAGGCTGGTAGTGATGCACCCATGATTCGTCCCCAGTAATAATCCTGTTCATCATGTCTTCTCCTTCATTTGCGTATTGACAGAGATGCTCCAATGACAAGCCTAATCGGTTCATTTTGTGTTCGTCCGTCAATTGTCTGGGCACCCACCTTGAACACACTTTCTTAAATTTCAATCGGTCATGCATGATGCTGTATGCTGAACCATGTGAGCACCCTATTGCAGCTGCTACAGCGTCTATCGTTACTCGTCTGTCACCTCGAATCATCTCCTCAACCCGCTGCACAGATGCGTCTGTTGCAATTTCAACAGCACGACCAGATCGGATTTCGTCAACAATTTTAGAGCGTCCTAAAGAAAATTTTTTTACCCAGCTGTGCACCGCTTTACGGGACAAACAATTGTCAGCATAAACAGGAAGCATTTCTTTATGAATGTCTTTTGCAGGCAGTCCTTTTGCCCATAAAAAACGCACAACAGCACGTTGTTCATTGATTGTACACTCTGTAAGTACAGTAGCCATTTTGTTTTTTGTGCTGCGCATGCGCAAGGTACAGCTAGCGCCATCTAGCGAACATAAACATAAAGTTCTATGATGATATCAACTATAAACAGCTTTAGAAACCACCTACTGCATTTTCCTGCCATCCAACATGAATTTGTGACTTACTTATTGACTCCCCCTCGTAGAATTAAAAATTCTATTGAGTGAACAAAGTCTAAGTGTGTCACATTCTATGTTTTGCTTGAGAAATCCCCATCAGTGACACTAGAATTGCATATGAAAGCATATGGTGATACTGTCATGAGTAAATCACATGTATCCGTCATTGTTTAAGTAAGAAAACGATTAACAGAAATATGGAGAAGACACACTTGAATTATGCTGCATGACAATGCGCTGGCACATCGATCCCTACTGGTAAAGCAGTATCTCGCATAAAAAAACACAATGTGATTACCTTGGAACAGCCTCCATATTCTTCTTACCTAACACCGGATGATTGCTTCTTGTTCCCTGGACTGCAGTCAGCACTGAAAGGGCATCAACTCAAGGATGCAGATGACATTATCACCAATGCGATATGGCAGCTCAGAATTGCGACAAAGTATGGGTTCCAAGGATGTTTCCAGCACTGTATGAATGCTGAGAAATGTATGTAGTTGCCGAAAGGAACAATTTGGAAGGCAATGTAGTGTAGATAATTCTATTGTTACTTATTTGCATATAGTCCACCAATTCCGGCAACTTTTATTTGTAGCTATCATATATAGGTTGTCAGTTTGAGTTTGCAGTCGCTGCATGTACAGGTTGTCAGTTGTGTTTGCAGTCGCCGCGTGTATACATGATACTTTGCATTGCTAATTAAGTATTTTTACAAAGAGGATGGCATTACCTGCTCAATGACAAATATTGTAGCATCCGCTTGTTGACGGATTAGAAACGGGATGATGTTGTGAAGGAAAACATGAAGATGTGGGTAGCGGTTCCTGTAAGGGATAATAATAGCCACCTTTTCTCTGGCGGTACATCCATTTGGATGGATCCTGCCGTTAGTCATTTCAGGGAATAGAGTAATTAGTTCTTCAGAGGTCATATCTTTGGTCATGTCCGCAAGAGGGCCCACTGAAACAAAAACAATATAATTCCAAAGAAAGTTATAGGTAAGGAGAACGTACCTTACTTGCGTGTGGCTGTTTGATGTATTTGTATTTGGGTGTTTGATGTATTTGTGTGTTGCTGTTTGATGTATTTGTGTGTGGCTGTTTGATATACTTGTGCGTGGGTGTTTGATGTATTTGATTTCATTTATTGGAGTTTGAATTATTTGTGTTTGAATTATTTCTAACAAATAATAAACAAGATACAAATGAGAATCATAAAATGCTACATCTATTCTATATTAATGTATGGCTCAGAAACATGGACACTAAATAAACAATTAGAAGACAAAATCGATGCCTTTGAGATGTGGGTATATAGTAGAATAGAGAGAACATCATGGAAAGAGAAGAAAATAAATAAAGAGGTGCTAAAACACTTAATATGAAGAAAGAATTACTAAGAGAAATAAAGATCAGGCAAATAAAATATTTTGGACACATTCACAGACATGACACCTCAGTGAAGACCTTACATAAGGGTACAGTTAATGGGAGGCGAGCCAGAGGTAGACAGAGATACAAGTGGGAGAGTATCAGAGATCTGTTGTAGTCAACCTTCGTTGCGGAGACGGCGAGATGATGATGATGATGATGAATTATTTGATGTCAAGTAAAAATTATTAGTCCTTTACGGCAGTTGTGTTGCCGGGGCCCGAAAGGGAAACAAAGAATAACAACACAGGTTGTCTTCTATGTATGTTGCAAGAACTCACTATAACAACACTGTCTTCTATGTATGTTGCAAGAACTCACTATAACAACACTGTCTTCTATGTATGTTGCAAGAACTCACTATAACAACACTGTCTTCTATGCATGTTGCAAGAACTCACTATAACAACACTGTCTTCTATGTATGTTGCAAGAACTCACTATAACAACACTGTCTTCTATGCATGTTGCAAGAACTCACTATAACAACACTGTCTTCTATACATGTTGCAAGAACTCACTATAACAACACTGTCTTCTATGTATGTTGCAAGAACTCACTATAACAACACTGTCTTCTATGCATGTTGCAAGAACTCACTATAACAACACTGTCTTCTATACATGTTGCAAGAACTCACTATAACAACACTGTCTTCTATGTATGTTGCAAGAACTCCAATATACTCCAAGAGTGGAGTGGTACCGGTTCTTTGCCTAATGTCCTCATTCCTCACTCTGCACATTAGCGATATACCTAGGATTCTGCATAAGTATGCCATTTCAACTGTCACTAGTTTACGTTTCTCTTGTTCTGTCGTTGATCATGTTTGACTTTGGTTGCACACCGTTGGCATAATCATTGCTTACAATAGTGTTATTTTAGTGTTTAAATCTACGTTTTTGTTTCTGAAGATTGGTGTCATTTGCCCTAGGGCTTGGTATGCTTGACTACATCTATTGTGTATTTCTTTGCTGCCCTTGCCGGCTGTTGTTATATTACTTCCTATGTATGTGAATTTCTTCACTTGGTTAAGTCTGTTGTTTTCAATATATATATATATTTGTGTTTCTTTCTGTTATTCCTATGTTTATTACTTCGGTTTTTTCTAATTTTCATGTTAAAGGTATGGCATGTTGATGTAAATATATATATTTGTCTTTGTAGTTCTTTTGATGTTGATGCCACTAGCGCTTGGTCATCTGCAAATAGTAGTTAGTTTACGTTATCATTTGTGTGAATTTCTTCCGTTGTGTTTGTTACTTTGCAGATGTGGTCTATGTATGTTATGAACAATAGAGGAGATAGTACATATCCCTGTCTCACACCCGACTGAATTTGAAATCTATCGGATGTACATGTTCTTGTTGTTACTGAGCATTCATTATTGGCGTATATGCTCTGACACTGGCTTATCAGATGTTGGGGAACTACATATGTCTGTTAGTGTTATCTATAGTTGTGCTCTATCCACTCTGTCAAAAGCTTTCTCTTGGTTTACGAAAGTCAAATATAAGTTTTGTTTATGTTCTATCGCTCTTTCTGATAGTTGTTTGATTGCGAAGATTGTATCTGTACAGCTTTTATTTATCCGAAAATCCATTTTTATGTTGTTGAGCGGTGGTTCTATATATGCGCGCATTCTTCTCTCCAGTATCTTGCTGAAGATGTTTCCTACGTGGCTTAATAATGATATGCCTTTACACTTAGTGCAGTCCCTCTTACTGTCTTTTTACTTCCAGATGCGAACAATCACCGCTGTATTCCACTCCTGTGGTATCTTTTATCACGCTGGGCAGGCCATCATTTGCGTATGGAGAACTCGCGTTTGCCAAAACAAATATATTATGGAGAACTCAAGGCAGGATTTCGAAAAACTGGTGGACAGAAAAAGGGCTTCAAAGACACGCTCAAGTCATCCTTGAAACATCTTAACATTGACGTAGGCGCTTGGGAGAGCCTCGCTCAGGATAGAACAGCATGGCATTACAGCATTAGAACGGGAGCACTAGCGGCGGAAGAATTCAGACAAGATACTGCAAGACAGAAGCGGACACGTAGAAAAGAAAAAACATCTCAACCTCACACAGATACCTTCTATTGTTGTCAATTCTGTAAAAGAACATTGTGTGCGCGCATTGGACTTGCTAGTCATTTAAAAACGCACTATTAACTTTATTATTTTATTTATTGTTATTATTATTATGGTTGAGTTTTTGGTCATCGTCGATCACGACGGACAAACATCATCTTTTATGTCTTCCATATCACAATGAACGGTCTGTGTAGCCACTTTGTAGCATTTTTATTAGTTCTATAGGTATTCCGTATATTCCTAGTACTTTGTTATTTGGTGCATGTTTAACTGCGTCTTCAATTTAATATTTCAGGATGTATGGTTCTAGGTCTTCTTCTATTGTATTTATTGGAGTAGTAACTTATTCTTCCTTTAAGATTAACAGTTGATTGAAGTAATTTTTCCATCCTTCCATGATTTCTTGGGGCCTTTTCAGTGTGTTGGCGTGTTCATCTTTGATTATTTCTGGTGGTTCGTAGGTGTCTTTTTTACTTCTCATGTTTTGTACTTTCGCGTAGAACATCTTTGGTGCATTTTTTCCATCATTGATAAGCATTTCTCCATATTTTATCTTTTTCCATGACTTAACTTTTTCAGCTTGTTGATTTTCTTGGTGTTAATCTTTGCTGTCTTGTATGCTAAGTAATCTTCCTATGTTTTTCTTATTGCCAATTTCTTGTATTTTTGTTTTTATTATCTTTCTTTACTTTCTTTACCTCTTCTGTCCACCAAACTGTTATCTTTGGTTTCGTGCTTTTGTGGTTTTTAATCCAAATATGCCTCTTGCTGTTTGAATGATGGCATTTTTTAAATATGTTCATTCTTCTTCTGTGTGATGTGTGTGTTTTTTTTTTGGTAGCTTTTCGAATACTTCGCTAACTTCTTGGGTATATTTTTTGCGCATATTTAGTTCTTACTATTTCAGTATCTAGTTGCCCATGGTGCTTTGTGTTTTTCTTGTGCTTGTATTTTTTCATTCTGTTTGTTTTGACTGTTATTATTACTACCTTATGGTCAGTATCTGCACACATATTAGGTATTACTTGTGCGTTTGTTATATTTCGTCTATTGTTTCTTTCTGTGAGTATAAAGTCTATGTGACTCTTGCATTCTAAGCTGTTTTATTTATACCATGTGTACACTTGTGACTGTCCGAATACCACATATTTAATATGAGAAATATAATTGAGAAATGTAGAGAATACAAGTTAGATCTACATATGTGTTTCATGAACTACACGAAGGCGTTTGACTGTGTTAAACATCACCACCTGTGGTCTCCATCATGAAAGACTTGGGCTTCCTCAAATATCTAATACATCTTATTGAAACACTAAATCACGAACAGCAAGCAACAGTAAGAGTGGAGGGAGAAACATCTGAATGGTTCGCTGTTCAAAGTGGAGTGAGACAGGGATGCACTCTATCCCATTATCTTTTTAACATCATCGCAGAGAATATAATGAGAAATTTAAGAGAACAACTAAAGGAAAATGAGTTTCATCCAATAAATATCGGTGTGTACAAGATTCCAGAAAATACGATATGCAGATGACACAGTCCTCCTTAGTTCACATCCTGAGGAACACACAGCTAATCACAACAAAAAAGTACAGCGAGATCCAAAATCTATATCTAAATGTACAGAAATAAAAAATTATGACACGCAGCAGAAAAAATACAGATCAACCCAATAATCAACATAGACAATATAGAACTAGAATGTGTAAACAAATTCTAATATCTGGGAGCAAATATAAACAGTTCGGAGATTGTTCAGTAGAGATCAGAAGGGACTCGCAATTGGAACACTCAAATTAACACAAATGATAAACAATGGCAAAGTAGTAATAACGACACTAAATTAACCATTGTAAGATCATGTGTTTTCCCAGTGGCAACATATGAATGCGAGACGTGGACATTAAACAAGAAAATATTCAAAAGAATAAATTTATTTGAAATTAAGTACTACAGAAAGATCCTACAAATATCATGGACAGAGAAAAAAATTAACATTGAATTTTTGAAAATACTGAAACTAAATGAAGTAAATTCTAAATGTCACCATAAGAAGGAAGCTACAGTATTTCGAACACTTAAAACGACATGATAATATCGAAAGGCTGATGCTAGAGTGCAGAGTGCCAGACAAGAGAAGAAGAGGAACTCGAAGAAGGCGATGCACCAGCGACATCGAAGAATGCATAAACGTCTTTGGCCAAAGCAGGCCTGCTTGCCTGTAATAGAGAGGCGTTCAGCGTATCCACGACGAAGATAACGTTCTGGAAAGATTATGTCACCTGATATAAATACACTTTATATTTGCGTATTGTGTTCAGTTTTTATAAAGGAAGATACTCCTTTGATCGTTGTTGACATACTAATTATTGTGTATCACGAAAGGAAATTTGATCACTTCAGACACATATTCTATGAGTTGATTATGCATAGGCGTGTCTATTACAACAATGTTTCTATCGTGTTTGCTGGTCAGTGTCTGTTGAATATGACTTCTTAGATAATATGTATACCAGACACTCATGACTGTGTTTGTCATTGACGGTTCGTGCGCTATCATACTGGGACTTCATTGATCTAGTTGCTTCTGAAGGTATCACCACCTAGTACTTGCTGATAATTAATACACATCAATAATGGACTATTGCGATTGTCAGTAACGGTTAGCTCATCTTTCAAAACATGTAACATCATCCGATGTCTCTGAGAGATTGCTGAACAATCTCGGTTGAATGAAGGACAAACCATCATTCATCCAGTATCTCTCGTGCTCTTGTAACACATGCTTCTCACATTTCTTCTTCCATGATCCCTGACTGTATTACAGATGGTGGCGTGTGAAATATGTAAATATTAATTAATTTAAATGTTTTCTTTTCTGTTGTTTTATTAAAAACAATTCTAGAAATTCAGGGTTCAGCGATATTTTGTTGATAGTTTTTTTTTTTTTTAGGGCAGCCAAATCTTGATGACATTTTTAGTACTTGATCAATTAAGAACGTAATCTGGTGGTGCCATGGCGTTAGGATATGAAGCATTGTCCGTTATCAAACACGATGGTCTACTCCATGAAGGAAGTACATGAATCACAATCCAATCTTGCAATTCATCTCTGTATCAGCATCATTATATGACATATTCTTTCCAGAACGTGGTCTTCCTTTTAGATTATCTGAACACTCATTCTGGGCGAGTTGAGCTGCCGTAGCTAGAGACATGTTAAAGCAATCTGTTATATCACTTCAGTATCGTCGTCTTGGAAGCCCTCTTCCCTTGTTGCTGCTCACTTTGCCTTCATCTATTCATCTTTCCATGCTCTTTTGTCTCTTTATATGACAAAAACAGATTTCTTGTTAGGATGTTATTAAGGAGCCCACCCTCTTTGACGTTTATTGATCTTAACACTTCTTGATTTGTCTTTTTCACCTGTCCATGGTATATGTTAAATTCTTCTGTAGCATCTCATTTCGAAAAAAAGTTGTTCTCTTTGCTATTGTTTTATTTATTGCCCATGCTTCACAACCGTATATTGCCACTGGAAATATGCATATTCTGATCATACATAGTGTGATACACCTCTGTATGACATATATCTTTATGATAATCTTTATTATCTGTGGATTATGAAACAAATCTCAGCTCAGTAGTATTTGGAAGACCATGATGGCTGTCATTGTATCAAGACTATCAAGCAGTAGTAGATAGTGAAATATCTGGTTGGTTCAGCGGTAAAAAAGGAGTCAGACAAGGATGTGTCCTATCTTCATATCTCTTCACTATTTATGCAAACAATATAATGAGGAATCTAAGAAATTATAGATTAGAGAAATGTCTTTGACCTACTTAACATCGGAAGGTACGAGATACCAGAACTAAGATATGCTGATGATGCAACGATTGGCACACAGTCGAGCAAGTCTCGAACACCTCATAAACTCCATTAAAGAACATAGTGGAAAAACATAACCTATTTTTGAATGGAAACAAGACCAAGATTATGACAATCGACAAAACCACTAGTACATTTTCAGTCAGAATCAACAACAGTGAATTAGAAAGAGTAAGCAGTTTTGAATACCTTAGTTCTCTTAACAGTAACGGTGATTGCTATGAAGAAATCAGAAGGAGTCTGACTATCGCATCAAAGAAGCTGATACAAATGAAAAACATATGGCTGAGCTGCTGCAAAACAAAAAATTAGCATTCCTAAGAGCTTGCATATTCCTAGTTACAATATATGGGTTTGAGTTCTGACAATCACCAACATAGTGAAAAATAAAACAGCGCCATTTGAAACAAAATGTTACAGAGAAATTATCAAAATACCATGGATCAAAATAAATCACCAATATAGCTATCCTGAGAAAAATTAATGTAAAGAAATCTGGCTAAACAACATAGTTCTTTCTAGAGAACGTCAATATTTTGGCCGCATCATATGCCATGACAGCTTATAGAAGAACGTAATGGAGGGGATGATGCCAGGGAGACAAACAAGAGGAAGACCAAGAAGAAGGTGGACGCAAGATATCAAAGATCACCTGAACATGACAGTACATGTAGCTGAAAACCTGGCTCACGATCAGCAGAAGTTTCTAAAGTCTGTGATTGCTACATCCTGTTCAGGATATGCTACCTGAAATGATGGCTGTTTCATTATATGCGTCTATCAGGCACTGTTGTTTGCTGTTTGGTACTAATCTCTTAGTTGTCCCATCAGATGATGACATTTCTCGCTCGTTCATTATTGTGCCATCAGATGATGACATTTCTCGCTCGTTCATTATTGTGCCATCAGATGATGACATTTCTTGCTCGTTCATTATTGTGGTGTGTATTGATCCATGTTTCATGTACACACTGTGTATCTACAATCTATCTACAATCTATCTACAATCTATCTACAATACACAATCTCTCATCATGTCTCCGACCTTGAGTCAATATTTTCTTCTCATTGAAACTATAGCAAGCTTCTGACAAATAATCTTTCTACCACCTGCAAGTCAATCTCAAACTCCTAATAGGGTTTCATAACAAAATATTCCCAAGACAACATATCACCAGACAAAATATTCCAAGCAAAATATAACGGAAAAAATATCACCAGACAAAATATTCCAAGCAAAATATAACGGACACAATATCCCTACATAGCGAAAAAAAATAGGGAAAAAGTAATAGTAGTAGTAACAGAAAAATTGTTGAAGTAATTTATGAAAAGTCCCTAGGAGATATGGTACATTTTATGCAAACATATGATGTAAACATAGTGTGACATCTTGTATACAAGCATAATGTGGAGATATATGATGTAAGTAAGGATGTGAAAATAACACCATTGTTGTTCAAACTATTGTGTTTTTACTACAAAAGAAAAATAAGAAACAGAGTCTGGACTCAGAAGTGTCACTAGCCTAAATCAGTCTCCTATGTAAACATATTACCATGACATTTGTGTGGTCAGTGCGTGCCTCTATCTTAGCCAATAGGAGAGTCTCGGGACGTTCAAAACAAGGGACATGTGTCTTGCTGCCACGTGTCACGTTAACATTTGATTGTTACGTTTTTGTGTAGATTTTCTATGAAGATGGCAACAATTATTACATCGCAGAAAGGTTTTGAGAAATTTGTTTTAGGGGAGTTTATGTTTGTGAAGCACAGATCTGAAGCTGGTGGGAGATATGGAAGTGTGATGTGCAAACATGTCAGGCTAGAGTTTATGTTTGTGAAGCACAGATCTGAAGCTGGTGGGAGATATGGAAGTGTGATGTACGAACATGTCAGGCTAGAGTTTATGTTTGTGAAGCACAGATCTGAAGCTGGTGGGAGATATGGAAGTGTGATGTGCAAACATGTCAGGCTAGAGTTTATGTTTGTGAAGCACAGATCTGAAGCTGGTGGGAGATATGGAAGTGTGATGTACGAACATGTCAGGTTAGAGTGTTCACACTCTTGATGATAATGTAGTTTTGGAGCATGGCGAACACGATCATGCACTTGTTAATGGTGAAGTTGTTGTAGCAAATACTGGAGAAAACATGAAGAAACGCGCTGAAAACACAAAAAGGTACTAAGTACACACTGTGTACAACATGCTTTAAGACAAGTATCAATCCAGCATGAACATCTTCTACCTCAACAAGAATCTGTAACTAGAATGTTTGCAGACTTCGTCAGTGAAATGGAATCAATGATCAACACATTGACGAATATAGAAACACAGTCGGCGGCAGTCTCCTTCTGCGTGTGAATCTTCTTCTTCTTCTGCGTTCGTTCTCAAACTCCTGCAGATTAGCAGGATGTAATCCGGAGAACGGAATGCGCTGTGTCATGGTTTACAGCATTGCTGCGATATCTGCGCCTTTCGGCCTGATACATCCGACTTCAGCATGACTTTGAGTCACTGACCCTATATGAGATGGGACAGCCAACTCCATCCCATAACCTCTTTAGTCGCCTTTTACGACTTGCGTGGAACATAAACAGTGTTGATATTCTTTGCTCCCCTTTCGGGTCCCTGCAACACTCGGAAGAATGCAAATGCGTGTGAATGAACCATGTTTCGTTTGTTTACAGCACAGGAAGATGTTCATTTTCTATTTCAGAGTAGACATCGGTCTGATGTAAAAATCCGAATCAGCTCTGAGTGTATCCATGAAGTGTATACGATCCATGCGTTGAAGAATTATCAAATAATTCCATGTGCATATGTACATTGTCTGGTCGTAGTCAAGCAATGTACCGCCGCCTGCTTCAGCATATCATAGAACTGGGAAGTAAGGGAACAGCAGCTCCATATTCAATAGTTACCGATTTCGAATTAGCTGCAATTAAAACTTTTGAATGTGCATTTCCGCGAGCTCAAGTATCAGTGTGTCATTGTCACTTTGGACAGAACGTTTGGCGAAAACTACAGTCTGATGGTATAACGGCGCTGTACATCTCTGATTAAAATTGTTCATTCAAAGTCAAACAAATGATGTCTTTAGCATTCGTATCAGAAACTAATGTCATTACTGTTTTTGAACAACTCACCAAATTCATATCATTTGAAGACTTTATTTTAATTATTTAATAGTTATATTTATAGTTATATCCCATGACACATTGACATAACGGTTATAAAGCCAAAGACAGACCATGTAAAAGATGGATCACATAAATCAAAGAAGCCACAGAACAAGCTTACAAACAGCACACAAGAGGGCCATCTTCAGAGAACTCTTCGACCCCTGACGCCGCAAGGCCAAGAAGGGCCACATCGTATAGATAGATAGATAGATAGATAGATAGATAGATAGATAGATAGATAGATATATAGATAGATAGATAGATAGATGGATAGAAAGATAGATAGACTAGTTCTTCTTCTTCTTCTTTCGTTCACTTGAAACATGTCTATATCTGCAATTCTGTCTCCTTAATAAAACTCACTATCTTTTGTAGTTCATACAGTGTCCCATAGAGCTTTGATTCCAGTGTTGTTTCCTCTGGCCAATATGTCTGCCTCAGCGTTTCATGCTCAGAACACTCTTGAAGTATATGTTTGGCACTCTGTACTGCCTGTCCACATGTACACATGGCCGTGTTGCCAATCTTGAACTTTGTATACATGTGACTGCGGAGTCGGTTGTGTCCTGTTCTGAGACGTAGAATTATAACTTGTTCTGATCTGTTCATAATGTGATAGTCATCTTGTGTTGGTGTTTGTGGCTTTCTTATTGACTTGATCATCTGTTTTTTCTGATGGTAGGTGATTGGTATATCTGGTTGATCTTCGGCAGCACCTTCCTTAGCCAGTTGGTCTGCTTTTTCATTTCCTGGTATTCCACAGTGAGAGGGTATCCACTGCATGGTTACCCTATACTGGTAAGACAATTCGCTAAGTAGTTTTTTCAAGTCTGTTAGTTTTCCAGACTGGAGAGCTTGAAGCACTGACCTTGCATCTGTCAGGAATACCACAGGCTGTAGGTCAGAGTTGGAGTTCAGCAGTTTTTTAGCTGCCACAGTAATTGCCTGGATTTCTGCATCATAATTATTGCAGAATTTTCCTGTCGGTGTTCTGATTGTATCTCCAGGCTTGTGTGGATATTCTATATATACACCTGCACCTCCATTCCTCACAGCATTCTGTGCTGACCCATCTGTGTATACTCTGACCCATATATCTTGTGGATATTCCTCGTCCAGGAAACTGAGGGTGACTGTCCTCCGCTGCACACTGTTCTGTTCGTCCTCGCTTAGTACTCCTTTCACATGGGTCTGAATGTATATTGGCATTCCATGCCTTTCACTCCATGGGGTTTGTTCTGGTACAGACCTTAAGGGGCTGTCAACTTCAGGTAGGTCTGTAAGTTGTCTACGGAGTCGTTTAGCTTGATGGATAAAGCTGCTTCTTTTCAGTCGCCCCATTGCTAGGTTTTGGAATCTTTCCTTCATTGGATGACTTGGCATACACTGAAACTTTTCCGCTTGAATTAGTACTTTTGTGTCTCTGCGTTCGCCAAGTGTTTGCATTCTTCCCATTTTCTGCATCTCTGCTATGGGTGTTGATTTCATTGCTCCCAACATTATTCTAAGTGCCTGGTTTTGCACTTTATCTAGATCTTGTAATGTGGTGTTTGATGCAGGACACCACGCAGCTGAACCATATTCCAGGTGTGGTCTTATGCCTTGCTGGTAAACTTTACTGAGTATATTCCCACTGGCTCCCCATGTGGTTCCACTTAGTTTTCTCAGGATAGCTAACTTCCTCCTGGCTTTTGTTGTTGCTTTGTTTATGTGCTGCTTCCATGTCAGCTTATCATCAAAAGTAACTCCGAGGTATGTTGGTTGTTTGTCTTCCTTCAAGAGCTCTCCGTCTATCTTGATATGACCGGCTTTTTTTTTTTGGTGAGAGGGTAAAGAGTGTAGTGCTGCACTTATCTGTGTTAATGCTGACACACCATCTATTTGCCCATAAGGTTAGGGCATCGATAGCGCTTTGTATTTGTTTAGTGGCCACTGTTGCATGTTCTTCCGTGCACCAGATCACCAGGTCGTCAGCATACATTGCCACTTTGATCCCGTGTGGTAGTTCAGCAACTAGGTCATTGATGTAAACCAAGAAAAGTGTGGGTGACAGGACTCCTCCCTGGGGGACTCCATGACGCAGTAGGACTTTCTTGCTTTTGCGACCATCTAATTGTACCCTGGCTCTTCTATTATGCAGGTATGCTTTTACCCATTTGTACATTCTTGAGCTAACCCTGCAATTTCGCAATTTCTTTAGGAGCCCTTCTTTCCAGACCTTATCAAATGCTTTCCTAAGGTCTATCCATGCTGCTAGTACCAGTTTCTTATCTTGGAAGGTATCCTCAATCTCTTGGGAGAGGTAGGTTGCCTGATCTTCAGTAGAGTAGCACTGTCTGAAACCTGCTTGCTGTGATACCAGAAGGTTTTCACTTTCAAGGTACCACTGCATCCTAAGATTGATAATGCGTTCCATTGTTTTGCATAAACAGCTTGTGAGGCTGATGGGCCTGTAGTTGGAGACTGTGTTGCCATCTTTTCCTGATTTGAGGAGTGGTATCATTATTGCTTCTCTCCACGCCTGTGGTACATTACCTGTGGACCAGCTTGTGTTAAAGATTTGCAGCAGCTTTGCTCTTGCTGCAATTCCCAGGTTTCTAATCATTTCATTGGACACTCCATCAGCTCCAGGGGACTTTTTCATTTTCAATTTGGATATTGCATGCTCCAGTTCTCTCATTGTGATTGGTGCCTCCATGACTTCAGGTATAGGTTCGTCTTGTCCAATGTTTTGCTGGTTCGCTCGAACCTCCTGTTGTTTGTCTGGGCTGACTTTGACGTTATTGTCTTCTGCAAAGGAATCTGCAAAGTAATCAGCTGCATGTTTACCTGTTAAAATGTTTTTATCTTTATAAAGTGTGATCCTGGTATTTCTCCCTGTACCTTCATCATTTAGTTGTTTTACAAGTTTCCATAATTTACTAGTATCTCTTTCTAGGTTCAGCGACTCTGTTTTTTCTTTCCAGCTGTTCCGTCTGGCTTGTAACTTGGCTCTTTGAAATTTAGCCTTTGTTTGCTGATATTTGTTGTGATGTTCTTGGCTAGGTCTGTTCTCAGCCTGCTTTCTAGATGTTTCCATCTCATTTTGCAGCTTTTCCAGTTCATCATTCCAGTAGGGTTTGTAGTTTTTGCGTGCCCCCCTGGGTATGGTTTTACTAGCAGCATGTAGTATACATCTATTAAATTCACTCACTGCTCTATTGATGTCTTTGTCCAAGTTCATGTCCTTAGCTAGAACACTGGTTAAATGCTGGTACATTTTCCAGTCTGCCCTCTTATAGTTCCACCTAGTGAGCGTGCTGCTGTCCTTGGTATATTCATTGTGAATTTCCAGAAATACTGGTCTGTGGTCACTACCCCCAAGCTGCTTTCCAACGACACGTGTGATGTTCCATTCCAGGCCTGGTGAGTAGAATGCCAGGTCTGGTGTAGAGGTGGTGTGCCATGCTCTCGAGTAGAAGGTTGGTGAGTCAGCTGGCTGGTTAATAAGAATGAGATTATTTTCATCCTGCCAGCTCTCAAGTTCCTCAACTAGATAGACTAGTTATATTGTCCTTTATTTGCTATTTGCAGATGACAAAACACTAGTAGCATCATCAGAATATCAACTAACAGGGCAAATAGACAGACTACTTCAAGCATGGCAAACTTTTAACATGAAGATGAATATAGAAAAGACCGAAGTAATGAATATAGGAAGAATAGAAAGAAAAACCAATATATATATATATATATATTGGAAACTGCAGACTTAAAAAAGTGAAAGAATTCACATACCTAGAATATAACAATATTAAAACACACGGCAAGAGCAGCAAAGAAATACACAACAGATTTAGTTAAGCATACCAAGACCTAGGACAAATGACGCCAATCTTCAGAAACAAAAACGTCGATTTAAGCACAAAAATAACACTATTCAAAAGAATTATTATACCAACGCTGTGCTACCAAAACCAAACCTACACATCGACAGCACAAGAAAAGCGTATACGTGTGACGGCTGAAATGGCATGCTTGCGCAGAATCCTAGGAATATCGCCAAGAAACAGAGTGAGGCATGAGGACATTAGGCAGAGAACCGGTACCACTTCAATCTTGAAATATATTATGAAACAACAGCTTAATTGGTTTGCACACATCAGCAGACTACCATCAGACAACATACCGCAACAGGATATGCTGCACAGATACACTGAAGGCAGACATACAGGCCGACAATGTAAAGATGGACCACCGAAATAATAGCGGCAACAAATTCCACGAGTACATTCAGCACACACGAGGGCCAACTCCAGAAAACTATTCTACCCCCGACGCTGAAAAGCCAACAACGGGTTTAGGGAATAGATAGATAAATAGACTTGTTATATTGTTCATTAATGTGTATGTTTGCATGAAATATTTTATATATTATCTTTGTATTTAGTCTTGTGGACGTTTTGTCTGGGAATAGATTGTCTTGAATATTGTGTCCGGTATATTTTGGCTGGGAATATTTTGTCTGGGAATTTTTGTTTTCTTTGGGGGGGGGGGGATATTTTGTCTTGGGGATATTTTGTCCGGTATATTTTGGCTGGGAATACTTTGTCCGGTTACCAATATTTCAAGGTGTAGATTTGGAAATAGTAATATCATTATTCTTTTTTAACCAAACTTTAAATTTTCTTAAAGACACTACCTAATTATTGTGAAACAGATTGCACATTTCTCTTTGAATCAATTCTTTATCAAAATCATCCACTTTTCTTAGCCACATTTTCGTGTGTAAACGACTTGAATTTGAATTTCTAATCGAAAAATCATAAATTTTACTCGCCTACTCATTTCTCTTACTAAACAACACAACATTTATTGTAGAAATACTGCTGGCAGATAATGTGCGCGCATTACACCGGATACAGCTGTAAACATCATTTGTCGTGTTAAAAAGTACACAATAAATCAAATTCCCGTTTAAATCTTTCCAATTGTACGATAAACCAAGCATGTGTAAATGATTTCTTACAATCTACTGTAAACCAACAAAAAATCTGTGTCAAGTATATTGACCAAAGTAGACTTTTGTTAAAAATCAAACATAAAAGCATTGCAATGACAAATTTAATTCATAGCGTTTATACCATTTCAAATTGACAGACACACAGTTTCAATTATATGCGTGATATATTTGCCGAGATACAATATTTTGAAGCTAGGCAAAGCTAATGAAACGTGCTTTAGCTATCTTGATTCAGTATAACCACCATATGGGTTTCACAAGTGTGGCCCATGTCACGTGATAACAAACGCTATTACACTCAGGTGAGAGACGAATTCAAGATATATATTTGAAGACGTTATATCTGTTTGCATGTGATGGCGCGTATTCACGCGAACACTGTCGCCATTTATCAATCATTCTACAGTTTAAAATATATATCAAGGAATCAACCTCCTGTGACGGGAAACTACCCAATACTGGAAGTGCGACGGCTGGGGTAACACAAGGCAAATGTCAAATTAACGGAAATAAATATAAGTGTTACCAATATTTATGAACAAAGCATACTAAAAACTCAGTACAGCGACAGACGAAGTTTCGACACCAAAGTATTATTCAGGACGAAACACTCAAAATAAACTTTCTTCAGGACGAACGAGACATGCGCACACCCTCACAGATAGACACACACACAGACACACACAAATACAGATACACATACACATACAAAGAGACACACGCACACACTCACGCACACAAACACACTCACACATACACTCACACATACTCACACACAGACGCACACACAAACAGACACACATTCACAGACAGCAGACACACACACAGATACACACGCAAACACAAATACACAAAAATACACTCACAGACACACTCACACACACATGTGCAGATGTTGTATGGTGGATGGTCTGGTAGATACAGTCTATGTGCAGAAGTTTGATGTTGTATGGTGGATGGTCTGGTAGATACCGTCTATGTGCAGACGTTTGATGTTGTATGGTGGATGGTCTGGTAGATATCGTCAATGTGCAGACGTTTGATGTTGTATGGTGGATGGTCTGGTAGATACCGTCTATGTGCAGACGTTTGATGTTGTATGGTGGATGGTCTGGTAGATACCGTCTATGTGCAGAAGTTTGATGTTGTATGGTGGATGGTCTGGTAGATATCGTCTATGTGCAGACGTTTGATGTTGTATGGTGGATGGTCTGGTAGATATCGTCTATGTGCAGACGTTTGATGTTGTATTGTGTATTGTCTAGTAGATACCTCCCATATGTAGAAATTTTATGTTGTGTTGTGTATAATCTAGTAAATACCTCCCTAGGGCAGAGGTACTGTTGACATGATATTCACTGCCAGACAACTACAGGAAAAGTGTCGTGAACAGAACATTGGTCTCTACACCAGATTTGTCGACCTAACTAAGGCATTGGACACTGTAAATCGCGAAGGACTATGGAAAATCATGGCTAAATTTGGATGTCTCGAAAAATTTACCAACGTGGTTCGCTAGCTCCATGATGGTATGACAGCCTATGTGCAAGATGACGGCGCAGACTCAGACGGTGTCAAACAGGGTTGCGTCCTGGCTCCGACGCTCTTCAGCACGGTGTTCTCTGCCATGTTAAATAATGCCTTCCGGAATAACAGTGCAGGAATTTGTTTTCGCTATCGAGCAGACGGAGGACTATTCAATCTCAGTAGATTGAAGGCCATGACCAAAACTAAGACGGGCATTGTTCGCGACCTCTTGTTCGCCAACGATTATTCACTAAATTCTATTGTCTATTATCTTCCCCGGGTATTTTGTGATCCACTCTTGCCGTTAATCGTATGGGTGATTGGAGCTCGAGCTTGTGTTCTAAAGCCAGATGTGTGGTCTCGGCTGTGCTATGACCGTGTCTATTCAGGTAGCACTAAATGCTAGCAGTCTGAAAGACATGCAGGATAGTATGGACTTCTTTTCTTTGGCCTGTGATGCGTTGGGTCTCACCATAAGCACCGAGAAGACATTAGTAATGTATCAACCAGCGCCATGTGTACCCTACAAAGAACCAGTGATCACAGTAAAGGGACAAAAACTTAATACTGCCAATAAGTTTGTATATTTCGGTAGCACCCTATCGGAAACTGCGACAATTTACGAGGATGTTGCCCTGCGTATTGCTCGTGCCAGTGCGGCATTCGGGAGCATTCGTGCCAACGTCTGGATCAGGCGTGGTCTCAGTTTGACAATTAAGTTGGACCTGTACCGCGCAGTGGTTCTACCAACACTGCTTAATTCTGCGTCTAGCTGGACTGTCTATGCGAGACATGCTCGACAGCTTAACTCTTTTCATCTTCGGTACCTACGAAACCTCATGGGAGTACGTTGGCAGGATCGAGTACCAGATACGGAAATCCTTCAGAAGTCCCGTATGCACAGCACCCATGTCATGTTGACTAGGTCCAAACTCCGCTGACTGGCCACATCATCCGCATGCGATACAAGCCCCTTCCAAAGAGATTATTCTATGAGGAGCTGTTCAAAGTAAACGTCCAAACAAAGGGCAGAAAAAGCGCTTTTAGGATCACCTAAAAACTCTCTCAAGCACAGCAACATCCATCCCAGCACCTGGGAGACTACAGCACTTGACCACTCAGCATGGCACACTCAGATCACTGCTGGTATTACGAAATATGAAAAGGAAAGAACAATGCGGGCAATCCACAAGCGCAAGAAGCGGAAGGAGAGATCCGAAGGTTCTCCTACCCCTAGCCTTCAGCACTCCTGCATGCACTGCAATAGAACTTTCCGTGGTGGATGGTCTGGTAGAGATACCTCCCATGTGCAGATGTTGCATGGTGGATGATCTTGTACATACCTTCCATATACAGATTGTTATATATTAGGCAAGCATCTACCTGATAATTTAAAGCAATATTGAATACAAATACGCCTCGCAAGAAACATTTGAGCCTCGATCACCAAGTTTACTTCCTAGTCTCGCTGATTTTATATGAATATATGCACTAGCCCCTGACTTTGTTGACTTCCTTGGTGATAGTAACTTCTGCACATCCACACTCAACTTTTCTCATTTATTGCTCATCTTCTTCATCGTTCATTCTCAAACTTGCTGAATGGGACAATGTTCATTTTAGATTTCCAGCAGCATTGTAGTCCAGAGAATGCGTGGTGTCGCAGTTTTATTTGTGCCAGTGGCCAGTCATGTCCGTTGTTGGCTGGTTTAATAATTCAAAATATATATTAATACAAAAACCATTGTTGGCGCACTTTATATATAAATCAGTAATCCGCCAGTGTTGTACGGGTATCACATTGGAGGCTTCGGCACAGAGTTCTCAAGCGATTTCTATTCTCTGCGATGCGAGGAAGTGCGGAAAAATCTTGTCCTGTTCATTCCTTAATGTTGTCTGACTATGTCTTTATTTGTCCTACTGTGCTTCTTCCCCCTTCGACGGTTCCCTGCAGTATTGTTTTTGACAAGGAATCATGTCTACATACATGTCTAATCTATATTATTTCCGTTGTTTCACTATTGAAAGCAATGGTTCTTGTACACCTGCATATATCTCTATTTTATATCTTACGTACACATTTGTCTTCTAGGAAATTCGTAGAATTCATCTGCAGAATTTGTACTCGAAAACTTGCAATCGTCTCTACATGTCCACAGTGAGTATCCAATTCTCACAACCATACATCACAGTAGAAAGCACCATTATTTATACAGTTTGATTTTCACTCCAACACTTATGCTGCTTTTCCAAAACACCGTTAGTCTTGACATAGACGCTAAAGCCATCGCCATCTAGGAAACTAACAAAAACACTGGACCCGAGTAAAGTGATACTACAGTAAAACCATCTTCTGCCGTATTGTTAGTTCTGCTTTGCATTTTCCATTGTAGTATATGCTGGATCCGAGGTATTTGAAAGTATTCAGCTTCTTCATCTTCTTCTTTCCTTCTTTTTTACCTTTTACGGGTGTAGAGAGATACAGTGTTCTTGTTCAAAAGAAATTAAAAAATAACCGAAAAAAAGATGTGACTGGAGGATTTGGTCCAGGAGTTAAGAATGAAAGAGGTGATTTATTTATAGAGTGGGCACAGGCACATAAAAAAGAGTATATGGTTCAAGCAACATCCAAGAAGGTTGTGTACATTGATTAGATAATACACGGAACCAAATTGATTACATTTTAGTCTCTAAAAGACATAGAAGCAGCCATTAGGTACAATAGAAGAATTAGTGGACAAATTACGTGACAACAGTCCGATTGTTTCATTTCATATGCTATTGCACTATCTCGGAAACTTGAAAAGTCGTATGTAACTTAAAATACCGATCTAGCAATTTGCGCGTAATGAACTGGCCATCCATATCCCACTCAGTGTGCAGCGCGCATGTCGATTGGTCAGGGGTTCTCATCGCGCAACGTGTAAAATATTGGATTCGTCGATATATGCATCTTTATCGGAATTTCGTTCCGTTCAATTATGTTAGCTATTTGTTTCATATAAACATGTCCACTGATTCTTGTATTGTACCCAGCATTAGATCTACAAAAACAAGGACATGTGGTGACTGCAACAGTGATCATATACTACTGGTGGGGAAATTGTGTATAAGATTAAAGAAGATCAAGAGAGCACCAAGAAATATGATATTAGATTTAAGAATTATTGGAATCAGATGCTGACATTAAAGAAAGATACAACATAATTGTACAAAATAGATACAATGCCATTGCAAATATTCAGAGTATTGAGGATCAATGGAACATGCTAAAACATTCGATAAATCAAACATATAAGGAGATAATATAAAAAGTAACACATACATCAAAACAAAAATGGATGACTGAAGAAAATATTAGAATTGATGAGCACCAGAAGAAAACATAAACACAAGATAGAGGAATATCAGAAAATACATAAGGAGATACGAGAGAAATGCAAAGTAACAAAAGAAAGCTGGCTGAACAAGAAATACACAGAAATAGAATTGCACTACAATCAAGATACAACATTACTATATAAGAAAATTGATATGATAACAGGAAAGAGAACGCAAACAGTTACAGGGTGTCTAAAATCTAATATAGGGCAGGTATTAATGGGAATAGATCACATAGTACAGAGATGGTCAGAATATATCAAAGAACTTTATCATGACAATAGACCAGCGATAAACATACAAGATAACGGTGAGGGTCCATCAATACTCACAGCAGAAGTAATGGAAACCCTAAGACACATGAAATATGGCAAAGCCCCAGGTCCAGACAATACCACATTAGAGGAATTAGCAGCTTTATATGTCTTTGGAGTGGAAATAATCACACAATTGCTGAATGACATATATAATAGCGGATATGTACACGATGACTTAGTGGAGTCCATATTTATAGCAGTACCTAAGATATCAGGGAATACCAAATGCGAAGAACTTCGTACAATCAGCCTCATGAGCCAAATAACCAAAATACTTTTCATAATCATCATGAAGAGAGTGAGAAACAAAATAAAATCAGATATAAGTCCAGAATAATGTGGCTTCGTAGAAGGCAAAGATACCAACAATGCTATATATATATATATTGAGAACACTAATAGAGAGGTCTATAGAGGTAAAAACATATCTGTACCTCTGTTTTATAGACTACACGAGAGTATTTGATAAAGTTAAACATGGTGAAGTTATACACATGCTAGAGAATTCGAACATCGATAATAAGGATTTAATAATCATTAGAACAGTTACTGGCAAAAAACAGTAGCAATAAGAATAGGAAATCAAGTTGGCCCTTTTCAGCAAATAAAACAAGGAGTTTGACATTTTTTAGAGTTGTGTACTTTCACCAGACCTGTTCTCTTTATACAGCGAATGCATAATGCGTGCAATAGTTGATATCCCAGGAATATCAGTGGGAGGACATAATATAAATACTTTGAGACATGCGGATGCCACTGTTCTGAATGCAAAAAGTGAGGAAGACCTTCAAGATTTAATTAATGTAGTAGTCACAGAAAGTAAAGAGAAAGGCCACTTTCTAAATATAGATAGAACTGAAGTAATGATTGTTTCAAAGAAACAAAAGACCGCACCTTGCAAGATCAAAGTGAATGATATAGTATTAAAACAGGCCCACCAATTCAAATATTTAGGTACAACGATTACAGCAGATAGAAGAAGTTAACAAAAATAGGAAGCAGAATAGGGCAGGCAAAAAAAAAACATTCAGAAAAATGAAAAATATACTGTGTAATATGACTTTGTTATTAGAGGTGAGGAAGAGAGTTCTGCAGTGCTATATAACTCCTATACTAACATATGGATGCGAGTCTTGGACAATAAACAAAATGGAAAGTAGGACTTCTTCCGTTACTTCAGTTACTTCTTCCGGCTTTTGCTTTGTTGTGTTCCATAGTACTTTGAACATCACTTTACTCGGGTCCAGTGTTTTTGTTAGTTTTCAACTTTCACAAGACAGGAAGACAGATGCATAAATCTTCCCATTTACGATGGAGCTTGAATATGTATCAACACTTTGACATGTCGTACAAGCTGTTTGGTCCTGAATGGGTAGCAACATTCGCAACACTTTGACATGTTGTATAACCTGTATGGTTCTTGAATGGGTAGCAACACTTTGACATGCCAAGCATGCTGTATGGTCCCTCCATGGGTAGCAACACTTTGACATGCCAAGCATGCTGTATGGTCCCTCCATGGGTAGCAAAACTTTGACATGCCAAGCATGCTGTATGGTCCCTCCATGGGTAGCAAAACTTTGACATGTTGTATAAGCTGTATGGTCCCTCCATGGGTAACAAAACTTTGACATGTTGTATAAGCTGTATGGTCCCTGAATCAGTAGCAACAGTGGGAATACTTTGAAATGCTATACACGCTGTATAGTCCCTGAATGGGTAGTAACACTTTGACATGGCGTACACGCTGTATTGTCCCTGAATGGGTAGTAACAGTAGCAATACTTTGACATGGCACACAAACTATAAGAAGCCTCTAAGGAGGATGTGACGATGGATATTGTGCTATTTTATCCCAGTAGTCAAAGTGACGAAGAAGATGTGCTGAAGTAGGATTTTTCAGGATGATAGCAATATATATTGCAATTGATTTTATAAACAAGGAGACACTACAAGTCGTTCTCATGATACCTTCCTGCTAACCAGCAGGAGTTTGAGAATAAACAAAGAGAAAGCAACGAAATGGTAATAATTGTATTACAAGTAAAATGTTGCTGTCACAACCAAGAAATGGTAATAATTGTGTTGCAAGCAAAATGTTGCTGTCACAACCAAGAAATGGTAATAATTGTGTTGCAAGTCAATTGTTGCTGTCACAACCAAGAAATGGTAATAATTGTGTTGCAAGTAAAATGTTGCTGTCACAACCAAGAAATGGCAATAATTGTGTTGCAAGTAAAATGTTGCTGTCACAACCAAGAAATGGCAATAATTGTGTTGCAAGTAAAATGTTGCTGTCACAACCAAGAAATGGCAATAATTGTGTTGCACGTAAAATGTTGCTGTCACAACCAAGAAATGGCAATAATTGTGTTGCAAGTAAAATGTTGCTGTCACAACCAAGAAATGGCAATAATTGTGTTGCAAGTAAAATGTTGCTGTCACAACCAAGAAATGGCAATAATTGTGTTGCAAGTAAACTGTTGCTGTCACAACCAAGAAATGGTAATAATTGTGTTGCAAGTAAACTGTTGCTGTCACAATCAAGAAATGGCAATAATTGTGTTGCAAGTAAACTGCTGCCGTAAAACCACATTAAAACAACATGAAGCTCTAAGTGGATATGAGACTTAGTCCAACAGGTCGGGTCATCCTCAATATCGAGCAGTGCTACAGTCCTGCCCAGCAAACACACGTGCTGAAGTCGGAGATACCCGGTCGAGAGACGCATCATCAACCATTGTATCATGTAGCACGGCTATTTAACATGTCCGCACTGGACACGTTCAGGAACGAGAAGATGACAACTTAGACAAGACCGACGCAATACAGTTAAACTGCATTATAACAGCTTTTGTCCGGACCGTCAAAATACAGTTAAACTGTATTATAACAGCTTTTGTCCGGATCGCCGTAATACAGTTAAACTGTATTATAACAGCTTTTTTCAGGATCGCCGTAATACAGTTAAACTGTATTATAACAGCTTTTGTCCGGATCGCCGTAATACAGTTAAACTGCATTAAAACAGCTTTTGTCCGGACAGACGTAATACAGTTAAACTGTATTATAACAGCTTTTTTCCGGATCGCCGTAATACAGTTAAACTGTATTATAACAGCTTTTGTCCGGATCGCCGTAATACAGTTAAACTGCATTAAAACAGCTTTTGTCCGGACAGACGTAATACAGTTAAACTGTATTATAACAACTTGATATGGACCGACGAAATACAATCAAATCAAATTATAACCACTTGGTATGGACCGACGAAATACAGTCAAATCCCATTATAACAACTTGGTATGGACCGATGAAATACCATCAAATACCATTATACAAACTTAACCTAGATCAGCAAAATGTGCATGCAATATGTTACATATAGTATAAACAATATAGAATAAATGTTATGTATGGTATAAACAATATATAATAAATATGTTATATATAGTATAAACAATATAGAATAAATGTGTTTTATATGGTATAACAATATAGAATAAATATGTTATATAAGGTATAAACAATATAGAATAAATAGGTTATATATGATATAAATAATATAGAATAAATGTAATGGGATATTTTGTAAAGCGCTGTTAAACAGGAATTGTAAAATAAAATATGCGTTATAAAGGATTTCACTATATTAAATTTTCAGTGTCTTTAAGCACACATGCTTGTACAAATAGACAACATGAATTTAGACTCACCCAAGCTTGGAGGACGATATGGGCACAATATACATCCCGTGTTACCATTCACGTCTTCCCGTACAGCAGACACTGTATTGTCACGAGAGATGGTGGCTTGTCTGATGTCTCCTTCATAAGAAGTATTATCTTCACTGCGGTTAATGCGGACTACAAGTTCCATCTGCTCATGTAGACTGCCATCTAGTCGGAATGATGCTGAATGGAATACATATTCAGAAATCAAAGTTGGAAATGCGTGGTCAAGTTTGTGATGGCATATTGTTATGTTATCTTATTGTCCTGTTTTCTCTTAGACAAATTGCGAGGACCACTTCCTCGAGAAAGCCCACGAGATGACGGAGTTCTTCTGCTGTCGCCTTTACACAGAGAGTCCTCAGGTCTGCACAGCTTCGAGTGCGCACCTTCTTCCATCATCACACCTTCTTGAACACTCGGAAGTCTTCCTCTTCTGGCAGGGTCAAGCCTGTTCTCACTTTTCACTCCCATAGAGCTGACGTTCGCCATGTCCTGCTCCGCCATCTTCCTCTTCTCCAGTCGGATCCCGAGACGAGGGAAGACTTCTGTGACCCCTTCTTGTTGCTTACAGATGTGACAAGAACCTCAAGGATCTATTGGTTCGGAGTCACCTCCAACTTGACGTTCCTACTCATTGCTGCAAACCCAGCAAACGCTACACCTGTACCTATGTCACCCTGACCCGGTCTGCCACATTTCCTGAAGCAACCTTCACCATTGAGGAGAGCTTCACATGGGCGTCTTGCAATGTCATCTTGCAATAACATGCAAGCGTTGCGCCATGACATATATAGGTGAAACTGGAAGGGGGCCACAGACAGATTCTGTGAACATTTATGTAGCATCAAGAATATTTAGTGTTATCCTGTAGACGTCCACTTCAATGGTACGGGCCATCGTGGCGTCTAGGACATTCAGGTTTCGACCATTACGTCGTGCTTCTCTGACGACCGGATCCGTCTTGCTTTTAAGAACCGCTGCATTTACCAATGCGGTACTCTTAAACCCTACGACATCAATGAGCGTCAGTCTCATGGATGATTCTACTTGTTCCATAATTTCTGTGTTTGTTTCGTGTTACATGTATGTAGTCAGTTTTTGTATTTTCTTTGTCGGATGTCGTTTTACCTTCGACCTAGTTACAGGTAGATGTAGTTAATGAGTATGCCTCTCTTTTGCCTCTCGATTTATTGAAATAA
Source organism: Meghimatium bilineatum (assembly GCA_034231615.1). Taxonomy (NCBI): domain Eukaryota; kingdom Metazoa; phylum Mollusca; class Gastropoda; order Stylommatophora; family Philomycidae; genus Meghimatium; species Meghimatium bilineatum. The sequence goes on along the minus strand of CM067308.1, from coordinate 301,346 downwards.
TACGTGTATAGATGATTGATTGTACGCATGTGGTTGCGTCTGTGGGTCTCACCAATGGCCTACAAGACAAACCACCCATGCAACAGAAAACCTTAGTGGTTGACATGCTGTTATATTGAGATTAATTTCTTAGGGAAGCTTGATGGCACGTCATCTATACAATTGTGCGTTTATTGTGTTGTTGAAATGTATTTCATGTTTACCTGAATATATATGTATGCATCCTTTGTGGTTGAGAGGGAGCCAGAGATGTACTGTGCAGCACTGGGGAGGAGGAAACTGCCAGCCCTGATTTTTCCTATGGCTCAGACCCATCATAGAGGCACAGTGACTCAGGACGTGACAATCCTTTTGACTTGAGCATTTGGTTGCATGCCTAGAGCAATAGAGAATCTCGGCATAACCAGTAGTCATTTGGTGGCGGGGAATGAGCACAGTGAACCCTATCTTGGCTACAGTGGCTAGGAGCAGTGAATAGGTTGAAACCTACCTTCCTGGAGGTGTAATAGTTATTCTCTGGCTCTGTCCCGGGGTGGGCGGAAAATCCACAGACTTCCCAGCAATATAATGCCAATTAATGGTATTAGGTCAAATGGCATGGGTCCATGGACCGCTGGATTAGCAACCAACCAACAAACCAACCAGCCAACCAACCAACAAACCATGATTTATTGTAAAAATATGTAACAATATACAGATGTATGAGAGAATTCAGATTTGAATGAATATATGAGAATGTTGAAGTAAATGAATTAGAGAATGTGGATGTATGAATGAATGAATGAATGATGGAATGTGGATGTATTAATGAATGACGGAATGTGGATGTATGAATGAATGATGGAATGTGGATGTACGAATGAATGAGAGAATGTGAGTGTATGAATGAACGAGAGAATGGTGATGTATGAATGAATGAGAGAATGTGGATGTATGAATGAATGAATGAATGATGGAATGTGAATGTATTAATGAATGGCGGAATGTGGATGTATGAATGAATGATGGAATGTGGATGTATGAATGAATGAGAGAATGTGGATGTATGAATGAATGAATGAATGATGGAATGTGGATATATTAATGAATGAGAGAATATGGATGTATGCATGAATGAGAAAATGTGAATGAATGAATGAATGAATGAATGAATGAATGTGGATGTATTAATGAATGACGGAATGTGGATGTATGAATGAATGATGGAATGTGGATGTACGAATGTATGAATGAATGTGGGAGTATGAATGAGGGAATGTGGATGTATTAATGAATGAGGGAATGTGGATGTATGAATTAATGATGGAATGTGGGTGTCTGAATGAATGAGGAAATGTGGATTTATGAATGAATGTGGATGTATGAATAAGATGTGAACTTAATTATCACAATAATGTGTGAGAAAGTTGAAAGTAAACTATTATAAGAATGCATCTATGTGTGCGGGATGATTGATGTCGATTTGTATGGTTAATCATAGCCGGATGAAAACTTACTGCAGTTTAGTAATGTGTTAGCTTGAAGTGGAGGTCTCTATCAATAAATGTGTTGCTATGAGTAATTTGCTAGCTTTGAGAGGGTACCCCATCAATATATCTTCTGCTATGAGTTGGTAATGTGCTAGCTTAGGGTGGACATCCACCCCCTCTCTCCACCAATATATGTACTGTTTGAGTAATGCTTAGAAGAATCTATGAATTGTAAGTGACATTATTAATCAATCTATAATATCTGTAAAGCTAGCCTTATCGATAGCCGGCTAGCTATAATGTACTCCATTGAAATGTTCCTGCTAATTACCCTTGAATATTGTGCGATCGAATGGTTTGCTACTGTTCGTTGCGTCATAGCAACATTGAAACTGAGATGCGAGCCCTGTCACTGTGTCTAGTCCTGCTGACAGATTTTATTGATTGGAGCAAGACCATCGGAAGATATAGAACTGTTCGCTAAAGTAAGTTGGACCCCATTCGTTACGTGTTTGGAATATTGTTTGGCTTTCAGTTGTTTACTGTTTATATACTTGGAATCACCTTGACTATTTTTGGCATATGATTCTAAGTCATCTGAAAATAAATGCCTTAAAAGACTGGTAAATATTGGTTGGGAAGAATTAGTCAAAAATGCAAGTAAGAGAAGACACCAAAATATTTTTCACTTGATCTTGTTGATATATCTATGTAAATTAGTTATACAGAAAGTATTGAGGAAGGAAATGAGAATTACTACAACACAAACCGATTCAATAAAGAATGATTCATCCCCGATGCAGAGGTCAGAAGAGTGATTCAGCGCGATATGTTGACGTTAGACGGGTGCATGTTAACAAAAGAATGGATCACTTTGCTGAACAAGTCGGTTGTGTAAAGTGTTACATAGATATGCTGCCCTATTCATGTGGAGATTAGAGGCAACGAAAGAGCAAACACATTGGCGGGCAGTGCTCTAGTTGATAGCACAGTATTGAGAAAAGATAGTAATAGATTATGTTCAGCAACTAGGCACCTGATGCACCATCGTGAATGCGTGCGCTGACTTCAACAATGACCGAGGGACAGCATAGAAGACATGTTCATTCGATCTTCATGTAAATCGAGTCACATCTCCTTGCATTGCATGTCTATTTTCATGGATATAAATCGAGTCACATCTCCTTGCATTGCATGTCTATTTTCATGGATATAAATCGAGTCACATCTCCTTGCATTGCATGTCTATTTTCATGGATATAAATCGAGTCGTGCGATAAATTATGGAAATTAATGTAGGTCTTGTAGTTGTTCACTGTGTTGTCTACGTTCATCAGGAGTTCTTCTGATTTTCGTGAGTTGTAAATATTCCACAATCAATTCGCATGTGACTGCCTGAATGTAAGCTACACTGACATCTGTTCCGTCACGTATAAGCTTAGATTCTTGTCGTTCTAATCTCTAGACAGCACAAACAAGGAAGGCGTATCAAGAGACGAATGTCTTGGATGGCAGAAGCGGAAGATATCCTACTCTTTTGAGTTTGTGAGCTGGAAGAAGTGGGAAGAGGCTGTGAATGGGTGACATTTGGCAAAGAGAGAAAGTTATGGGCAACAATTGTGATACAGCTGGGAAGAGAGTGCCGCGATTGGGCTGCGAACAGAACAGAGGTAATGATCTAAGAACTCATATTGCAGCACTCGAAGCCACACGATACGATAGTTTACACAGACTGCTCAATAACACAGGAAACAAACAGGTGTGGTTGGTGTTTCGTGGCCCACCAAAATGGCAAGAAATTAGATGAGAAGTCAGCTACGTACCTCACTACAACATCGTGTATGAGAATGGAAAAAAGAAGCGGTGACAACAGCTCTCACTTGGCTGGCGACGCAACCACCAAACAGACTCAGTTATTCTGACTCTTAAAGTATGCTGCGCAAGATAGAAAAGTATATGATCAGAACTGAATGGGTCACTCTTCTCGACAACGCGTAGAAAATTACATGGATCTACTGTCCAGGTTATGCTGGAGTCAAGTGAAACAAAAGAGCTGATGTGTTGGTTGGTAAAGCCTTGGTGAACGGCATTGAGATAAGAAGAAACAGGATTGAATTGATTATAGCAGTCATGGATACCCTACGAGAAGGAAGTCGAACGTAACAATGTACATATTCAGAGAATAGTAGAAATAGGAAATAGGAGTGACTAGAGACGATGGTAAAAAGTGCTCCTTCTCCGGAAAGATCAGAAGAACGCGTAATCAAAAACTGACTGGGACACTGAGCTTATACACTTTTAGATGGCTGACGGAACGGCAAGCAGAACATATATGGGAATTCCTCCAGTGCTGTGACGCTTATTCCTAATCAAGAAGCTACACTGTGAACCAGTGTTAAACAATTAAAATGTAAGTCACACTGCCAACCAGAGTGAGGCAGTCGGAATGAATGAGTTGTTTATGATTGTGTGAATGTGAGTTACATGACCTTGGTGGAACAAATAACCTGCAAGGTTACATGACAACATTTCAGGCAAACGTTAGCTTCTGTGAGATTACACGCCTGTCACTGATTCACTACCCAACAACTAACAGGTAAATACAACCATCACTCTCTGCCTGTCTAGTACAGTACAATCCACCGAGTGATAGCAGAATAATTGTGTAATAGGCGTGTACACTGCTGGTAAACACATTGTCATTCTAACAAATACAGAGTAGCTTTAGAGAGGGTATCGAATTGAAATCGAAGTGTTAATTTATGAATAATCAATAGAACGCGTAAATCTGCGATTCTCTATTCAGAGAAATGATTTTTGTAAGCTTGAAAGTGAAACTTGACACTGAACTCATGGAAATGTGAACTGCATGGTTGATTCTCTGTATAATGCGATCTAAGATTGACTCATTTAAAAAAATGATTATCGATGGTGGGCTATTTTTGGATAATACAGAAATTGATCCACCAATCTGCATGACTAGAAAACGACAAATGATAACAATAGTATTTATACCAACTCTATGTTATCAATGTCTAACATGGACCTTGACAAAGAAACTAGAAAACAAATATTATAGCCTGTGAAATGAGATGTTTGAGGAAAACTATAGATGTCACCAGAAGTGACGGACGGAGAAATGAAGATGTCAGGAACGAAAATAAAGACCATCTTAAGTCAAATGACGTCGAATTACGTAGTGGTTCTATTGTCATAATGTTCACCTTCTTCATCAGCGTCATCACCAACATTGCAATCATCCTTATCTTCACCAGTATCATCAACATGACAAGCTATAACCAAACATAGAAGTCAAGAACAAAAATCAATCAGTTCAAGCGTGTGTCGTATACTAGATAGAAGAACATACCAAGTTGTTGTCGTTGAAGGGTGGTCTTGCTGATGGTGTATGACTTTGTTATGAAATAAATGTTCCACGTCACTGACACTATACAAATCAGTTTGAGCATTCTTGTGGTTCTCGGCCGAGACATCAACTTTCTCAACATTGCAGAAGATTCTTGTTGGGTCTTGTAGCTGTTTAGACAGAATTGATTTTGTTACTGTATTTAATGATACAATATCAGCATGCAAACATATTCACAATCTAGTATATACATACATACACATGATGATGAAGTAAGACCTTTAACCGTGATCAGGCAGCTCTCAACACCTCATAGAGTTTCATGAGCTCGCAACATCATAGAGTTTCATGAGCTCTCAACACATCATAGAGTTTCATGAGCTCTCAACACATCATAGAGTTTCATGAGCTCTCAACACATCATAGAGTTTCATGAGCTCTCAACACCTCATAGAGTTTCATGAGCTCTCAACACCTCATAGAGTTTCATGAGCTCTCAACACCTCATAGAGTTTCATAAGCTCTCAACACCTCATAGAGTTTCATGAGCTCTCAACACATCATAGAGTTTCATGAGCTCTCAACACATCATAGAGTTTCATGAGCTCTCAACACCTCATAGAGTTTCATGAGCTCTCAACACCTCATAGAGTTTCATGAGCTCTCAAAACCTCATAGAGTTTCATGAGCTCTCAACACCTCATAGAGTTTAATGAGCTCTCAACACCTCATAGAGTTTAATGAGCTCTCAACACCTCATAGAGTTTCATGAGCTCTCAAAACCTCATAGAGTTTCATGAGCTCTCAACACCTCATAGAGTTTAATGAGCTCTCAACACCTCATAGAGTTTAATGAGCTCTCAACACATCATAGAGTTTCATGAGCTCTCAACACCTCATTACAAAAGCATAGGTTCCACTAGAGTTTAGTAACAGATGTTATACTCACACGCGTGTTTGTTTTCTTAAAGGCAAACTTGAAGATAGGATGTACATGGATGTATGTGCCGTAATCGAAGGGAAACATTTAGTACTACAGAATGCAAGGATCACTAAGTCTTTCCAGAAGTGAAATATATATATATATATATATATATATATATATATATATATATATATATATATATATATATATATATATATATACGTCTGGGAGAACTAGTTTATCATTGTTACGTCAGATCTGTTGCGCAATCTACGAAGATGGCACACAAAGCATTCCCGGCCACCCAGGGGAGTCTGTAACAAAAGAACAAAGCTGCAATGAGATTTATCATACCACAAACATTAAGAGGAAAATCGAAAATATGTGCTCACTGCGCAAAACTGAAGTCCAATAGATAAAGCTTAAAACAAGGTAATAAAGATTTGCTAATTGTACGAAACACACATAGACAGACACACACACAAATAGACGTTTCGACCGAAAGGCCTTTATCAAGAATAACAAACATATATACATTTTAAAAAAAGCAAGTAGGGACGACACAACTTGTGTTCACATGTAGTAAGTAGGTCAAAGTGATAGAAATGAGGTCAAAAGTGACAAAAACAGGAAATGAACAGAAATAGAAAATATACAAAAATAAAGCTGAATACATGTTAAAACAAGACAGAGAGATGACGGAACAACCCGATATTATACACATGTCAAGCGCTCAATCATACCCAAGGGTTTCAGAGTGCCGAATTCATATATATAGCGGTTCTCAAGCGCCAGACGGGTTCGGTCGTCGGAGAAGCATGCTTTGATGTCCGTCTTCTGAACATTCTGGGCGCCCCGATGGCCTGTGCTGTGAAATGAACATCCACAGGATAGCCCGAATGGTGTTTGATACTGTGTAGGTGCTCGCAGAAACGGTCAGCAATCCTCCTACCAGTCTCACCTATGTATGTCATGGTGCAGCGCTTGCTGGTTGAATTTTGAACTAGTTGTTAATGGCTCTATTGTTTGTACATTGTACTAGAATTCGTTGAACTTTGAACTAGAAGTTAATGGCTCTATTGTTTGTACTTTGTACTAGAATTCAGTGGATCTATTCGTTGAACTTTGAACTAGTTGGTAATGGTTCTAATCTTTGTAGTTTGCACTAGAAGTCAGTTGCTCTATTCTATGTACGTTGAAATAGAAGCCAGTGAACCTATTCTGTATACATTTAACTATAATTCAGTGGATCTATTCTTTTGTACTTTGAAATAGAAGTCAGTGTCTTTATTCTTTATACTTTTAACTTGAATTTAGTAGCTTTATTCTATGTTGCACCTTTATCTAGAAGCCAGTAGGTCTATTCTGTGTTTCCCTTTTATCTAGAAGCCAGTAGATGTATTCTGTATTGCACTTTTATCTAGAAGTCCATGTCAAGTTGCAATTCATGATGAAATAATCGCTTCATCATGAACTCTAATCATCAATATCATGCAATTCACAGATCGAATAATGATCACATCATCAGCAGTTTCATACACCATCTCTACTGCTGACGCTGTGATGTTGCAGCATCTTACGATCTGAATGAACAGAAGACAAGTTTCTTATATTTTGCACCTTCAACTGCAGTCGAAGATCCGGTTGCATAAACCTAATTTTAGTCAATCGTATCTCCTCTACTATGCAGCCAAGTCAACCTATCATCAACTTCTCTCGCTTACTACTCACAATTTAATTATATTCTCTAACTATTCTCGTCTACTACGCCGTGATTTCAAAGTATCCTGTAACATTTCTCCTCTAATAGGTCTCGATGTCAAACCATCTTGTAGCTTCTCTCCTATACTACACAACTATGTCAAACTATATTGTAAATTCTCTCCTAAAATCTCCGTGATGTAAACTATCATGTAACTTATCATCTCAACTGCTCCGTGATGTCAAACTAGCCTGTAACTTAACTACTCCGTGATGTCAAACTATCCTGTAACTTAACTACTCCGTGATGTCAAACTATCCTGTAACTTCTCAACTACTCCGTAATGTCAAACTATCCTGTAACTTCTCAACTACTCCGTAATGTCAAACTATCCTGTAACTTAACTACTCCGTCATGTCTAACAATCCTGTAACTTCTCAACTACTCCGTGATGTCAACTATCCTGTAACTTAACTACTCCGTAATGTCAAACTATACTGTAACTTCTCAACTACTGCGTGATGTCAAACTATCCTGCAACTTAACTTCGTGATGTCAAACTATTATGTAACTTAACTACTCCGTGATGTCAAACTATCCTGTAACTTCTCAACTACTCCGTGATGTCAAACTATCCTGTAACTTCTCAACTACTCCGTGATGTCAAACTATCCTATAACTTCTCTCCTCAACCACGCCTCGATGTTAATATATTCTATGAAACTCTCACATCTACTACACAGCGATATCTTCTGTCAGTATGTTACCTTCATAATCTCCACCTTGTTTATATCTTCTGACAGTATGTTACCTTCATAATCTCCACCTTGTTTATATCTTCTGTCAGTATGTTACCTTCATAATCTCCACCTTGTTTACATCTTCTGACAGTATGTTATCTTCATAATCTCCACGTTGTTTATATCTTCTGTCAGTATGTTACCTTCATAATCTCCACCTTGTTTATAGCTTCTGACAGTATGTTACCTTCATAATCTCCACCTTGTTTATATCTTCTGACAGTATGTTACCTTCATAATCTCCACCTTGTTTATATCTTCTGTCAGTATGTTACCTTCATAATCTCCACCTTGTTTATATCTTCTGACAGTATGTTACCTTCATAATCTCCACCTTGTTTATATCTTCTGACAGTATGTTACCTTCATAATCTCCACCTTGTTTACATCTTCTGTCAGTATGTTATCTTCATAATCTCCACCTTGTTTATATCTTCTGTCAATATGTTACCTTCATAATCTCCACCTTGTTTATATCTTTTGACAGTATGTTACCTTCATAATCTCCACCTTGTTTATATCTTCTGACAGTATGTTACCTTCATAATCTCCACCTTGTTTATATCTTCTGACAGTATGTTACCTTCATAATCTCCACCTTGTTTATATCTTCTGTCAGTATGTTATCTTCATAATCTCCACCTTGTTTATATCTTCTGTCAGTATGTTATCTTCATAATCTCCACCTTGTTTATATCTTCTGACTGTGTGTTCATTGTTTACACTTGTTTTATTTTAGCCTATAGCTACCATTGTTTTCATTGTATTATTGTTATTGTTTCTCCATGTTATTGTTTCTCCATGTTATTGTTTCTCCATGTTATTATTTCCCCATGCTATTGTTTCTCCATGCTATTGTTTCTCCATGCTATTGTTTCTTCATGTTATTGTTTCCCTATGTTTGTTGAATAGTTAGATTAGTAATAGGTGACAGAGAAAGCTGTAATGGTTACAAAACTAGATAATATACGAAATAACGAAATTCGAACACGAGAAGGTATCAATGTCATGTATTATTCTACGTTCTCTTCTCATGTTGGGCTACCTTTCCGTGTTGAGAGGAGAGTGAGTGTTCGGTTATCATATATTAAACAAATGAAAAAGGCACACACAAAAAAAAGGTTCAGTCACATTACGAGAATGAACCCAAACCAAATACCAACTAGAGCATGTAACAAAAGAGTACCCGGACATAATACCAAACGTAGTTCAAGAAACCGGTGGATGGAAAATATCAAGATAACATTGAACAAACATCAAGAAAACATCAAGATAACATTGAACAAACATCAAGAAAACATCAAGATAACAGTAAACAGACATGGACTCAACGCAACCAAGGAGACACATCTGGCATTGAAAAGAGAACTGACGCCCCCTCCCATGCGTTTAACGGCACATGTGGATACCATAATCTATCATTCTTCTGTGGAAAGACAGCAAGTGCGGATACTATCATCCTTCATTCCCCTGGAATAAGACGGGAAGTGTTTATAGTTTTTATTGTTCACTGATTACTCCCTCATGTATGTAATGTTCACTGATTGCAAACAAAGAAAGAAGGATTCAGGTTAGTGAATATAAGTGTTACAGACGTCTGTTAAGAATTAATTATTTAGAAAACAAGAAACTATATTTATACGGCAGCAAATATTCTTGCAGGTGATCAAGAACCAAATTTAGCAGTGGTGAAATTGCGTAAATGTTTTTCGTTTGAAATGTGACGAGACGCGACTCACTTCCAAAATATATTGTGTAATGAGCAATTGAGGGTAGAAGGTGAAGAGTCGGTAAAAGACAATATTGGAGTGCCAAAACCAAGAGATGATATGGGCATGATTGTGTTACAATTGTCTGAATGTTTGAGAACAGAAATGTGTGTGGGAGGAAGGGGCCTTTTTGTACTATGTATACAGTGTGTGGGAAGGAGGGTGCTTTTTGTAGTATGTATACAGTGTTTGAGAGGAGGGTGCTTTTCGTAGTATTTATACAGTGTTTGGGAGGGAGGGTGCTTTTTGTAGTATGTATACAGTGTGACACCCCTAAGACTCTGATGTCTCTGATATGACACCCTGAGACCTTGATGTCTCTAGTGTGAAACCCCAATGACTCTGATGTCTCTAGTGTGAGACCCCAATGACCGTGATGTCTCTAGTGTGAGACCCCAATGACCCTGGTGTCTCTAGTGTGAGACCCCTACGATTCTGACGAGTATGTCTTTTTTATTATTATCATCTGTATATATAAATGAATATCTCCGCAACTCCACCAGTGTAAAAATGTGTTCCGGTGAATAACTTGGTAAATAAAAACATTCCCCGTAGTCGGCATGAAAGATCTTAAAAATCTCTTGTTGTCCGGCAAATCTGACCACTGATATGATTTAGCAGCCCTTTTACCTCTGACCGGTGAGCAAAGGTCAAACAAATATAAATATGTGTGGGTCTACTAGAGATTACACTTCTATAGGATGCAAGATTTTATCATTGTTTCTTTTTAATGGACATTTACTCTGTTTCAATAGACGTTTACTATGCATTGCCATGTTCACTTTTGTTTTAATGAGTCCGTTGAATGAAATATTGTTCATCTACGTTACAATCCATACTGTTTCTGTAAAAGAAGCAATACATCACCCACCCTGCAACAAATACGTCACGAATTGCGGATCTATATCTAAAAGGTCAAATTTCATGTCCCATCGCATGTATCTGGAATAGCGTAGTCGAGAACTACGCATGTCTAAAGTTAGTATCTGGAATAGTGTAGTGGAGAACTACGCATGTCTAAAGTCAGTATCTGGAATAGTGTTGTGGAGAACTACGCACGTCTAAAGTCAGTATCTGGAATAGTGTAGTGGAGAACTACGCACGTCTAAAGTCAGTATCTGGAATAGTGTAGTGGAGAACTACGCACGTCTAAAGTCAGTATCTGGAATAGTGTAGTGGAGAACTACGCACGTCTAAAGTCAGTATCTGGAATAGTGTAGTGGAGAACTACGCACGTCTAAAGTCAGTATCTGGAATAGTGTAGTGGAGAACTACGCACGTCTAAAGTCAGTATCTGGAATAGTGTAGTGGAGAACTACGCGCGTCTGAAGTCAGTATCTGGAATAGTGTAGTGGAGAACTACGCACGTCTAAAGTCAGTATCTGGAATAGTGTAGTGGAGAACTACGCACGTCTAAAGTCAGTATCTGGAATAGTGTTGTGGAGAACTACGCACGTCTAAAGTCAGTATCTGGAATAGTGTTGTGGAGAACTACGCACGTCTAAAGTCAGTATCTGGAATAGTGTAGTGGAGAACTACGCACGTCTAAAGTCAGTATCTGGAATAGTGTAGTGGAGAACTACGCACGTCTAAAGTCAGTATCTGGAATAGTGTAGTGGAGAACTACGCGCGTCTGAAGTCAGTATCTGGAATAGTGTAGTGGAGAACTACGCACGTCTAAAGTCAGTATCTGGAATAGTGTAGTGGAGAACTACGCACGTCTAAAGTCAGTATCTGGAATAGTGTTGTGGAGAACTACGCACGTCTAAAGTCAGTATCTGGAATAGCGTAGTGGAGAACTACGCACGTCTAAAGTCAGTATCTGGAATAGTGTAGTGGAGAACTACGCACGTCTAAAGGCAGTATCTGGAATAGCGTAGTGGAGAACTACGCACGTCTAAAGTCAGTATCTGGAATAGCGTAGTGGAGAACTACGCGCGTCTGAAGTCAGTATCTGGAATAGTGTAGTGGAGAACTACGCGCGTCTAAAGTCAGTATCTGGAATAGCGTAGTGGAGAACTACGCGCGTCTAAAGTCAGTATCTGGAATAGCGTAGTGGAGAACTACGCGCGTATAAAGTCAGTATCTGGAATAGCGTAGTGGAGAACTACGCACGTCTAAAGTCAGAATCTGGAATAGCGTAGTGGAGAACTTCGCACGTCTAAAGTCAGTCTACTATTTTTGTTTTAGAGTACGATCCCAGAAACTGTTGTTTTTTTCTCTTTAATTTGTAGAAACCAGATAAGACTCGCTGTCGCATTGACAGAATGATTCTAGTCTATTATTTGCTTGTTTTTGTTTGTCTGTTAATTATAGTCGGAGTACTGTAACGACCTAATCATAATTATGATGTGTGAAATATCGGAATATGGAATTATTAATAAATTAAATTCTATACAGATTATTTCTTTGGCGTCCTTAAGACAGGGAATATATGTTCTGTTAAATTAATTATTTTTGGGGATTAATATGTAGCACACTGAAACAAATCAACGTCATCGTAACAAATTATTACTATTGTTTTAAAATCTCACCCGGCAACGACGGGTATTGTGTCTAGCTACATTATAAGCTAGATACTCTTCGCTAACAACTCCTTAGTCGAATCCCGTACGACATGAGAGCCATGTATAAATGTGACTAGTCTTTGCTCCCCTCTCCCTGCACATGTATGTTACAGATAATATCCCTACCTGGACTGGGATCTCTCAAATAGCATCCTCTATCGTTTCTGATACAAGTAAATTTAAGTAGGAAGCCAGAGGACAATTTTTAAAAAATTCTTGAGACTAACGGGAATTGAACCAGTCCGTTCTACGGCACCAAATCGCCTAGCAATAATTGCACACGCGTTCTTTCGTACTTGACTAACCGCATCTCCAAAAAAAGATGCGATTTCATCAAGCCATTCAAACCGTGCACACAAAGTCACCCGAACGGACCAATCGAGACAAGGACTATTACAACAACAACAAACATCCCGTACAGGTATTGAAATATCCTCAGTAACAACAAACACATAACATAATATCCATATTAGTTATACAAGGGCCGAAAGGTCTTCTTGTAAACATATATAACATATATAGACAATACAATTTTGCTTCAAATAATTGTTTATACATGTAAATTTAAGTAGGAAGCAAGAGGACAATTTTTTTTAACATTCTTGAGACTAAAGGGAATTGAACCAGTCCTGTCTACGGCACCAAATCGCCTAGCAACAATTGCACACGCGTTCTTCCGTACTTGACTAACAGTATCTCAAAAAAAAAAGATGCGATTTCATCAAGCCATTCAAACCGTGCACACAAAGCATTCAAAGTACTTACAACTCGTTTTGTAACAGTATATTCTTGTGAAGGAGGAAGTGTTACAGTATTATTACTTTAGCGTTCCGAACCCTGGGTTCTATGTTTGATCAACAATGACTGCTAACGCAGATCTCTTCTTGGTTTTACTAAGTGCTTATCAATGAACACAGAGGCACTTCTTATTACATATTCAGAATGTCGTTTAATATAACTTCAAACCAATGACACAATCAATGTTAAACTCTAGAGTAATTGATATCTCCGAGACGTATAATATATCATCAATATAAAATATACAATGTCAAGATTTGCATACTATTCCAACACTTCCAGAATTATAGGCGCACGTTATAACACGAGCTTAATGAGATTATGGACTATCTCATTATTTTACTAGACGTATAATATATCACCAATATAAAATATACAATGTCAAGATATTCATAAACTATTCTAGCACTTCCAGGAATCATAGGCCCACGTTATAACATGAGCTTAATGAGATTATAGACCATCTCATTTAATCTACTATTAATCTCACTTCTTGGTCAACTAACTTTGCTACTACTTCCAGTCGGAGTTGTTGAACTCAACAAGGGACTTGCCTCTCCTGGGAGACAAGTACTAACTCTCTACCCGGTCCCGGGGACTCTGTGTGATCCTCTGCTGATCGACTCAGGGCTCTGCTTTTCTGTGTGCCCGTGAGGCCCTCAACTCCACCCCTCGTCTTCCTCCCCACCTATCAACTCTCTTCTCGTCCGCGCCTCACTGCTTCTGACTCCACCTCTACATTATCACCTGTCAAACTCCTGTACGCGTTTCTTAGACCATACGTAACGTTGGATGTTCCTCTCTGGTCGGAGGCTATGCCCTTGGCGTTACGCACTTAATACTTCTTGCCAATTCCATTGTCTGGTTGTGTCGAGTATCCACGAGTTCAGACGGACTGTGTGAGTTTGTAGACACTCGTCTGAGCTAGACCAAACATCCCATTGTCCTTTCTGGGGTATGGTGTAGTGGCGTCGTCTGTCACCTGTGACCGATTGCGTAAGATGCCAGACTTGTGATAAATAATATTGCCTTTTTTCCTAAAACGTACTAGCTTGTCTCAGACTTTCTGTCTGACATGTGCGCGAACAATTTAAAGTATTTATACCAACATTTACACAAGAGCAAAACATTCAATTAGTTGCATTTCCCCAGTCCATCTCTTGCTAACCATGAAGGGTTCTCACTTCTTACTGTGAACCCCCTGCCTGCGAAGGGTTCTGCAACCAGATACTATCACACTCGCCCCCTTGTCACAAAAAAACTTTATGTGGCTTTGTGTCGAGGCGAATCTAAGTCTATACTTAATTCTGCTGAGGCGGAAGGCCAAGCATAAATTTTTCCTGATATAATAATTGAAAGAACAGTGATCCCTCCAACCATTCTGTCTTTTTTTTTTCAAGCTTCAACTTTGTATCAACTATGTACATTCCATGGGACGTTATATACAAATTACCTAAAAACCCACTTTCGCCATCTTTCCGGTTAATTCTGTTTCATATGATCTATACCTAGAACGATTTGGCGAGCTAATCTGAACACTGCCTCATTCCTCGGTTTTCTCCTTACCGCCTGTATAGTAGGTTGGGTATTAGTGGTGTCTGCAACGTCGTTCCGTTGTCTACTCGCGGACCGAGTGTTCCGGAAAGGTGCGTCCTCCGTGCTGTCCTCCGTAGGCTGAGGTGGTGCCACCACTTCGACTGTCTCACTGTGAGTCCTCAGTTCCGTTTCGGTGCTGTCGTGTGATTCGCACTCGTCTGTATCAGTGTAGTTATCCGCTGCGATTTCGTCGTCATCAGCGTCGTGGTCTGATGTGCTGCTGTCTTCGATCTCTTCGAGCCTTTCCGACGTAACCTCTTCTAGGTGTTCTTCCGTGGCTGGCTCATCCGGAACCCTGGACTCGGTCCTGAGCTCCTGAGCCTCTTCGGTCTCTGTGATTACCCTTCCGGCGCTGCCAATGTAGCCGGTGTTCCAATAATCGTCGTCGTCGTCGCTCAACGCCACGGCGTATGTAGCTTGGCGTTTCCTCCGAACCCTGGGTTCTGCTCTAGAAACGTCGTGGGGGTTGTGGTCCTTTTGTAGATGCTGTACCTGCGTCCGTATCGTTCTCTTTCCTTTATTATGCTTTATGATGTACGACACTGGACCTGTTCTTTCTATCACGACGTAGCCCTTCTCCCAGCGCGCTTCCAGCTTTGAATTTCTGCAGTGCTTTTTATAATACACGTTGTCGCCTACTGCAAATTCCTGAAGTGAGGCTCCCTTGTCCGCGTACTTCTTCCTCCTTTCTTCGGCCTTCGTAACGTTCGTCGAAACCGCTCTGTGGGCTTTGTGCATTTCTTGCAACGTGATCTCCACAACATCTTCTCCCAGGTATTTGCGTCTAGGTTTCAGAATGTGGTCTAAGGGAAGCATAGGTTCTCTGCCATGCAGCAGGAAGAACGGGGAGAATCCCGTGCTCTCATTTGAATTAGTCCGGATGGCCGAAAGCTCTTGATTGAGATGTACGTCCCAATTTCTGTCATCTCCTCCTATGCTCTTGGCGAGAACGTCCGTCAGCGTTTTATGCTGACGTTCGTTAATTCCATTGGCATGCGGCCAATAAACTGAGGTGGTCACGTGCCTGACGTTTAGTGACCTTAAGGCCTTTTCGAATTTCTTGCTAGTGAATTCGCCCCCGTTGTCCGTTAGTATAATCTGAGGGCAGCTGTGTCGTGGAACAACTTCGGTCAGGAGCAAATTCACCACCGTCTCCGTAGTCTTGTCCGCTACGGCGAAAGCTTCTGGCCACCTGCTGTAGCAGTCAGTGAATTGTACTATGTACCGGTTTCCAGTCCATGTCTCGGGAAACGGTCCTGCTAGGTCGATGCTAACCTTCTGCATCGCGTACTGCGGTTTGTCAGTTTCTTGTAAAGGGCACTTTGTCTCTTTCAAGTTTCGCAGCCGGCAGGTTTCGCAATTTGCGACCTGCTGCTGCACATCCCTAAACATATTTGGCCAGTATTATTTCCTCTTGAGGGCGTCCATCCCTTTGTCCCGGCCCATGTGTCCGTTATCTTCGTGGTATTGGGTCAGCACTCGCGCTCGTAGTGCTGCCGGAACGTATACCTTTAGCTCGGGGTTTGTGTCCTTCTGTGCTATATAGCACAGCAAGTTGTCACCTTCAGACAAGGTGAAGCATTCCACACTTTTGTCGTCTTTATTTGATAACAACATTTCTATTTTTCGTTTAAGATCTGGGTCCCTTTCTTGCTCCGTCTTAATGTCTACAGCCAGGTCTGTGTCTCTCAAACTCGCTATCGGAAATCGTTCCTCCGTCCTATCCAGTGGTTCGGCGTCCCTCCGTGACCTGTTTTCAGTCCTCTCGGAAGGTCGCTGTAAGTCCTGTTTCCTCTTGGGCTTGCGGCGTTCTTCAACCTGCCTTCTTAGGGTATGCAGATCTCTTGATAAATCGCTGTCCGATTTCTCTCTTTTTGTCCCGTCCCGTTCCACTGCTGCGATTACTTGGTTACGGTTGTCACCCTGGTTAGGTGGCCTATGGTTGGCCATTTCATCGTTTCTTGGTCGGGCTGGGGTGATAAACACACCTTTGGTTTGTCTTATGTGGTCCGCCCACTGAAGACATTTTTCTTTGTCCTTCGAGTTGTTAAACTCGACAAAGGCGAACGGACGACGTTTGCCTTCTTTGTTTACAGGTAGACACACCTCTTTGATTTCTCCGAACCAGCGGAAGTATTTGGCTATTTCGAAATCTCGCACCTTGCTGTTTATTTTATCAATAAACAATCTCCCCCCGTTGTACGCTCCTGGTGCCAACATGGGTACAACTCTGTTTCTCGTTACTGCTCTATCTAAGCGTCTATGACTGGCTACAAAGAGCGTGTCTAGTGCGCTCCTACTATGTCTCTTTCGCTCGTTCCTCATTACTACTCCTATCCTTCCCACTGCTCTGTCTCTATTAAAGGGGACCTTGCCTTGGGGTCCGCTCCGGTAGGTCCCTATCTCCGAGCGGTACGTCCGTTTCCCGACGTCCAGGCCGTTGGGTGTCCTGTCTCCTCATGACGTCTTGTTTCTGGCTGAGCGTATTGTCTACGCTCCTGGGTCCTGCCACTTCTTCCGAACTCTGTTTCGTCTACCCTCTCGGTTCTGTGTTCTCGTGAGTCGGTACCCAATCTGAATTCGATCCATTTATTAGTGCTCTCCTTCGTCTGTGCTAAACGAAGAGCCTCGTCTAACGTGCTGGGATCGGTTTCAATGAGGTGACGTTTAATCGCTCCTGGCAGCAACCCTTCTACAAAGTAGTGCAGGAGTATTCTTCCTACACCTCCTTCCTTGATTTCCTGGGGGAAAGCTTCTTCTGCCAGACGCGACAGTCTGTCTCCGAAAGCTTCCACTGTTTCAGCTACGTTTTGTTTAACCTTTGCTAGCATTACCAGCGCATATTCGGCTCCGGAGAGTCCACCATATCTCCGTTCTAATCCCGCTTGGAAGTCCTTTCAGGATTCTGCTGGTGCTCTCTCTATCCTGAGCCTAATCGTCTCTGCTACTAGACCATTGCTAGTTTGCAGAGCTAACAATTTCTTGTTATAGTCGCTGGCTCTTGTCAACAACGCGCACTTTTCTATCTCTGCTATCCAGCTCTTGAAGTGCGCTTCGTTCCCTGAGAACGGCGTAATACCGGTAGCCGAGCCTTGCCATCTTAAGGCTTGTATTAACTCGCGCAGCTCCGACTTCTCTACTTCTTCATTGTCGGCTACTGGGGCTAAGGCCTTTTGTTCCATTTTCTACCAACACCTCTGTTGTGAGTTTCTCGTTACTAGCTCTGTGACGTTCTCTCAACTCTACTATTAACCCTGGATAGCCCTAATCTGCCTACCGCTAATCTAGGTGTGAACAACAATCCTACTTGAGTTATATTATCAAATTGACATATATATATAAATGCATGAAACCAATACGTCAAGTAGCTACTTATCTCCTCTGTGGAATGACATTTATAAACTCAATATATCTCTGTGGCATGACATTTATGAACTCAATATATCTCTGTGGAATGACATTTATAAACTCAATATATCTCTGTGGAATGACATTTATAAACTCAATATATCTCTGTGGAATGACATTATATGATCTCAATATATCTCTGTGGAATGACATTTATAAACTCAATATATCTCTGTGGAATGACATTTATAAACTCAATATATCTCTATGGAATGACATTATATGAATTTTTGTGGGATGGTATTTATAAATTCAATATCTAATTAATTGTTAACTTCACTATTAATGTTCAACACCAAAACAAATGTTCATTTCTCTCAGTCGTCCTGGTCCTGTCAGGGAATTTATGAATTTAACTATAGTCTCCACATAGTAATAGATTGTTCGTAAATTATATAACAATTGTTCACTTCTCTCTGTTCTGTGATAATTAGTTAGCAAGACATACTCACATCCATGTCCATCTGTTCCTTGAAATTTTACTAATTGCACACGCACTGATTACTTAAGCGAACAGGTAACTGAAATTCACGACAGCTCGTGTCGTAACTTTTGAAAAATATAAATTTAACACACCGATTTTCTCTTTGAAACTTCTGTGTTTCAGTATAATTGGCCTTCGTGATGATAAGGTATAGGGTAGCACTTCGTGTTGGCCGGGAACGTACTGGTCCTAGGCCTCAGTGTAACAGTATATTCTTGTGAAGAGAAGTTACAGTATATTACTTTTGCGTTCCGAACCCTGGGTTCTATGTTTGATCAACAATGACTGCTAACGCAGATCTCTTCTTGGTTTTACTAAGTGCTTATCAATGAACACAGAGGCACTTCTTATTACATATTCAGAATGTCGTTTAATATAACTTCAAACCAATGACACAATCAATGTTAAACTCTAGAGTAATTGATATCTCCGAGACGTATAATATATCATCAATATAAAATATACAATGTCAAGATTTGCATACTATTCCAACACTTCCAGAATTATAGGAGCACGTTATAACACGAGCTTAATGAGATTATGGACTATCTCATTATTTTACTAGACGTATAATATATCACCAATATAAAATATACAATGTCAAGATATTCATAAACTATTCTAGCACTTCCAGGAATCATAGGCCCACGTTATAACATGAGCTTAATGAGATTATAGACCATCTCATTTAATCTACTATTAATCTCACTTCTTGGTCAACTAACTTTGCTTCTACTTCCAGTCGGAGTTGTTGAACTCAACAAGGGACTTGCCTCTCCTGGGAGACAAGTACTAACTCTCTACCCGGTCCCGGGGACTCTGTGTGATCCTCTGCTGATCGACTCGGGGCTCTGCTTTTCTGTGTGCCCGTGAGGCCCTCAACTCCACCCCTCGTCTTCCTCCCCACCTATCAACTCTCTTCTCGTCCGCGCCTCACTGCTTCTGACTCCACCTCTACATTATCACCTGTCAAACTCCTGTACGCGTTTCTTAGACCATGCGTAACGTTTGATGTTCCTCTCTGGTCGGAGGCTATGCCCTTGTCGTTACGCACTTAATACTTCTTGCCAATTCCATTGTCTGGTTGTGTCGAGTATCCACGAGTTCAGACGGACTGTGTGAGTTTGTAGACACTCGTCTGAGCTAGACCAAACATCCCATTGTCCTTTCTGGGGTATGGTGTAGTGGCGTCGTCTGCCACCTGTGACCGATTGCGTAAGATGCCAGACTTGTGATAAATAATATTGCCTTTTTTCCTAAAACGTACTAGCTTGTCTCAGACTTTCTGTCTGACATGTGCGCGAACAATTTAAAGTATTTATACCAACATTTACACAAGAGCAAAACATTCAATTAGTTGCATTTCCCCAGTCCATCTCTTGCTAACCATGAAGGGTTCTCACTTCTTACTGTGAACCCCCTGCCTGCGAAGGGTTCTGCAACCAGATACTATCACAGTTTCTGATACGGAATTTCAATTCCATGACGAAAGCAGTATATACACAGCATTTTACGAGTGCTACTGCCCGTTGCCTACATCGTGTCCCCTAGTATCCCCAACACTTAAACTGGGCTATTATTTAATATATTCTTGTGTTTTTATATCACACTTTTCTATTGATTCTAATTGTGTTTGTATCCAGTCTATATACACCAAGTTCTTATTATTTTCCACTGGCAAATAAATGCTGGTGAAGTATGTAAGCTTTCATTATTTGATTATTTTCTAGTTATACTGTTGTAAGATTGAAGGAGTACTTGGTAGAATACAAGAAAATACACAGTGAATGTGTGTTTTTGGAAGATTAAGTAGGTTATATAGACGTGAGAGTATATGACGAGTTGGGATGCGTTGTCTAGGAAAAAATCCACAGCACCACATATGTGAGGGCTGCGACAGCACATGGCATATAATACACAGCGCCACATATGTGAGGGCTGCGACAGAACATGGCATATAATACACAGCGCCACATATGTGAGGGCTGCGACAGCACATGGCATATAATACACAGCGCCACATATGTGAGGGCTGCAACAGCACATGGCATATAATACACAGCACCACATGCGCTCGTTTTTGGCTATACAGTATTACATAAGCAGCATAAAATAGCACTCACATTTTACAGTGATACACAATTGTGGATGCAAAGGCGTATCCCAAGTTCATATAACAACAGGAAATGTGAGATAGTTATCATTACTTCAGGGTGTATGTAACACAGTTTTTATCTGTGTTGATCTAATAGTGTTATGTTTCTCTTGTGAAATCGCTGCTGCAGAGGAATATGTGTATTAAATAATTCCATAAATAAAGGTGACTGCACCAAAAAATCGTTGTGAGAATCAAAACACTGAAGTACCAGTTGATTCTATTATTATCAGTCCGTGATATTGTTAGATGTCTGGTCGATGTGAGAACAACAGAGATTGGTACATAAACTATTTTATTCGGATTCTGAAGATGTTACAGAGCTTAATCAATAATATAATAAAAAGACAATTTTTTTGGACCATGTAATGAGACACGAATTTTAGAGAACATAGTCACAAAATGCAAGATTGAATGCATCAGAAACCGAGGGCGACAAGTAAGAAAATATTAGACAGTTCAACACCTTGCACTCCAGGAGCTGTGGAGAGCCATGATCGCCTACGCCAGCTGGCATGGCAACTAATGAATAAATGAATGTGGTAATATAAACGACCACTTCTAGCTTCTCTGCGTACGTAACTGTGCAACTGTGTAGTCATATTTTGCATAGTAGTGAATGTACACATCAAACACGTATTATAATAACACTCTTAATATATATATATATATATATATATATATATATATATATATATATATATATATATTGACTAAATCTTACAAGATACGAGAAGAAAAAAATATCGTATATGTGATACGCTTTTTAGTTAACTGGAGTTCGAATATGACAAACGCCTCTGGGTAGACTGGTATTCGAATATGCGATACGCCTCTGGGTAAACTGGTATTCGAATATGCGATACACCTCTGGGTAAATTGGTATTCGAATATGCGATACACCTCTGAGTAAACTGGAGATTAGCTAATTGTACGAATAAATAATTAAGTCGTCGAACAGAACATACAGCGAAACTGATATCCTGATATTTTTTCTGTTATAGGCATATTCCATTATTTGCATAATTTTCATTGATGACAAAACACCTTGACAGCACATCACAACGACCAGCGATAATCATGAAGATATTCATGACAAGTAAATTCACGAAAACGTTCAATAACATTGAAATCTAAATAAACGAAAAAAGACGACACATTTCACACTCATGAAAATCGTAATTATATTTCGAAGCCGTTCGACTTGACGAACATACAACGCAGAAACTTAGTTGTATTTCTCAGCAGTGTAATTCATTCACTGATGATGTCTTATTATGTTATCGTACTTTTAATTGGCCAGTATATTTATAAATTGCATCACAGCCAATGAATAGTTGAAGAGAAAAACGCAATAAACAAATACAACTTATGACACCTCATCAACCGGGAATGTCGATAGACTATACTATACACAATTGGCACATTTTGTACATTCACAAAACCGTTATAAATGTATAATTTATAGAGACAATGTTTTAATATAGCTACATTAAATGGCAGAAATGGTTTCATGTGGAGAATTTCAAATTAGACCCAATAAATTTATTCGATCTAACATATTGTTTTGGAGATTAAAAAAAGTCCAACTGATTAGCATGAATTATGGAAGGAACAATACATATCGATATTTTTAAATGCATTATCAGAAAAGTAAAACTTGAACATTAGTAATCATAGAAAAGATCAAGTGGAGAAGAGACAGATGAAACAAAGAGAGAAATTTATGAATGGGTTGTCACTGTGGCATAAAAACAAGTCACCAAGTGAACTTATTAACAAGACAAGAGACAGAGAGTTGTGGAGAAACATGGTCACCAACGTCATTCGTCATGTCATTTGATTTATACTTATCAAGCGATCCAACGTGCCATATCCCAAAAACCGATTGTCTACGTCGCCTTACAGCAAACACAGAGAAAATACAATACATAGACACATAATACATAGATACAATACATAGACACATAATACATAGACACATAGAATTACTGTAACTATATGCTCCTTGACAGGCTATGTTCACGTTGTACTGGCAATACGATTGGGTGCATTAGTGGTGTCTATATAGTGAACATTAGTTTCACAGCTATATCCTGTAGTAGAATATGATTCAATTTATTTTCATTGTTCACTTTCAGCAGGGCTGTTTCAGTATCGAATAACACGTTCCCTATCGTATTCCAGAATGTATGCTCCTGAAAGCAGCGGTTCCCAGCGTGGGAAATATGCTCCATTCTTATTGTCTACTGAGAAATGCAAGGTTGCCACTGAGAAAATGTAGAAATATGGGGTGATGTCACAGAAAAATCAATAATATGTACTCATTTGTTAAACAGAGATCTAATAGGCGCAACTTGGAACAGGGTAACGAAAGTTTTCTAATCACTGGAAATAATCACAATAATAGGCCCTACACAGATCGACGTTGGACCCAAATGCCTTTATCAAGAAATAAAGGGTCACAGAAAGGGTGTCCGAAAGATGCTTATGTGAACTGTCAACACAAAGCGGTTAATACTGAAAGTTTCCCTTGATGGAGTTCCTGGAAGGCTTCGAGTGGCTATCGCCACGTCATGTACAGGGTCAGTTAAGACAGCGTGAAGCTCCTGACCTCGCAAGTTCATGTACAGGGTCAGTTAAGACAGCGTGAAGCTCCTGATCTCGCAAGTTCATGTACAGGGTCAGTTAAGACAGCGTGAAGCTCCTGCCCCCGCAAGTTCATGTACAGGGTCAGTTAAGACAGCGTGAAGCTCCTGCCCCCTCAAGTTCATGTACAGGGTCAGTTAAGACAGCGTGAAGCTCCTGCCCCCGCAAGTTCATGTACAGGGTCAGTTAAGACAGCGTGAAGCTCCTGCCCCCGCAAGTTCATGTACAGGGTCAGTTAAGACAGCGTAAACTCCTGCCCCCGCAAGTTCATGTACAGGGTCAGTTAAGACAGCGTGAAGCTCCTGACCTCGCAAGTTCATGTACAGGGTCAGTTAAGACAGCGTGAAGCTCCTGCCCCCTCAAGTTCATGTACAGGGTCAGTTAAGACAGCGTGAAGCTCCTGCCCCCGCAAGTTCATGTACAGGGTCAGTTAAGACAGCGTGAAGCTCCTGACCTCGCAAGTTCATGTACAGGGTCAGTTAAGACAGCGTGAAGCTCCTGCCCCCTCAAGTTCATGTACAGGGTCAGTTAAGACAGCGTGAAGCTCCTGCCCCCGCAAGTTCATGTACAGGGTCAGTTAAGACAGCGTGAAGCTCCTGACCTCGCAAGTTCATGTACAGGGTCAGTTAAGACAGCGTGAAGCTCCTGCCCCCGCAAGTTCATGTACAGGGTCAGTTAAGACAGCGTGAAGCTCCTGCCCCCGCAAGTTCATGTACAGGGTCAGTTAAGACAGCGTGAAGCTCCTGACCTCGCAAGTTCTTGTACAGGGTGTACGATATTTAATTTACTCTCCGTCATAAACAAAATAAATCATTCCCGGCGCCAGTCGAACACGGGAACATACGGTATTGAGAAGAAACGCTCTAACCTCTTTGCCATGTGTCACACATGAAATATAAACAAACACATATATTATTACTATTATTATAAAACCTTGGAGACTAATAATTAAAGTTAATGACCATTTTGTATAGAGTTCAAGGCACCAAGGAAGCTACAGAATAATGTTTACCACACACAACGACATCTACAAAATCATATTGAGGACGACCGGTTTACATGACGCTGCTTTTATTTATAACATTTTACAAGGCGTTTTAATAGCAACATAGTACAATACATCAGATATTGGTTGTGTACTGGAAGTGTGATAGCTTATAGCAATATTGTCTCTAGACATCACTACATGCATCGCACTTACCAACATAACAACGAACTACTGACATAACACAACGAACTACTGACATAACACAACTAACTACTGACATAACACAACTAACTACTGACATAACACAACTAACTACTGACATAACACAACTAAATACTGCAATAACACAAGTAACTACTGACATAACACACCTAACTACTGAAATAACGCATCTACCTACTGACATAGCATAAATAACTTCCTAAATATCACACGTAATTAGTTACATTTCACAAAAAGTACATACCTAACATAACTAATTACTGACATGACGCAACTAATAACGTACATAAAACGACTAATTTATATAACCCAACTAATCACTTACATAGAACGACTAATTTATATAACACAACTTCTTACTTTCATAAAACGGCTAATTTATATCTATCTATTCCCTAAACTTTTGTTGTCTTTCAGCGGCGTCAGGGGTAGAAGAGTCTTTTGGAGATGGCCATCGTGTGTGCTGAGTATATTGTGAAATTTGTTGCCTCTATTATTTCGGTGGTCCATTGTTTTCGTGGTCAGCCTCTAGGTCTGCCGTCACTGTATGTAGCTGTGTAACATAGCTTACTGTGGTATGCTGTCTGATGGTAGTCTGCTAATGTTTACAAACCATGTGATCTGCTGTCTCTTAATATATTCCATGATTGTTGGGGGGGGGGGGGGTTCTTTGTCTAATCTTCTCATTCCTCACTCTGTCTCTTGGTGATATTGATTGAAATCAATTTCTATCTTGCCACAATTTCTTGCGGCCTATTTAGTATGTTGCCATGTTCATCGTTGATTATGTCTGTTGGTTTGTGTTGTTTTTTTAAGCTCTCATTTTTTGTACTTTCTTAACATCTTTAGTGCGTTTTGTCTATAAATGTCAAATATTTCTCCATATTTTTATCCATCACCTAAATTTTGCAGATTTAATGATTTTCTTGGTGCTACTCTTTGCTTTCTTGTATGCTAAGTGATCTCTTCATGTGTTTTCCTTGATACCCATTTCTCATATAGTATTTTTATCTTTTGTTGCGTTCTTTACCTCTTCTATCCACCAAGCTGTTATTTTTTATCTCGTGCCTTTATGGTTTTTATGTCTGCATGTTTCCTACTGTTTTTGTGATGATATTTTTGAACTATTTCCATTCATCTTCTATGTGCTGGGTGTTGTCCGGTAGCTTTGCGAGTTCTTCGTTAACTTCTTGGATATATTTATTTCACGCATGTTTATATTCTTCCAATTTATATATTATATATATATATATATATATGGTTATCTTGTCTTCTTGTGTTCCATGTTGTGTCTCGTTGGTTATTTTGTCTTCTTGTGTTCCATGTTGCGTTGCCAGTGGTGATGTGTACTGTTCTTGTACTTTTTATTATTTGATCTATTATTTGTATTGATATTGTTATTCTTACCGGCTTATGGTCAGTATCTGCACACATGTTAGGTATGACTCGTGAGTGTTATTTTTCGTTTATTGTTTCTTAGTTTTTTGTGAGTATAAGGTCTATAAGGCTATTGCATTCTAAGCTACTCCATTGATACCATGTGTACACTAATTTATATAACACAACAGCTTACTCTCATAAAACAACAGCTTACTATCATAAAACAACAGCTTACTCTCATAAAACAACAGCTTACTCCCATAAAACACAGATTACTCTCATAAAACAACAGATTACTCTCATAAAAGGACACATTTATAAAACACAACTAATTACCTGCATACGAGAATTGTATAATTACTTATACAGCAGAACTAAGTACTAAATATTGACATATCACAACTAATTAATTACATAACACCCACTGATTAGGTGTATACCATATACCGATCACTATATCATCGCTACGCTACCAGTGTAAAACGTGGGCACTAACAACAGAATACTACATACAACTTGATACAACAGAATTGACTTGTCCATGTAGACACTAACAACAGAATACTACATACAACTTGATACAACAGAATTGACTTGTCCATGTAGACACTAACAACAGAATACTACATACAACTTGATACAACAGAATTGACTTGTCCATGTAGACACTAACAACAGAATACTACATACAACTTGATACAACAGAATTGACTTGTCCATGTAGACACTAACAACAGAATACTACATACAACTTGATACAACAGAATTGACTTGTCCATGTAGACACTAAGAACAGAATACTACATACAACTTGATACAACAGAATTGACTTGTCCATGTCGACACTAACAACAGAATACTACATACAACTTGATACAACAGAATTGACTTTATTATAGGGCCTACAGACACGATTTTTATTTGTATAAACAAGGGGCAGACCTTGCAAACTATGGATTACAGAAATAAAAGAGTTAACGAAATCACAGAAAGGACGTCTCTTCTACCACTGCCGCTTCAAAGTATAAAGGGGTATACAGTGAAAAGAAGACACAATTAATTACTTACATAACACAAGTAATTTTTTATATAACACAAATAATTAGTAATACAACACAACTAAATACTTATATAACACAACGAATTAGCAATATAACACAAGTAAATACATTAAATAATTAATTATTTACATTACACAACTACTTATTTACATGACACCATTAATTACACTCGTACTTACATAACACGACTTATTACTAATATGACACCATTAATTTCTTACATAATACGACTAATTACTAACATTAAACCATTAATTACTTACATAACACGACTAATTACTTACATGTCACAACTTTTACTTACATAAATACGACAAATTACATACAGTATATGACTTAAGACTTACACAATACGACTAATTACTTACTACATTCGTTGCTGATAAAATGATGTTACTTACAAAATATCTTATTAACATGCAAAAAGCATATGCGTTTGAAGTTATCGCTATAAATTCTCATGTTGCGGCTGAACTAAGCCGTACTACTTGTGTTCACATGACGAGTGTGTACTAGTTATAGCAATAGCAAAGCGCCGCCACAGATCAAGCCCTCCTGATTAAATCTAATGACCGAACTGTATGCAGTATTAAACTCAATTCTAGTAGCACACACGGTGAAGTTTTCACCATAGCGTGACTTCACATAAGAGAGCAATGTATACAGACATGTTTAATATTCGATTCAATAAACTCAATAGAAAAGAGGGCATTCATATAACCCTAACTCAAGTAGAAACTTCAGCACGAACTCGAGTGTTGTTAGAAAATAAACTCTTTCTTATCCGTAACAAAATTTGAAATTCACCAGGTATAGATTGCATATGTCCCAGGATGGCTTGGTTGATCACAGGTAAACGACTTGTTGATAGCTAACGCCCAAATGGCTATATCCTACCATGTTTATTTCTGTTGAGGAAAAGTGTCATACAGTTATTAATTAGAGGGACAGCGCTGTGACACGCCTAGAGCACACACAACAGAAATGGGGATTACAAAGGAATGTTAATAGAAGTTAGAAAAATCAACAAGGTAAAGAGATATTTAGTTGTAGGTACAGCTTCACTCACGAAGATCGTGTGAATTATTTTACAACAAATATGCATCGCCGAAGGCGGATGTGTTGGGTCATTGGCGCAATACAACGGCGACACGACGCATTTCCATTCTCTGGATTGCATCCTGTTGGAAATCTAGTTGGACATCTCTCCTGCTATAAGAAAAATCCAGTGGGAGTTTGAGAACGCTGATGAAGAATAAGGAACAAGTACGCCACATGGTTGACTATGTGTCGGCGAAACAAGTACGCCACATGGTTGGCTATGTGCCGGCGAAACAAGTACGCCACATGGTTGGCTATGTGTCGGCAAAACAAATACGCCACATGGTTGGCTATGTGTCGGCAAAACAAATACGCCACATGGTTGGCTATGTGTCGGCAAAACAAGTACGCCACATGGTTGGCTATGTGTCGGCGAAACAAGTACGCCACATGGTTGGCTATGTGTCGGCGAAACAAGTACGCCACATGGTTGGCTATGTGTCGCCGTGGTTCAATGAATAAGTAACAAGTACGCCACATGGTTGGCTATGTGTCGACGTGGTACAAAGAATAAGAAACAAGTACGCCACATGGTTGGCTATGTGTCGGCGTGGTACAAATAAAAAGAAACACGTTCGCCACATGGTTGGCTATGTGTCGCCGTGTTACAAAGAATAAGAAACAAGTACGCCACATGGTTGGCTATGTGTCGCCGTGGTACAAAGAATAAGAAACAAGTACGCCACATGGTTGGCTATGTGTCGCCGTGGTACAAAGAATAAGAAACAAGTACGCCACATGGTTGGCTATGTGTCGCCGTGGTACACAGAATAAGAAACAAGTACGCCACATGGTTGGCTATGTGTCGCCGTGGTACAAAGAATAAGAAACAAGTACGCCACATGGTTGGCTATGTGTCGCCGTGGTACAATGAATAAGAAACAAGTACGCCACATGGTTGGCTATGTGTCGCTGTGGTACAAAGAATAAGAAACAAGTACGCCACATGGTTGGCTATGTGTCGCCGTGGTACAAAGAATAAGAAACAAGTACGCCACATGGTTGGCTATGTGTGGGCGTGGTACAAAGAATAAGAAACAAGTACGCCACATGGTTGGCTATGTGTGGGCGTGGTACAAAGGTGACGGCCAAGATATCGAGTTCGAATTTCGTCGCAAGCAATTGTGAATCAGGATCCTTCAGAAAGCAACGGCAAACTACTGAACGTATTTATATTTCCTACACATAGCTGTAGCCAGACAACTTAGAAAGAAAGTGTATAACAGTAAACATTGTGTGATGTGTCAATGATTTTGTGTAGTGTATATGGATGATGGTGTCTCTTCTTCGCAAGCGAAGATGAACATGAGATGGAAAACAATAGGCCTAAATGTGATAAACAAGTAGAAAACAAAAACATTTGTGATTGTCTAATTTGTTTTGTGAGTTCTTAGATGCCCGATGAGTCTGATTCGCGTCAGGAAAGTTCTATTGCAGTGCATGCAGGAGTGCAGAGGGTCCGTGGTAGAAGAGTTTTCGGATTTGCCCTTTGGTCTCTTGTAAATTGCCCGCAGGAGTTAGGATCGATCCTGCAGTGCTTGAGAGAGTGTTTTAGGTGATCCTTGAAGCGTTGTTTTCTACCCTCCGCTTGAACGTTTACCACCGCACAGCTCTCCATAGAATAACCTCTTTGGAAGGCGTTTGTCTGGCATGATGATGTTGTTCCTCTTTCGCAAGCGAAGATGAGCATGTCATGAAAAACATTAAATGCGATGGAAAACAAAATAATAATTAACATTGGTAATTAACTAATTTAGTTTGTGAGTTCGTAGATGCCCGATAAGTCCGATTCGTGCACGGAAAGCTCTATTGTAGTGCATGCAGGAGTGCTGAAGGTTCGGGGTAGGAGAATTTACGGATTTGTCCTTCCGCTTCTTGCGAATGTGGATTGCCCACAGTGTTCTTTCTTTTTCAAATTTCGTGATGCCAGAAGTGATCTGGGTGTGTCAGACTGAGCGATCAAGTGCTGTAGTCTCCCAGGAGCTAGGATCGATGCTGCAGTGCTTGAGACAGCTTTCTATGTGATCTTTGAAGCGCTTTTTCTGCCCTCCACTTGAACGTTTACCTTCGCACAGCTCCCCATAGAATAATCTCTTCGGAAGGCGATTTTCTGACATATGGACGATGTGGCCAGTCCAGCGGAGTTGGGACCTAGTCAGCATTGCATGGATGCTTTGCATACGGGCCTTCTGAAGAATTTCCGTATCTGGTACACGATCCTGCCAACGTACTCGCATGAGGTTTCGTAGGCACCGAAGATGAAAAGAGTTAAGCTGTCAAGCGTGTCTCGAATAGACAGTCCAGGATGACGCAGCATAAAGCAGTGTTGGTAGAACCACTGCGCGGTACACGTCCAACTTAGTTGTCAGACTGAGACCACGCCTGATCCAGACGTTGTCACGAAGGCTCCCGAATGCTGCACTGGCACGAGCAATTACAGGGCAACATCCTCATCAATTGTCGCAGTTTGTGATAGGTTGCTGCCGAGATATAGAAACTTATTGGCAGTATTAAGTTGTTGTCCTTTACTGTGATCACTGGCTCTGTGTAGGGGACACCTAGCGCTGGTTGATACATTACTAAAGTCTTCGGGGTGCTGATGGTGAGACCGAACGCATCACAGGCCCAAAAAAACAGGTCCATTCTGTATTGCATGTCTTTCAGACTGGTAGCATTTAGTGAACACTCTTCTGCGAACAAGGGGTCGCGAACAATGTCCGTCTTAGTTTTGGTCTTGGCCTTCAATCTACTAAGATTGAATAGTCTACCGTCAGCTCGATAGCGAAAACAAATTCCTGCACTGTTATTCCGGAAGGCATAATTTAACATGGCGGAGACCACCATGCTGAAGAGCGTCGGAGCCAGGACGCAACCCTGTTTGACGCCGTTGGTCACTGGAAAGGGGTTTGAGTGTGCGCCGTCATCTTGCACACAGGCTCTCATACCATTATGGAACTGGCGAACCATGTTGGTAAATTTTTCGGGACATCCAAATATGGCCATGATCTTCCATAGTCCTTCGCGATTTACAATGTCGAATGCCTTAGTTAGGTCGACAATTGTTGTGTAGAGACCAATGTTCTATTCACGACACTTTTCCTGTAGGTGCCTGGCCGTGATCAACAGTGCCTCTGCCCTGTCAGAAGCCACAGGAAAGAGGTACTTTTGATATGATTATGATTGTCTGGCTTACGGGCTATGTGGCCAGTCCTGCGGAGTTGGGACTTAGCAGGGACCAAAGACATAAAGTCCATACTGTCGTTCGGACTGCTATCGTTGATTACACAATCGTCGGCGAACAAGACGTCGCGAACAATGTACGTTTTGGTTTTGACCTTGGCTATCAGTCTAGTAAGATTTAATAGCACTCCATCAGCCTGATAGCGAAAGCAAATTCCTGCACTGTTATTCCGGAAGGAATAATTTAACATTGTAGAGAATACCATACTGAAACGCCCACATGCTGAAGAGCGTCGGAGCCAGGACGCAACATTGTTTGACATCGTTAAATATATGTTTTATGTAGGTTATAATAGTAGACATTGTGTAATGTGTCAATGTTTTTTGTATGTTATAATAGTAGACATTGTGAAATGTGACAATGTTTTATGTAGGTTATAATAGTAGACATTGTGAAATGTGACAATGTTTTATGTAGGTTATAATAGTAGACATTGTATGGTGTGTCAATGTTGTGGTATCGTCTATAGTAGTAAAAAATAAAGTAACTCATAGCATTTATTAATGCCGTAGGGGTGTGAGATGTTAGCGATCTCACATTTCAGAGGCTCTGAAAATGAGGGCGGTAGCCATCTCCTCTCCCTCGAAATCTTTACTTCCCGGATTAATCCGGTACCCATTTAAGGCTGGGTCGACTTGGGAGCCGTTGCGATCTGAAAAACATTTCCGCCTCACCTGAGGAATGAACCCAGGACAACTCATATGCGAAACCAGTGCGCTAACCACTGCGCTACGCGGCTCAGGTATAATAGTGAACAAATAGCCAACAAAGATTGGGTGCAACAGATCTCCAATATCCCCTGTCTCTTGTTTTGGTGGTGCACTCTGCTAGACTGTAACCTGTCCATCTTGTGATGTTACTATCCCATTTGTATCTCTGTCTACCTCTTGCTCGTTTCCCTTTAACTTTACCCTCAAGTAAGGTCTTAAGAAAGGTGTTATGTCTTTTAATGTCCAAAATATATTATTTGCCTGATCTTTATTTCTCTTAGTAATTCTTTCTTCATATTAAGTGTTTTTAACACCTCTTTATTTGTTTTCTTCTCTTTCCATGATATTCTCCCCATTCTACTATATACCCACACCTCAAAGGCATCAATTCTGTAATCTAATTATTTATTTAGTGTTCATTTTTTCTGATCCATACATTAATAAAGAATAGATGTAGCATTTTATAATTCTCATTTTTAACTTGTTTATAATGTGTTTAGATGTTACGATTTTTCTCATATCATTAAAGGTACTTTTGGCTATTCCTATTCTTCTTTTAACTTCTGTTTCGCATCTGCTATCATTTGTGACTATGTGTATAAGATATTGATTATGTTTTATTGTTTTAGTTTCTCTCCATGTATGTTTATGTTGAGTTCTTGTTCTTCTGTGTCCTGTATAACAGTGCACTGCACAATTTGTATAGTGTCACTTGTTTTTGTTTTAATTGATTGCGTTTCTGGCAATGCGTTGTTTTCAATAGGTATGCGATTACAGAACGGCGGTCAGTAGTTACTGTGTTGTTGGGAATGTGAGGTTGGGAAGCCTGTATTCTGCACATATAATATGTATTATCTACTGTTGGTGATGTAAAGCCCATGTTCTGCACAAATCTCTAAAATGCAATGTCCATTGTAGCTGCAATTCCTATTGTTATCTGTAAATGTGTCTATCTGGCTTTCCCACGGGATCGTCTCTACTCTACATGGACATTGATGTCTCCCATTACAAATAGGTCGGTGAGACCTGGACTTGTCCGATGATATGTCATATCAAGTCGAAGTATTGGTCTTTTTCTTCTGTGGTGTATCCGTCGTTTGTGGGTGCGTATATTTCATATTTTAAGAAATATTTCTCATAGATGTTTCATGATTTTTATCATTTTTTGATATGAATTATATTTGTCAAGAATCAATATTTCCAAATGCACATTGTCAATTTTCTGTCAACTGGTGGTTTACAAAATATGTAAATTATACAGCACTTAAGAGTAACCTACACTACAAACAATTACAATAACTATATTGCCAATAACAATAACCAATAATCAATAGCAATAACCGTATCAATAATAACCAATAATCAATGCAACAACAATTAGTAAAATAACATTCAGCAATAACACATACCCCAAATAACAATAGAAACATTAAGAACAGTAACAAGAGTGTAATAAGTATTAACAATAACCAATAACGGAAAATATAACAATAAAAATATCGATAATACCAAAAACCAGAACAAAAATAACGATAATCAATAGCTACAATAAGAATGATCACAATACCAGCAACAACAATTATAACAATCAATAACAATATAACCAATTGTATTATTTTAATTGTCATAAAACGAATATATGTACTCATAAACTTACAAACGTAAATATATCACTTTTGATGTAGTCAGAATATCAGGTAACGACATGTACATACACCAACATGCTCTCTCTCACCTAATCTGATAAATGTGACATCATCAGCACAACTACAACACCGGTGGATTAAATCATCCGAAACGCGACAGTAGACAAATAAATACACAATAAATGTAGTAAAGCATATCAAGCCCTAGAAAATGACACCAATCTTCAGAAACAAAATATAGATTTAAACACCAGAATAATACTATTCAAAGCGATTACTATGTCAACACTGTCCAACCAAGCCAAACATGGACAACGACAGCATAAGACAAACGTAAACTTGTGACAGCTGAAATGGTATGCTAACGCAGAATCCTAGGAATATCGCTCAGAGACAGAGTGACGGAGAAGGGCATTAGACAAAGAACAGGCCCCACGCCAACCTTGGAGTATAGATAAATGGTTTGCACACATTAGCAGACTACCATCAAACAGCATACCACAACAGGCTATGCTTCACAGATACAGTGAAGGCAGAAATAGAGGCCAATGACGAAAACTATGGACCACCGAAATATAGAGACGACATATTGCACACTATACTCAGCACACACGGGGGCCATCTCCAGAAAACTCTTCTACCCATAACGCTGGATACAGGTTTGTTGTTGTATCAGCGCAGTCTGCCAGTTAAGCTGACTTGTTTTTTAATGTTGTAATCGTTAAGTAACAGGATTAGTTCCAGATTGTCTGAACTTTATAAATTCAGGGCAAGTCCCCAGGGATTGAAGTTTATTTAACAGGGGGGGGGAGGTGTGTTTTATTTGTAAGTTAGAATAGAGAATGCTCGTGTTAGAAACAATGTCTAGTAGATAAATGTAATGTTTAGCAAGACACAATGTTTAACAGATAAATATATAGTCATAGATTGGATTGTTTGATTAAATAAATGTATAATTGAGGTAGTTTACATATGTTATACATGCATATAAATCTAGACGAAAGAAAAGGAATTGGAAGACAGACAGACAGAGCGACAGGATAGCGAACAGACAAAAATACTGCCAGAGCGAGACAGACGAAGAGACAGAGACAGACGAAGAGATGCATACAGAGATAGACAGACAGACAAAGAGATAATACAAAGAGAGGTCGACATAGAAAGGCAGACAGAGAGACTTAGAGATAGACAGACAGGACAACGAGACAAACAGACAGAGAGATAGACAGACAGCGATACAGACAGAGAGAGGCAGACATAGAGATAGGCAGAGAGAGAAACAGAGACATAGACAGACAGAGACATCGAGACAGATAGACATATAAATAGATAGATATCGTAACCGGACAAAATATTCCCAGACAAATTACCGGACACAATATACCAGACAAAATATCCCCAAGACTTAATATTCCCAGACAAAATATTCACAGACAAAATATTCCAGACAAAATATTCCAGACAAAATATTCACAGACAAAATATTCCAGAAAAAATATTCCAGACAAAATATTCCCAGACAAAATATCCCAGGACAAAATATCCCAACACTAAATACAAAGATAAAATGCGAAGACAATCTATGATATGCGGAATCAAGCGGCGGTACATTGTCTCACTACGACCAGACCAAAATGCATATACACATGGGATTATGTGACCATTCTCAAATGGATGTATCGTATACGGTTGATGGAATCCCTACGGGATGACTAGGAATATTCCATAATAAAACCAATGTCTAATCTGAAAAAGAAAGTGAACATCTTCCTGTGCTGAAACAGAATGAAACATGGTTCATTCACACGCAGAAGGAGACTGCCGCCGACTGTGTTTCTATATTCGTCAATGTGTTGATCATTGATTCCATTTCACTGACGAAGTCTGCAAACATTCTAGTTACAGATTCTTGTTGAGGTAGAAGATGTTCATGCTGGATTGATACTTGTCTTAAAGCATGTTGTACACAGTGTGTACTTAGTACCTTTTTGTGTTTTCAGCGCGTTTCTTCATGTTTTCTCCAGTATTTGCTACAACAACTTCACCATTAACAAGTGCATGATCGTGTTCGCCATGCTCCAAAACTACATTATCATCAAGAGTGTGAACACTCTAACCTGACATGTTCGTACATCACACTTCCATATCTCCCACCAGCTTCAGATCTGTGCTTCACAAACATAAACTCTAGCCTGACATGTTTGCACATCACACTTCCATATCTCCCACCAGCTTCAGATCTGTGCTTCACAAACATAAACTCTAGCCTTACATGTTTGTACATCACACTTCCATATCTCTGTCCCACCAACTTCAGATCTGTGCTTCACAAACATAAACTCTAGCCTTACATGTTTGCACATCATACTTCCATATCTCCCACCAGCTTCAGATCTGTGCTTCACAAACATAAACTCTAGCCTGACATGTTTGCACATCACACTTCCATATCTCCCACCAGCTTCAGATCTGTGCTTCACAAACATAAACTCTAGCCTGACATGTTTGCACATCACACTTCCATATCTCCCACCAGCTTCAGATCTGTGCTTCACAAACATAAACTCTAGCCTTACATGTGTGTACATCACACTTCCATATCTCTGTCCCACCAACTTCAGATCTGTGCTTCACAAACATAAACTCTAGCCTTACATGTTTGTACATCATACTTCCATATCTCTGTCCCACCAACTTCAGATCTGTGCTTCACAAACATAAACTCCTCAAAAACAAATTTCCTACAACGTTTCTGTGATGGAATAAATGTTGCCATCTTCATAGAAAATCTTCACAAAACCGTAACACTAAAATTTTAACGTAACACGTATCAGCTACCCAATAGCTTCCATGGACAAAGTCTGTCAATAAACAATCCTAAATCTGAACGAATTCACAACTCACGATTAGCTTGGAAGTCCCTCAAATCACTCAACGACTTACTAATGGCTTGGAAGTCCCTCAAATCACTCAACTACTTACTAATGGCTTGGAAGTCCTTCAAATCACTCAACTACTTACTAATGGCTTGGAAGTCCTTCGAATCACTCAACTAAAACGTTCACATGTGACTCTACTAGAAATCTGTAGACTGAAATACTACTCGAATCAAATGGACTACTGATTACGAACTACTGATCTAAAAACCTAGAGCTAACCCTTATCTTCCTTATATTTTACCCTTGGAACATTCATCACGTGATTTTGATTTTTTTCTCCTCACGATGATCGTCCCTTGCTTTGCACGTCCCGAGACAATCCTATTGACTATCTTAGAGATATGCACTGACCACACAAATGGCAAGGTAGTATGTTTATATATTAGAGGCTGACTTAGTCTAGTAACACTTCTGAGTCCAGCATATGTTTCTTATTTTCCTTTTCTTGTTTGTGGAAACAATAGTTTGAACAACAATGGTGTTATTTTCACATCCTTACTCACATATATCTGTCCACAGCATGTTTGTATACACAATGTCATACTATGTTTACATCTTATGTTTGCATAAAACGTGCCATATCTCCTTGGAGATTGTCATAAATTACTTCACCAATTTTTCTATGTTATTATTCCTATTACGTTTTTCCTAATATTTGGCTCTGGAATATTTTATATTTTATCTGGAATAGATTTCTGGTATATTTTATCTGGGGATATTTTCTCTGGAATATTTTATCTGGGGATATTTTCTATAATATTTTATCTGGGGATATTTTCTCTGGAATATTCTGTCCGGTATATTGTGTCTGGAAATATGTTGTCCCGGAAATATTTTGTCTGGAATATTTTCTCTGGTATATTTTATCTGGGGATATTTTCTCTGGAATATTCTGTCCGGTATATTGTGTCTGGAAATATGTTGTCCTGGAAATATTTTGTCTGGAATATTTTCTCTGGTATATTTTGTCATGGAACCGATAGATGCTGTTGCAAATTTGATAAATGTACCGATTACTGCAGTGTTAAGAAAATAGACTTTTGCACTTCAGATTATTGGAGTGTTGAGACAGTCTCACTTAGAAGGGAATTCAGAGAATGGTGTCCCACAGTTATGGAGAAAGAAGTGCAGGCTTTGGTCAGTGAGAATACCAAAGAGGGAGATGTGATTATATACACTGATGGATTTGTGATTAGACATGTTCGCAGTGCTTTGGCTTTCACAGCTCAGTGCGCAGGTAAAACGATAGGGGAAGAGAGTGGTGCATTTGCGGTCACTACGAGTAGTATGACCATGAAGACTATGGCGGTGACCAGGGCATTTGAGTGGGTATGCACACAGAAGGTAATGCAGGTCTGCATCTTGAGTGACCTTATGAGTATGATTAGGAAGGTACAAGTGTGTCTCGTTCGCGAACAGTGGATTGAGAAATGCGAGCCTGAAAGTGGTTACATTTATTTTCGTGCCGGGACATGTGGGTGTTTGAAGCAATGAAAGAGCGGATAAACTGGCATCATGCGCGATTGTGGCACAGGGAGTAGGGGCAATTGATCGCGCTGACATGTTGAACTCCTTAAGAGATATAACACGCGAGAGTGAGACTAATGTAGATGATGATTTCTTTTCAATGGCTAGGATTAAAGATCAGGGTTTGAAATGTGGTGTTGCTAGAAGTAAATATTTTGGAGGGTGCAGAAGAATTATGGTCAACCATCATAGTACTGTCAGCAGAAGTGTAATGGCGGATACACTCAAGGAGAGATCGGAGCAACTATGGATGTGTCCAGTTTGCAGTGATGATGATCCGACGACTAACTAACTAACTAACTAACTGTTGAACTTCAGATTACTGGAGTGTTGAGACAACAGACTGTTGAACTTCAGATTACTGGAGTGTTCATATAACAGACTGTTGAACTTCAGATTATGGATTGTTTAGAGAACACACTGTTGCACATCAGATTACTGGAGTGTTGAGACAACAAACTACTGCACTACTGACTACTAGAGCGTTGAGACAATAGACTGTTGAATTTCAGATAACTGGAGTGTTAAGACAACTTACTGCTGCACATCAGATTACTGGAGTGTTGAGAGACAAAAAACTGCTGCACTACTCACTACTAGATTGTTGAGACAATAGACTGTTGAACGTTAGATTTCTGGAGTGTTGGAACAATAGACTGTTGAACTTCAGATTACTGGAGTATTGAGACAACAGATTGTTTAACGTCAGATAACTGGAGTGTTGAAACAACATACTGTTGAACGTCAGATTACTGGAGTATTGAGACAACAGAATTTTGAATTTTCGAATCTCTGGACTACATCCTGCTGGAAATCTAGTAGGACCATGGAAACAATTGGGACGAGTAGTGTTCAGGTAGTCAGGAAATAAGTGGGACGGGTAGTATTCAAGTAGTCAGGAAACAAGTGGGACTGGTAATGTTCAGGTTGTAATGTAACATTTCCACCACAAAGCAAGCAATAACCACAACATCCCTTATTCTATATCAGGTTTCACTATCTTTGCCCTCAAACAAATGTAATTGTCTCGTAATTATTATGTAATTATATGTAATTATTAAATTATCCAACGCAGTGTTTTCCTTTTTGTTTTACACCATGCCTCCATATGTCTTTTTAAAATTCTGATGACCCTTCTGTATAACATGTTTTGTTGTGAAGGTCCATGTTTGACATTGGTAGCACAGAGTTGGAATGAACATAACATGGATAAGATGTGTTTTTGTTGTCATTGGTAGCATTTTGTGTTGTAATAAAGGGGATAATTGACCCACGGTTTGATTCGTGTTGCTACAACAAATGTCTACTTCGACGTCCATCTTGCCATCTGAAGAGAATTTTACACCTACGTATTTGAAAGTGTCTGTTTTATGACTTCAGTTTCTACTGTTATATTTAGATTGTGTGTATTCCTTAAAATTTCCATGGTTTCTGTTTTATGTAAGCTTATCTTCATGTTGTTGTTCTTGCACTCGATGTCCATGGATGTTAGATGATGTTGAAGTTCAGTTTCTTCATTTGCTATTATTGCCTGATCGTCGGCAAAG
This sequence comes from Meghimatium bilineatum, assembly GCA_034231615.1. Lineage (NCBI taxonomy): Eukaryota > Metazoa > Mollusca > Gastropoda > Stylommatophora > Philomycidae > Meghimatium > Meghimatium bilineatum. The sequence goes on along the minus strand of CM067308.1, from coordinate 261,295 downwards.
AGTAGCTTTTTGGTATTTTAATTTTGCAGCTTGGCTTGTTTCGTAACGATATCGATATAAGTGATAAACGGAAGTGGTGATAAAACGCACCCTTACCCAAGTCCAGATGTGACTTTAAATGGTTTTCATGTTCCTTTATTCGTTCGAATTACACTCTCACAGTTCACATATAAGCTGGGACATATTTTAATAAGGTGATTGTTAACTAGCCAGTGTGTGCCATAGAATGTTTCAATCTACTCTATCGAAGGCTTTCTCCTGATCTACTCCTGGTCTATATATCGACTGATGATAATGGTAATTATAGCGAATAACCGCTCTATAACAATATATGGTTTACAAGAAGGCCTCAAGTATAACAGCTGTATCAGAATATATGGTTTACAACAATGCTTTAAGAATAACAAGAACTTGAATGATGGAAGTGTAAGAGCTAATGGGCGCCGATGGAAAATTAAAATAAAGAGAAGATTGACGATGCACCACAGACTGTAAGAACATTAGAATCCAGATTAGTGCTGACATCAAGTAAGTTAACCACACTTACCTTTTCTACTGGCGACATAATATAGACAACAGCTGTGTATGGTTTTTAAAACCACACCTACCTTATTTACAAGCGACATAATATAGACAACAGCTGTGTACGACCGGATTAGTAGAACAGTGCTACATGAAATTTCTCATTTAAATACATTTCTGACACGTTTAACATTGTTATTATCAACTGTTATCTCTCAATCAATGCCAGTTAGTGGGCATAATCTCGGAATAGAAAGGGTTCCTTGCTTTAGGAATGCACGCACAATCAAGATGAACGAGTTACAAACAAGCTATGTGTGAACGAGTTACAAATAAGCTATGCGTGAACGAGTTATAAACAAGCTATGTGTGAACGAGTTACAAACAAGCTATTTTCCAAAGATTAAGGTGACATGATATGAGTTGTACCCTGAACAGCGTGCCTTGAATAAGATCATCTCACCATAAGATATAATTTATTTGTGAAATAAGAAAATCTCACCAGAAGAGATAAAGTTTGTCGTAAGATAATCTCATCAGAAGAGATAATGTCTGTCTTAAATAAGATAGTCTCACCAAAGAGGTAATTTCTGTCTTAAATAAGATATTCTAACCAGAAGATATAACGTATTTTACAAATAAAAAAATCTCACCAGAAGACGTCACGATAAGAGTCACTAATGTGACATAAGTACTTGGATGTGACATTAAGATGATGTGCTATGATCTTTTTGTCATTCATCACATTAAAGGGAAACATGCATTTCATTTTAGCCCCTTTCTTCTCTCCTCTTCTCTCCATTTCATTTTTTTACGATGCCGAATAAAAGTAACGTGTTTCAGTCTTTATTTAATATTTTGTTTCATTTTATCATCTCATCCTGTACTCAATCATTCATATCATCAACGCTCTCTGTTGTGCTCTCTTCATGCTCGGTCTGTTTCATCTTATCTTGTTACACCTCTCCCTAACTCTCTGGTGTGCTCTCTTCATGCTATGTCTGTTTTATCTTATCTTGTTACACCTCTCCCTAACTCTCTGGTGTGCTCTCTTCATGCTATGTCTGTTTTATCTTATCTTGTTACACCTCTCCCTAACTCTCTGTTGTGCTCTCTTCATGCTATGTCTGTTTCATCTTATCTTGTTACACCTCTCCCTAACTCTCTGTTGTGCTCTCTTCATGCTCGGTCTGTTTTATCTTATCTTGTTACACCTCTCCCTAACTCTCTGTTGTGCTCTCTTCATGCTATGTCTGTTTCATCTTATCTTGTTACACCTCTCCCTAACTCTCTGTTGTGCTCTCTTCATGCTATGTCTGTTTCATCTTATCTTGTTACACCTCTCCCTAACTCTCTGTTGTGCTCTCTTCATGCTATGTCTGTTTCATCTTATCTTGTTACACCTCTCCCTAACTCTCTGGTGTGCTCTCTTCATGCTATGTCTGTTTCATCTTATCTTGTTACACCTCTCCCTAACTCTCTGGTGTGCTCTCTTCATGCTATGTCTGTTTCATCTTATCTTGTTACACCTCTCCCTAACTCTCTGGTGTGCTCTCTTCATGCTCGGTCTGTTTTATCTTATCTTGTTACACCTCTCCCTAACTCTCTGTTGTGCTCTCTTCATGCTCGGTCTGTTTTATCTTATCTTGTTACACCTCTCCCTAACTCTCTGTTGTGCTCTCTTCATGCTATGTCTGTTTCATCTTATCTTGTTACACCTCTCCCTAACTCTCTGTTGTGCTCTCTTCATGCTATGTCTGTTTCATCTTATCTTGTTACACCTCTCCCTAACTCTCTGTTGTGCTCTCTTCATGCTCGGTCTGTTTCATCTTATCTTGTTACACCTCTCCCTAACTCTCTGTTGTGCTCTCTTCATGCTCGGTCTGTTTCATCTTATCTTGTTACACCTCTCCCTAACTCTCTGGTGTGCTCTCTTCATGCTCGGTCTGTTTCATCTTATCTTGTTACACCTCTCCCTAACTCTCTGGTGTGCTCTCTTCATGCTCGGTCTGTTTCAGCTTATCTTGTTACACCTCTCCCTAACTCTCTGGTGTGCTCTCTTCATGCTATGTCTGTTTTATCTTATCTTGTTACACCTCTCCCTAACTCTCTGTTGTGCTCTCTTCATGCTCGGTCTGTTTCATCTTATCTTGTTACACCTCTCCCTAACTCTCTGGTGTGCTCTCTTCATGCTATGTATGTTTTATCTTATCTTGTTACACCTCTCCCTAACTCTCTGGTGTGCTCTCTTCATGCTATGTATGTTTCATCTTATCTTGTTACACCTCTCTAGCTTTGATCCTTCTCTTTGATATGTCTCCTAACATTCCTTATCTCCCTCTCTCATCATATGTGCTGTCCTATGTTAAGTATACTATTTATCTGTTGCCTCCTGTCCTGATGAAGAGTTTTTAGTAGAAACTTAGTTCATTGTTGTCTCACTTTTAGTTTGATTATAACATTGATAACATACATATTTATGTTCATTTTTACATTCACTCTAATATACTGCAAGTTGATCAATTTAGAAGACATTTCCTTTGACCTGTGGGTATATAGAAGAATAGGCAGAACATCATGGAAAGAGAAGAAAACATACAAAGAGGTACTAATAGCATTTAATGTGAAGAAAGAATTACAAAGAGAAATAAAGATCCAGCAAATAAAATATCTTGGACACATTAAAAGACATGACACCTTGTTTGAGATCTTACTTGAGGGTAAAGTCAAAGGGAAGCGAGCACGAGGTAGTTAGAGATACAAGCGCAAGAGGTAGTTAGAGATACAAGTGGGCGAGCAACATCACAAGATGGATATTTTACAATCTAGCATAATGCACCACCAAAACAAGAGACAGTGGGTGTTGGAGTTATGTTGCAATATTCATTGCAGAGACGGCATTGTATAATTATGATGATGATGATGCCGATATGACAGTTAAGGGAAATAACTAAAGTAATTACTGTAACGTTTCGTTCAGCACGAGTTATAAACCATCAACCAAAACATATTTCAGTTATCTCCAACTTATCTTGGACACTTTTGTTTGCTGTCCATGCTTCGTTTCTATACCCTTAATTTTTTGAAATGTTGATTTGACATGTGCAATTTTGTTCGTTATCTCAACGGAGCACATGTCATATGATCTTAAATTGATGGCAAGTGGCAAGTTACTTGACTTTATTCACTTGCTTTAATTTTACATCATTGATAGTAATACTGCATTATGTCAGTGTGTATTTCTTTGAAATAACCATTACTTGTGTGTTCTTCTTCTATAGACTGAGACCTTTGTTTTCATTTTCTTGTACTACCAAGTCTAACAGGGTTTCACGTTCTTGTTCGCCTCCTACAATCACATCTGTATCGTAAGCATATCGGGATTATTCAGATTGTAACCTCCAACGGCTATTCCTGGCTATACTTTCTATGTTTCGCATAATATCCTCTGTATACAGGAAAAAAAGATCTGGTGACATTATACATGCATGTGTGACGCCCATCTCTATCAGAAATTCATGACATTCATGTGTGACGCCCATCTCTATCAGAAATGTAACACATGCATGGAAAGAAACGTTAATATGTCTATCACAAAGAAACAAGGACACACAGAAGCCTGACAGTTAAGCCTGAGAGATAAGCCTGGCCAATAAGCCTGATTAGTTTTGTCTAGAAAACGGTGTAACAGATGGTTAACACAAGATCTCAAGTGGCACCTACACTCACAGAAACTATTGGTACAAGAACAAGCCGGATTTAGCTAGTACGACACTAGCGATGACAAATAGCATTTCTGTCCCAGATCGTTGAATATGTGCTGCAAGAAAGGAAGAATGTTGTCATTCTATATATAAATCTTCAAAATTCTTCCTGTGTAAATTGTCTAGAAAGATGGACTGATAGTAAAGCTGAACCGAAATGGAATGAGGGGTAACATGAGTAAGTGTATAAGTCCTTCTTACGCAATTGAAAACTAAGAGTTACTCTGGAATGTCACAATGGGGCTCGATACTGTCTCTAACTCGTTTCTTGTTTCATAAATAATCTAATTTGCAACCTGCCACAAGATGTAAGAGCTGCCATGTAAGAGCTGCCATGTAATAGCTGCCTTGTAATAGCTACTATGTATGCTGATGTCTTGGTGGTGTAGTGTGTAGATGAACATATAAAGATAGCCAACAAGAAAATACGAAATGCAGCAGACAACATAGCGCTACATGGACAGATAAATTGTTGGTAATGATCAATACTGAACATTCTTCCACAACAACAACGAAACACCTTTCACGCTCTCAAATAAGGACAAAGCAGGAGAAATAAAATTAGGATATGCATGTATCCAAACAGAAGAGGAATCGGTGTACCTGGACACCACACTAAATAAAAGATTTACATGGATGTCTCCCATTGAGAAAAAAGAGGCAAAGGCAACAAAGAAACTTGTCATTCTGATAAAAGTGATAGGAACACGCCTTGGGGCGGGCGGGGGATGATACAAGATTAAAAAGGGTACACGACAGCGCAATTAGACCAGTACTAGAATACTGATCAATGACATGAACTTCAGCAACCAATTCCCATCTAGAACCTCTGGACAAGGTACAGAATCAAGCCCTTCGCCTTATCAAAGGTGCCATGAAGATCTCTCCAATAAAAGAAATTGAAAAAAGCAATCATCACCTCCTTAACAAACAGGAGGCACACTAAGATCATGATTCACGCAGAAAAGCACGCCAGCATAGGCAATGAAGACCATATTCGATGACCTAGCTAGTGGAAGGCTGAAATGAAGCCATTTTATTCACCGATCTAAATAAACCAAAATCAAAATACAATGATGAACTAACGGATATAACCAAAAGTAACACCAAATCTTTTCCCAACACCGTGGGAACAATATGAAAATCTAACTATCAGAACCACAATATACAACACTATAAAAAAGCTGATTACTTCCCAAAAGTAATTTGGACGACTGCTTTAAAAAAAAAACCAAACAATAACGGTATGAGCACTGGCCCAAAGAAACAGATATCCACAGAAAGATGTGCTCTGAAGAACTTTTAAATACAGCGGCATTTCTCAAGAAAACCGGACTTGATGTATGAACATGTTGAACTTTATGTGAGTCTTAAAGAGCTTTCAAATACAGAAACAATTATCAAGAAAACTGGACTTGATGTATGGACACGTTGAACTTTATAGAGCTTTCAAATACAGAAACAATTATCAAGAAAACTGGACTTGATGTATGGACACGTTGAACTTTATAGAGCTTTCAAATACAGAAACAATTATCAAGAAAACTGGACTTGATGTATGGACACGTTGAACTTTATAGAGCTTTCAAATACAGAAACAATTATCAAGAAAACTGGACTTGATGTATGGACACGTTGAACTTTATAGAGCTTTCAAATACAGAAACAATTATCAAGAAAACCGGACTTGATGTATGGACACGTTGAACTTTATAGAGCTTTCTAATACAGAAACAATTATCAAGAAAACTGGACTTGATGTATGGACACATTGAACTTTATAGAGCTTTCAAATACAGAAACAATTATCAAGAAAACTGGACATGTGTAGACATGTGGAAATTGTGATGAAGATGATCAACGCTTGCTTAGATTGCGTAGTCAACGCTTGCTTAGATTGCGTAGTCAACGCTTGCTTAGATTGCGTAGATTGCGTAGTCAACGCTTGCGTAGATTGCGTAGTCAACGCTTGCTTAGATTGCGTAGTCAACGCTTGAGTGTCATTATATCAGCTACAAATTCAGTTTAGGTGACATATACATGAAAACTCTAATCTCACATCATTGCCCTCATCAGTTGCTGGATACCACAGGCTGTTCTTACTTCCAAAAAGGTCGTGGACCAAATTCCACACATTAAAGAAAGGAAAAATAACGTGATCATTAATTCTGTGCCCCAGAGCTAACGACAGTCTGGTTACAACATTTCAGAGCTAAACTTGGGCACACCCGGGAATTGATAGCCTCAAACATTCCAGGAACTATAAGACTGACATCTCAAAACACGTGTCAGCCAGATATTGAGGATGTCGTTAAACTTTCTTAAGTGTTTCTTCCATATGAAGGCTTCAATTATTTGTGACTGACTCCAGGGTTCCCGTTTCTTCCGCGTTCCAACGCACACTTGCCGATAGAAGGGATATATTTTGATGAAATAAAGTAACATATTACGTCATACATATATATATATATATATATATATATATATATATATATATATATATATATATATATATATATATATATATATATATACCGTACTATCCATTTAAGTCTCTTGACGTTTATAATCTTCTTCTTCTTCAGCGTTCTTTCTTAAACTCCCGCTTCATCTCTCTTGTATCATATTGTACTAGATTTCCAGCATGATGTAGCCCAGATAATGGAAATTTGTTGTACCGCAGTTTTATTTGCGACAATAGTCCGAAAAATCCGTCTTCGGCGGACACGCTTTTAATAACTTTCTATAATTTTCAACATGTATAATCATTTTACTTATTAATTGTTAATAGCTCATTTTGCGTATGTAATATTTCCTCAGTCGGGACAATATTGTTATACACGGATGTTGCCAGGGTGATTTGAGAATATTTACCACAAAAATTAAGAATTTTTACACAGATAATTAAGAATATTTACAGATATGATATTTAAAGAACAAAATATCTGCAGAGCAAAGAGGATACTGACATAGATAGGAGATATCTACAGAGAAATGCGAGATATTTAAATAGCTGCCCTGTGATTTTGATTATTTTAATAGCAAGCCCCATGACATCGATTATTTGAATAGTTACCCCCTGATTTCGATTAATTGAATGACTGCCCCGTGACTTCCATTATTTGAAAGACTGCCCCGTGACTTCCATTATTTGAATGGCTGCCCGTGACTTCAAAGTCAAGCGGAGGGCAGAAAAAGCCCTACAAGGATCACTTAATGAACTCTCTCAAGCGCTGCAGCATCGTTCATAGCTTCCGGGAGACTACAGTCGTTGGTCATTCAGCTGGGCACACCCAGTCGCTCTCATCAATAAATTTCACAACAAATTTTAATTCTACGCCTCAGAACGGGCCCCAGCCGAGTCCACATTCACATGTGCACAAAATTCAAGATTGGCAACAGTACCGTGTGTACAGGCAACATAGAGTCCCAAACATATACTTCAAGAATGTTCTAAGTATGAAACGCTGAGTGAGACAATTTGGTCAGAAGAAAGTACTGGAATCAAAGCTCTATGAGCCACTATATACACTACAAAACACAGTGATTTTTTTAAATTCAGGAGACAGAATTACGGATATAGATATGTTACAAGTGAGCACAAGTAGAAGAAGAGAGAAAAAGAGAGAACGTTGCGGGCAATTTACAAGCGACGGAATCAGAAACACAAATCCAACAACTCTCTGACTCGGGGCCCACTGCACTCCTGCATGCACTGCAATAGAACTTTCCTGGCACGAATCGGATTCATCGGGTATCAACAAACTCACAAAACAAATTAGACAATCACAAATGTTCTTGTTTGTTTTTTTCTACATGTTCACCACATTTTAATTTTTTTAATTTTTATGTCATGCTCATCTTCTCCTTCGAAGGAGGAACAACTTCATATATATATTCCTGTAACAGTTGACTATTGTTTGATTGACATATAACGTTATAGGGATGGTAGTTTTACAAGATGATAATGACCTGGACGAAAGGACATGACAGAAATGACCTTCACGTATACGCTTGAAGATAAGATACGATTATCTGTGTTGTGCTAGTTGCATCAGTCATAGTTGACAATTTCCTGGATTGAACAACGTATAGATATCAAATGATGTGGTTTGCTTGAGAAGTCACGCCTAGAGACACTACCGATGATTAATAGTGGGTGCGGCAATGAATAGATCTAAGAGATGATATCACAACAAAAAGACCCGAAAAATGGAGAACAGTTAGGTTATACTGCATGACAATGCGCCAACAAACCGATCCCTACTTGTATAGCATCACCTCGTCAAACACAATGTGATTACCTTGGAACAGTCTCCATATTATCCCATCCTTGCACGAATAGATTTTTTTCTTGTTTCCTCGACTGAGATCGGCAGTAAATGGACAGCGATACAAAAATGTGTATGATGATGTTATCAATAATGCGACAGAAGTTGAAAGAGATGTCAGAGAATGGGTTCCACGAATGTTTCCACGAGCTGTATGCACGTTAACAAATGTATGTAGTTGCCTAAAATAAGTATATACTTGGGAGAGGATATGTAGTCATGTAATGTAGATCAGGTATGTCAAACGTGCTGCCCGCGGGCCGCATGCTGCCCTTTGCAAGCACGTATGCGACCCACAAAATGTATACTGCAATTGTCTCATTTAATGGTGCAAATTGCAGTGTTAATACTTTAAACTGGGTATATAAAACAGAAATCTGGCATGGTACCACGTATACGAAAACAATACGGCTATTTTAAGCTAGTAAGGTTTTCTATCTATGAAAATTGGCAACATTGACCGGAAGTAGCAGACAGGTTGTTATTGCCATGATTACATTTTAAAACAATAGTAAATTGTGTCCTATGGAATCGTGCCGGTAATTATATTATTTGTTTTTATTAAGTACTGCGTAAACTGACACCGTTTAAAATGGCTACAACACCTTCAGCTAAGAAGAAAAGGACACTTGTTGAAGAAAGGCGAATATTTCAAGAAAAATGGAAACTACAGTATTTTCTTACAATGGTAAATGGAAATATACATTGTTTAGTATGCAATAACAGCATTGCTACGCCAAAAAAGTACAACTTAAAAAGACATTATGAAACCAACCATCGATCCTGTTATAAATATGTGGACTTGATGCGTGTTTCAAGAATCAAGGAATTGAAGGCTAACTTGATACAGCAACAGACATGTTTTACAAAAATAGACCAAGCCAATGGCGCTTCCGTTACAGCAAGCTATGAACTCAGCCGATAGGTCGCCATGAGTGGGAAATCTTACAGCGAAGGGGATTTCGTAAAACATTACCTTGTAAAAGCGGCTGACATTGTGTGTCCACAGAAAGCACAGTTATTTAAGGATATTTTGTTAACCAGGAACACTGTTGCTGGACGGATTGATGAAATAGCAGATTATTTGAAACAACAGTTGAAGGCTGCATCATCCAAATTTGAACATTTTTCAATTGCTATTGATGAGACCGTTGACATCACTGGAATATCACAGCTTGCAGTTTTTATTAGGGCCTGTGACAGTAAATTTAATATTTATGAAGAACTGATTAAACTAATCACAATCCATGACACTACAGCGAGCGAAGACATCTTTGAAAAAAGTCGAGCAGATTCTGCATGACTATGATTTTGATTTGAGTAATCTTGTATGTTTATCTACTGACGGTGCTGCGAATATGGTTGGCAGACATAATGGTGTTGCTGCCAAGTTGCGAAAAAAAATTATGAATTCGTATCCAGATTCATCATTTGCACATTTTCACTGCATTATTCATCAACAAAATTTGTGTTCAAAGACTTTAAAATTGAATCACGTGCTTAGTGTGGTCACAGAAACAGTAAACTTTATCAAATGCAATGCTCTCAACCATCGTCAATTCAGTCAGCTGTTAGACGACATGGATAGTCAGTTCATCGATGTTCCATTCTACAAAGCAGTCCATTGGTTGTCGTGTCACAAAGCGCTGAAAAGATTTTATTTGCTGAGACCAGAAATTACTTTATTTTTGGAGATGAAAGGTAAAAACACAGATGAAATAAAAGATGAAAGTTGGATTCAGGATCTAGTGTTTGCTGTTGACATTACTGCACATTTAAGTGATCTTAATTTGAAATTAAAAAGCAAAAACAAACTCATCATTCAGTTGTACGACGACATCAAGTGTTTCATTACAAAACTAAGCTTATGGAAGACAGTTGTCACGTGAAAATTTGGTTCATTTTCCTAACTGCAAAGAACTAAAAAAACCAGGTCAATGGTGATTCTGTACTTATCTTTGCTAAATATGAGAGGAGTCACCTAGATTTATTGTCAAAAGAGTTCCAGGAAAGATTTAGTGATTTCTTATCTTTTGAATACCATTTTGCATTATTCTAGGCACCATTCAACTTTGATGTTGCCAAAGCAGAGGAAAACCTGCAGATGGAGCTATTAGAAATGCAGTCTGATTCTACACTCAAAGCAAAGTATCTAGAAGTCGCGATACATGGCTTCTATTTATACCTGAAAAGTTTACAAACTTCAGAAAATTTTCAACTAGGATTATGGCAATGTTGTGTTCCACCTGTGTGTGAACAGTTGTTTTCTTTCATGAAGTTAACACAAATTTCTCAGAAAACAAGGCTGACCGAAGAACACTTGTTATCCATGATGAAGGTCGGAACTGCAAATACATTTCAGCCAGATATACGAACAATTGTCATGAGAAAGAGGCATCAAACCTCAGGACAAAACACTGATTAAAGAGTACAAATAATTGAATGTTCTTAAATAAATGTTGGATTACAATTGTTATATTTGGCGCTGTGGGGCGTTAGCTTAAAAAAGGCGTTGTAGTAGGTGTGCAAATTAAATATAATTCAATAAGATTACAGTGTTTCTCAGATTTGTTGGTGTTGCCCGGCAGTATACTTAAAGTATCTTATGCTGCCCATGGTGCTTTTTGGGTTTGACACGCCTGATGTAGATAATTATATTGTTACTTATTTTTATATACATTTCAGATTTCGGAAAATGTATAGGAGTTGATATATATATATATATTACTATCCATGTTGTAGTGGACAATAATTTGTTATTTATGTTACTATATCCTGTCCAATTTTCAAAAAACCCGCTTCCATGATTACAGTTTCCACTTACATCATTGTCACCTTGACCTTTGTATTGATTACATGTAAATAGTGTATAGTGTATAGTGTATATTGTATCTAGTGCCTCCGAGGTGCTAGCATTGTTTTTACTGTCTTCATTATTTTTCGGCCTGAGACGACGGTTGTGTTGATTCTCATTCGCCACAAATGGAAGTGTCGTTTGGTGTTTCGGGATTCTTCATCTGGAATAGGTGGACTCATTAATGTATGTGTTGATTAGAGATCACAGAGTAGCCAGGTGAAGTTTTCCTGATACAACACTGCCACAGGATATAATCCGCACACACGAGGGCCATCTCCGAAAAACTCTTCTACCCCTGACGCTGAAAGGCAACACCTTTGTGATCTCTGTTTAGCGAGTATATATATATATATTCTTTCCAAAATATTTGCAGTTCTTAGTTCATATCCTGTATATTTGACTCAGCATTACTATATGAAGCAATGCCTCAATCTGGCTTCCATCCCAGTTGGGTCATTGCCTTGACAACATCCAACTCAAGCATGCCACAGATAAAATGATTCGTCACGCCCCCAAAAAATGTCACCAGTTTTTGCGACATCAGTGATAATGGGGGTCCTCAGATAACTCTTCTACCTCTGACGCCGCAAGGCAAACATGGGTCACATCATGTGTATTTATAGAGTGATCATGGGTCATTTTGGATAATCCCATCTTCATCCTACTTATTTGTCCCATGCGACACATGTGGCAGATGGTGGTATCACTTGTAAGTTATCCCCTTTCTGGCACATGAAACACACATACCAGCACTGCTTATATAACACTAAGAGATCTGAATCAGTACAATCCTCCTACATATATCAGCAGACCTAGGAATAGCACACTCCATTCTTCGCACTTGAGTTGATGCAATACTATCGACAATCTAAAATCTGTTGACGAATAGCAAAACTGCCTTCTAAAATAACAATACTTCTAAAATAACAATACTTCTAAAATAACAATACTTCTAAAATACAAATACTTCTAAAATACAAATACTTCTAAAATAACAATACTTCTAAAATAACAAGACTTCTAAAATAACAATACTTGTGAAATAACAGTACTTCTAAAATAAAAATACTTCTAAAATAAAAATACTTCTAAAATAACAATACTTCTAAAATAACAATACTTCTAAAATAACAATACTATCGACAATCTAAAATAACTTCTAAAATAACAATACTATCGACAATCTAATATAACTTCTAAAATAACAATACTATCGACAATCTAATATAACTTCTAAAATAACTTCTAAAGTAACTTCTAAAATAACTTCTAAAATAACTCGCCATGTTCCTAGATTTGAAATAAGATACTGTAGAAACATACAAGATGGCGTAAAATTTACAAATATAAGAGATTTGAACAACCGGGTCCGTTGGGTGGAATTCGCCACGCAAGTGTAGTCAAGACGTGTTTCGACTTCAACCAAGGCTTATCCCTAGATTTTGAGTGGTCACTTTGGGTCGACAACGAAAATCATGGAAAAGTCAAATGAGTAATTATATCAGGCTGTTTTCCAGTAAGCCAAAAGGTCTTATTTTCCGATGATATTGGTTAATGCCGAAAACTCAGAATATCCACCTTCCATTAACGTAACGTAACATTAACGTAACGTAACATACTTGTGCGACATAATCTGACTGATCTCGAGTACACTGAAAAACAGGCATCCCAAGTTACTCAGAATCTCATGGGTGTCTGATCTTCCACAAGTTTGCGATATGTGATTAATGACAGCTTTTAAGGTATTAGATTGTCCATGACCGTCTCTGAAAGTTCACTGTTTTAGTCCAGGACCGTCGCTCGTAGATTATTGTCTAACAGCAGTGATTCTCTACTTTTTAGGCATGTGGCCCATTTTGTGAAACATTATATTTCTGTAGCCCTTCTCCTCCTGATGACGAAAATAGATAATTGACTGTCTTTTCGGGCCACCAATGCCTTTTAAACTATATGGATATATATTTTTTGCTGTGTAAGCTGTATCGCTATATTTCTGTTGTGTAAGCTGTATCGATATATTGCTGTTGTGTAAGCTGTATCGATATATTTTTGTTTTTGATTGTTCCAGTGTTACCTTCCTGTGTCCCCACCTCTCCGAAACGGATCTATGGGCCACACATTTCCTATTTGTTCACTCTCACTGTGCCTCCCATCCCCCATACAATTCTGCATGGCCCATACGTAGTCATTAGACCGAAGTTGACTACAAATCGTCTGAAACACATGAGGAACCTAGTACAGGGTAATGCTGTTTCCAAGATAAACAAAAATAGGTAGATGTGTTACCAAAATAAAACATAACACAACCTAACAACGAGTCTCGTTAATAGGTTGTGTTATGTTTTATTTTGGTAACACATCTACCTATTTTTGTTTATCTTGACATTTGCCCGGTGTTACTCCAGCCACCTGCTTCCTGTTTAGGGTTGTTACCCAACACTGGAACATTTATCCCTTAATGCTGTTGCGCTGAGTACCAAATGTCGATGTTGAACTACTTGCTGACTCTCGTTGCTTCATGTATCAGTCTAAATTAAGAAATGAACTGATTGTGCTGAATCGAGTGTTACCAAATGTGTTGTATCATCGCTGATTGTAGTTCTCATTATGATGTTGCATCGTGTATGATGTATAATCTATAGTTCTCATTATGATGTTGCATCGTGTATGATGTATAATCTATAGTTCTCATTATGATGTTGCATCGTGTATGATGTATAATCTATAGTTCTCATTATGATGTTGCATCGTGTATGATGTATAATCTATAGTTCTCATTATGATGTTGCATCGTGTATGATGTATAATCTATAGGATTTTCTGTGATTATAAAGTAATACGTTATTATTTTATTATATGTAGAAATTATAAAATAATACGTTATTATTATTATATGTAGAAATTATAAAATCATGTCTACGATGCTTTATGTGTAGAGATTTTACACTGTGAACGATACTTTATGTATAGAGATTTTACACTGTGAACGATACTTTATGTGTAGAGATTTTACACTGTGAACGATACTTTATGTGTAGAGATTTTACACTGTGAACGATACTTTATGTGTAGAGATTTTACACTGTGAACGAGAAGAATAAGATGTCTACGCTTATAGCGTTTGTGAAGCTGTGCTATCCCAACTGATACTTTCTTCTCCCTACTGACACCGTGTTATCCCAACTGATACTTTCTTCTCCCTACTGACACCGTGTTATTCCAACTGATACATTCTTCTCCCTACTGACACCGTGTTATCCCAACTGATATTTTCTTCTCCCTACTAACACCGTGTTATCCCAACTGATATTTTCTTCTCCCTACTAACACCGTGTTATCCCAACTGATACTTTCTTCTCCCTACTGACACCGTGTTATCCCAACTGATACTTTCTTCTCCCTACTGACACCGTGTTATCCCAACTGATACTTTCTTCTCCCTACTGACACCGAGTTATCCCAACTGATACTTTCTTCTCCCTACTGACACCGTGTTATCCCAACGGATACTTTCTTCTCCCTACTGACACCGTGTTATCCCAACTGATATTTTCTTCTCCCTACTGACACCGTGTTATCCCAACTGATACTTTCTTCTCCCTTCTGACACCGTGTTGTCCCTACTGATACTGTGTTATCCCCATTTGATAGTGTTACCGTTGCCCATACTGTTGATGTACTGTCCCCGATGTTGTTAATTTTGTTCCTAATGATACACTGTTGTCCCTACTGTTACTTGACTGTCCTCATTGATGTTGTTAATGCTATCCCTACTGATAATCTATTGGTGTCTCTACGGATACTATGTTGTCCCTGCAGATGATGTGCTGCCTCATCGAATGTTGCTACTGTTGTAGCAACACAGAGTCATAGATACACCTTCAGTAAAGGGGCTGGGTAAGCCTTGCATAAAATGAAGGTCTTACACAAACATATGGTTTGTTCCAACTGAAACAGTCTGTGTTTTCCCAACTGATACAGTCTGTGTTGTCTCAACTGATACGGTCTGTGTTGTCTCAACTGATACAGTCTGTGTTGTCTCAACTGATACAGTCTGTGTTGTCTCAACTGATACAGTCTGTGTTGTCCCAACTGAAACAGTCTGGGATGTCTCAACTGATACAGTTTGTGTTGTCTCAACTGATACAGTCTGTGTTGTCTCAACTGATACAGTCTGTGTTGTCCCAATAAATACTGTCTGTACTGTCGCAACTGATACAGTCTGTGTTGTCCCAATTAATACTGTCTGTACTTTCTCAACTGATACAGTCTGTGTTGTCCCAATTAATACAGTGTGTGTTGTCTCAACTGATACAGTCTGTGTTGTCCCAACTGAAACAGTCTGTGTTTATCCCAACAGATATAGTCCTTATTGTCCCAACTGATACAGTTTGTGTTATCCCAACTTATACAGTCTGTGTTGTCTCAACTGATATAGTCCTTATTGTCCCAACTGATACAGTTTGTGTTATCCCAACTGATACAGATTGTGTTATCCCAACTGATACAGTCTGTGTTATCCTAACTGATACAGATTGTGTTATCCCAACTGATACAGTCTGTGTTATCCTAACTGATACAGTCTTTGTTGTCTCAACTGATACAGTATGTGTTATCCCAACTGATACAGTCTGTGTTATCCCAACTGATACAGTCTTTGTTTTCCCAACTGATACTGTCTTTATTGTCTCAACTTTTACAGTCTGTGTTGTCCCAATTAATACTGTCTATACTGTCTCAACTGATAAAGTCTTTATTGTCCCAACTGATACAGTCCTTATTGTCCCAATAAATACTTTCTGTGTTTTCTCAACTGATGCAGTCTGTGTTAACTGAAACAGTCTGTGTTGTCCCAACTGATACAGTATGTGTTGTTCCAACTGATACAGTCTCTGTTGTCCCAACTGATACAATCTGTTTTATCCCAACTGATACAGGCTCTGTTGTCTCAACTGAATCGCTACCGCTATGTGTGTGTGAAATACCTGCAACGTTTTCTTATTTGATTAGCTTGTCCAGTAAAAAAATATTTCCAGTAAAAACGTGTTTCGTAACATGTAACATATTGTGTCCTGCATGTGTCATAAAACATACTGTATCCTGAATATGTCATGTAACATATTGAGTCCTGAATGTGTCATATAACACATTGTGTCATGGATGTCTCAGGTAAATTATGATGTCCTGAATGTGTCATGTAACATGTTGTGTCCTGAATGTGTCATGTAAGATGTTGTGTCCTGAATGTGTCAGGTAAATTATGATGTCATGAATGTGTCATGTAACATGTTGTGTCCTGAATGTCTCAGGTAAATTATGATGTCATGAATGTCTCATTTAACATATTGTGTCCTGAATTATTTATGTAACCAATTGTGTCCAGACTGTTTCAAATAACATATTGCGTCCTGAATGTGGCATATAACATATTGTGTCTTGAATGTGCCATATAACATATTGTGTCCTGAATGTGTCATGTTACATATTTAGTCATGTAGGTGTCATGTAAGATATTGTGTCCTTAATGTATCATGTAACACATTGTGTCCTGATTGGGCCATGCAACATATTGTGTCCTGAATGTGTCAAGTAACTTATGATTTCCTGAAAGTGTCATGTAACATATTGTGTCCTGAATGTGCCAGATAAATTACGATGTCTTGAATGTGTCATGTAACATATTGTTTGCTGAATGTGTCATGTAACAGTTTGTGTCCTGAATGTATCATGTGACATATTGTGTCATGAATGTGTCATATAACATATTGCTTCCTGAATGGGTGATGTAACATATTGTGTCATGAATGTGTCATATAACATATTGTTTCCTGAATGGGTGATGTAACATATTGTGTCATGAATGTGTCATATAACATATTGTTTCCTGAATGGGTGATGTAACATATTGTGTCATGAATGTCTCAGGTTAATTATGATGTCCTATCCTGAATGTGTCATGTAACATGTTGTGTCTTGATTGTTTAATGTAACATAATGTGTCCTGAACGTGGCATGTAACATAGTGTGTCCTGAATGTGTCATGTAACAAATTGTGTCTTGAATGTGTAATGTAACAAATTGTGTCTTGAATGTTACATGTATCAAATTTAGTCTTGAATGTGTAATGTAACAAATTGTGTCTTGAATGTTTAATGTAACAAATTGTGTCTTGAATGTGTAATGTAACAAATTGTGTTTTGAATGTTTAATGTAACAAATTGTGTCTTGAATGTGTTATGTAACAAATTGTGTCTTGAATGTTTCATGTAACAAATTGTGCATTGAATGTGTCATGTAACAAATTGTGTATTGAATGTGTCATGTAACAAATTGTGTCTTGAATGTGTCATGTAACAAATTGTGTCTTGAATGTGTAATGTAACAAATTGTGTCTTGAATGTGTTATGTAACAAATTGTGTCTTGAATGTGTAATGTAACAAATTGTGTCTTGAATGTGTCATGTAACAAATTGTGTCTTGAATGTGTAATGTAACAAATTGTGTCTTGAATGTTTCATCTATCAAATTTAGTCTTGAATGTGTCATGTAACAAATTGTGTCTTGAATGTTTAATGTAACAAATTGTGTCTTGAATGTGTCATGTAACAAATTGTGTCTTGAATGTGTAATGTAACAAATTGTGTCTTGAATGTTTAATGTAACAAATTGTGTCTTGAATGTGTTATGTAACAAATTGTGTCTTGAATGTTTCATGAAACAAATTGTGCATTGAATGTGTCATGTAACAAATTGTGTATTGAATGTGTCATGTAACAAATTGTGTATTGAATGTGTCATGTAACAAATTGTGTATTGAATGTGTCATGTAACAAATTGTGTCTTGAATGTGTTATGTAACAAATTGTGTATTGAATGTGTCATGTAACAAATTGTGTCTTGAATGTGTCATGTAACAAATTGTGTCTTGAATGTGTAATGTAACAAATTGTGTCTTGAATGTGTTATGTAACAAATTGTGTCTTGAATGTGTAATGTAACAAATTGTGTCTTGAATGTGTCATGTAACAAATTGTGTCTTGAATGTGTAATGTAACAAATTGTGTCTTGAATGTTTGATCTATCAAATTTAGTCTTGACTGTGTCATGTAACAAATTGTGTCTTGAATGTTTAATGTAACAAATTGTGTCTTGAATGTGTCATGTAACAAATTGTGTCTTGAATGTGTAATGTAACAAATTGTGTCTTGAATGTTTAATGTAACAAATTGTGTCTTGAATGTGTTATGTAACAAATTGTGTCTTGAATGTTTCATGTAACAAATTGTGCATTGAATGTGTCATGTAACAAATTGTGTATTGAATTTGTCATGTAACAAATTGTGTATTGAATGTGTCATGTAACAAATTGTGTATTGAATGTGTCATGTAACAAATTGTGTCTTGAATGTGTTATGTAACAAATTGTGTATTGAATGTTTCATGTAACAAATTGTGTATTGAATGTTTCATGTAACAAATTGTGTCTTGAATGTGTCATGTAACAAATTGTGTATTGAATGTGTCATGTAAAAAATTGTGTATTGAATGTGTCATGTAACAAATTGTGTATTGAATGTGTCATGTAACAAATTGTGTCTTTAATCTGTCATGTAACATATTGTGTATTGAATGTGTCATGTAACAAATTGTGTTTTGAATGTGTCATGTAACAAATTGTGTATTGAATGTGTCATGTAACAAATTGTGTATTGAATGTGTCATGTAACAAATTGTGTATTGAATGTGTCATGTAACAAATTGTGTATTGAATGTGTCATGTAACAAATTGTGTATTGAATGTGTCATGTAACAAATTGTGTCTTGAATGTGTCATGTAAAATACACAATATTCACAGTCTCTGTCATGCGTTGAGGAATATTCCTCTCAAAGTGTGTGTGAAATACCTGCAATGTTTTCTTATTTGAATACCTTGCCCAGTAAAAAACATCTCCAGTAAAAACATGTTTCGTAAATACTAGCGTCGTAAAAATGTCCATTATAAACACTGTAAGATCACCAGATTCAGAAAAAAAAACTCGTAAATTATTGTTAACACATTTTGATAAACTCTTTAATCAGTGACAAATGTAAGTGAAATTTCGGACGACAAAACATATACATTTTCGCGGAAATATCTTGACAAAGCTTTGACCTTGTTTGAAATGCAATAAAATCACTGAATCATAATCTCGTAAATTCCTGTTGACACATAATCTCGTAAATTCCTGTTGACACATAATGACAAAAACTTTGATCACGTTTATAATGTACTAGAATCACTCGAAAATAAACAATCTGGTACATTCTTGCTGTCACATCCTGACAGACATTCTTGCTGTCACATCCTGACAGACATTCTTGCTGTCACATCCTGACAGACATTCTTGCTGTCACATCCTGACAGACATTCTTGCTGTCACATCCTGACAGACATTCTTGCTGTCACATCCTGACAGACATTCTTGCTGTCACATCCTGACAGACATTCGACCAGTGACATGTAGAACATGTCGAGGATGGGAAGAATTGGCATATTCTTGCTGATTATGACGTAGTCAATATTCAATTATTGAGCTCAACAATTAATAATGACTTATTCACTACTGAATAATCTTGGCTATGAGTATTCATTAATCTTACAAATCAGCATTCTTCGCCTTCCTTACACGGAGTCAAACTAGAACGAGCTTCTGGTGTTCTTCGACCTTCAACTTCGAGGTCAATCGTTCCCCAAGCCATTTGCCAACTGAGCATGCGCAGAGCTGTTTTAAGACGCTTTTTCTTGCTTCCTCTGAGGTATAACCAAGAAGCGACCACACGTCGAAAGTCCTTGTTGAGCAGGCCATAAAGAAATGGGTTAGCGGAGGAATTGGCTAACAAGATCCACAGCGACAGGTTGTTTAACCAGCTCGGGATCGCTATGAACTGATTACACAGGCTAAAGAGGGTCCATGGAGTCCAACAGGTGATTGAGATTGTCAGAAGCAACGAGAGGAACCAGGCAGCTTTTGAGTCTTGTTTCTCTAGTAGGTTCTTCGCGAGATCCCCAATAGTAGCGCGGCGTGAGTCCAGATTACCACAAGCATCTCCAAACCCATTCTGAAAATGACGACGACTGTTTCGTTTGTTCTGAGACAGAAGACAGTCCTGTAAGGACATTCTGCGCTTTAGCGTCGAGGGACAAGGAAAACTAAGACGCTGGTCTGGAGAACCTGACCAGCTTCTACTGGCTCCATGCCGTGTTGAATTTGCTCTCAGGGGTGGGAAGAGATCCATAGTGTTTCGACGTTCTATGGGCGGACACGTTATTTTCACGCGAGGTCCTGGAGTTAAATTATCTGTCGCCTCGGCTAAAGCGTTCATAGCTGTTTCGGACATCGATGCTCGAATTAGACAAAATGCTGCCGTGTCAACGCTACTGATGGACCGTCGGACATTCACCGTTTTTCTTTGTTTTATTTTCTTATACAAGCTGCACTTCAGTAGCAGCATGGTCATATGGGGGGCGACATATTTGATTAGTGTAACTAAAACCACCATACCTGGATGTTGACGTCTCGAGGCCTGACAAATACCCTGATCTAGCTCTGTCCATCTCTCATTCGCCATGTAGTCCCAGACTCCAACAAAGGGTATGTGAAGAGTAAAAGAAAATAACCAGGAAGCGACCACAGCGTACATAGCTATACGTCCAGTTGGCCTTACTCGGTATGTGAAAGGGTAACATATAGAATACCACCTATCAACACTCACTAAGAGAACAGCCAGTAGGGAAGCGAACACTAGAGAATGAAGTGAAACAAGGTATATCCTACATGCAACTCCAGGGAGGTTCCAACTTTTGTTCAAGACAGCCAACATTGTAACTGGCATAATTGTAACACCTATGATCAAGTCTATCAGTGATAAATTAGCCAAATAGATATTTTTACTACGTTTTCTGTTTTCTCTTGTCACAAAAACGACAACCACGATGACGTTGGTGAGAACAGTGATGACAATGACAGAGACAAAAATAATCGATAAGAACAGAACAAGAATATAGCTGTGTCTCTCATTGTCAGTGACATTTAAAACTTTGACTACACTTCCGGTCTGCGCAATGCTTATATTCTCCATTCTGTGAACACAGTCTTTAGTCACTAACGCAACGTATCAGAGATTCGCCTCTTTTCCGTCAACTTATCAGAGTCTTGACTCTTTTTCGTCGACTTATCACAGATTTGACTCTTTTACGACAACTTATCACAGATTTGAATCTCCTCTGGTGAATTATCATAGATTTGATTTCTGTCTGACTAAATTTGCTACATTAC
Source organism: Meghimatium bilineatum (assembly GCA_034231615.1). Classification (NCBI taxonomy): domain Eukaryota; kingdom Metazoa; phylum Mollusca; class Gastropoda; order Stylommatophora; family Philomycidae; genus Meghimatium; species Meghimatium bilineatum. The sequence continues at coordinate 239,504 of CM067308.1, read as the reverse complement.
GTGAAGGATGCGTGAAGTTAGGGTAAGAATTTATAATATCCAATGACATGATTTGCGACATTTAATGCGCGAAGCCATCCAGAAGCGCTGTATCACGTTAGAAGGAACAAATTCAATGATAAAATTTGTCGTCTAGTCACAGTGTGACCAAACAAGCTTGACCACAGGTATCAGCTGGTATGTGATAATGTTAATGTAGATCACTTACATATTGGAGTCGGCGGTGACTACGTAAAACAAATATTACACCGCGACATTCACTTCCTTGAACACGGGATGAACTAGAGCTAGCACTGAATTATGAACACTCACCAAATTACAAAAATAGCCAAATAAACAAAACAATATGCAATTCCTGGTATTTCTCTCAAACCAGAGTATAGAAATTGAAATTCACAAAATAATTGCTGACGAAGTTTCAGCATTTATCGCAGCTTATATTAATTGTGATTGTAAAAGCGCTAGTGGTAACTGTTGTATGGAGCTTGTTGAATGATTAATTTGACAAGGGAAACAAAGAAGCAAACCACTGATTCCAGACTGTTGTTGAAGTAAATTAAGATCAAGTATAATATATACATTTGTCTGCAATGTTTAGAATAAGAACATGTCAGTATAGATTATGTTCAGACATTAGTTCAATTATTATATTCCTTCTTAATGAGGGTAAAGTCGTCACCTGTAAGACTGTAGACGAGACACAAGTCTCAATCATTCAAACAGATATCAAATATTTCCTCCCAAAACAATATATGACATCTGATAGGAACTGTATCCTCAGATCATATGCTTGCCAGTAGTTTGCAATCGACACTTCCCTCATAAATGCCATTTAATAGGTTAGATGACATTTGGTGACAAGTTACTACCTGGTAATAACAAGTTTTGTAACCAGTCAGAATATTTTCTATATTTAGGTTAATCGGAGTTCAATCAATCAATCAATCATTATTACATTATCATAGCTTTCAGGTATCATCGATCTGGCGTTTGATTGTCGCATACGGCCGATGATTTGTGTTTAGAATAATGCCAGAATATGCGAGTGTGAGTTTAGACTCTTGTGTCCAGAACTCTAAAGCCTTATGTTGGTTAAATGTCACACTAACATCATGGTGGTACAATTCATTATTTGTTGTGATAATACAATGGTGGATCCTTTCAAAAGGAAACAATTTTTGCAGCTACGAATGTTTCACTTTAGTTGTACAGGGCATATCCATTGACACGATTCCTAGTGTCCTAATATCGGCAGATATTGAATCTTGCTCCTGTAAGTACATGAAAAGTTTGACTGTCCCCTCTGCTAAAATGGACACAAATTGAAGATTTCTCCTGCTAATACTGGAATATTTTTAAAACTCGTGCAAATTTCGGCAGAGTGAGAAGCTTATCGTTAAATACCGGCAGTAATTGACACTTTCTCAATATATTACAAACAGCACTTGGCAGTTGCTCAGGCTAATAAACACATCTGTGCATCTTGTAGGTGACAAATCTGGCAGACCTTGACAATTCCTGTCAGAAATACATAAATAAATTAGTAAGAAATGGTAGTTTTTAAAATATAAAACACGGTTAGGTAATTAGCGGGTTAAGCACATTGAGATGTTTACATCATTAAACACATTGAAATGTTTACATGGATAAATAGAATAGAATGATTACAAGACTAAACACATTGAGATGTTTACATGATTAAACACATTGAAATGTTTACATGGATAAATACAATAGAATGATTACAAGACTAAACACATTGAGATGTTTACATGAATAAACCCATTGAGATGTTTACATGATTAAACACATTGAGATGTTTACATGATTAAACACATTGAAATTTTTACATGGTTAAACACATTGAAATTTTTACATGGTTAAACACACTGGAATGTTTACATGGTTAATACAAGATAATGTTTATAGGGATAAATATTGTGAGGCGTTTAGACGATTAAACACATTGAGAGAAGTTACATGATTAAACACATTGAGATGTTACATGATTAAACACATTGAGATGTTACATGATTAAACACATTGAGAGAGAAGTTACATGATTAAACACAATGAGAGAGAAGTTACATGATTAAACACAATGAGATGTTTACACATTTAAAAACACCGATATGTTTACAAGGTAAACACAAAGAGATATCCACATGATTAAACACACAGAGATATTCACATGATTAAACACACAGAGATATTCACATGATTAAACACATAGAGATATTCACATGATTAAACACATAGAGATATTCACATGATTAAACACATAGAGATATTCACATGATAAACGCATTAGAGATGCTTACATGGTTAAAACAGGGCGATGTTTGCATGATCAAGCACATTGAGAAGTTTACATGATTAAACACACTGAGATGTCTACATGATTAAACACACTGAGATGTCTACATGGTTAAACACACTGAGATGTCTAAATGGTTAAATAAGAGATATGTTTATAGGGTTAAATACACTGATGTGTTTAGAAGATTAAACAAATTGAGATGTTGTTAAACACAGCGGTATGTGTAGAAGTTTTAACACATTGAGGTTTGTAAAAGGTTAAACACAATGTGTGTTTAGAAGGTTAAACAAAGTGAGACGTTTAAAATATTGAACCCATTGGGCTTCTTAGAAAGTTAAACACAACGAGACGATTATAAGGTTAAATACAGTGAACTGTTTAGAAAGTTAGTGAGATGTTTAGACGGATAAACACAGGAAAATGTTTAGAAGATTAAACAAAACAAGATGTTTGGATGGTTAATCACATTGAGATGTTTAGATGATTAGAAGACTACACATATCGAGATGTTTAGAAGGTTAAAGAGATTTACATGTTTAAAAGGTTAAACACAGTAAGATGTTTAAATTCTCTTTGGGAGTTATCTTATGACCAATGCCTGGAGTTCTGGATCGGAATTAACCTCATTATCTGCTGAATATCTTGAGGTTTCACTAATATCATGGCAATCGCATACAAAAAGTAAAAAATTGTCCACATTGGTGGCATTGTACAATACGTCGGCATTGAGCTCATGGGGCGCCCTTGTATTGCCCTAACCCTAAGGGCAGAAATATAAGCAAAGAATATCGACACTGTTACCTTCCATGCATGTCGTAAGATACAACTGAGGAGACTTTGAGGTGCAATTGACTACCCCATCCTATATATGGTCAAAGTGACCCAGAAGACACGATGAAATACGATGTGTCAGGTTGAAATGCGGAGATATTGAATATAAACACTTTACAATGCATTCCGTTCACCGGACTACATCGTGAAAATTTGCATGATTTGGTGAACGAACGCAGAAGAAGAAGATGTTGTACAGAGACATATCATGTGTCAACTTAATCTTTTTCTGGTGATTATTTCCATTATTTCTATTTATGAGACAGCGAATTCTTATTTATTACTTAACGTTATATCGTTCTAGAATATTAGTCTAATTCCTAACCCCAGTTCTTTCTGACACACAACTCTCATAAAAACTATCCAAATAAATTAATATTTAATTTAATAAATACATATTCGTTGTCCGATAAACATAACTAAGGGAAATAATTAAAAGAAAACGAAAATGGTAGACACATGATATGTGACAGGGCCAAAGATGTCATTGATCAAGTATTTTTTCTTCTTTTTTTCGTTTTATACTCCATTGTACCTTGCAGCGTCAGGATCAGGGGTAAAAGAGATCTCTGAACAAGACCCAGCAGCGCATGGGATAGAAGAGTTCTCTGGAGACAGCATTACAGCGTCAGTGATAGAAGAGTTCTCTGGAGACAGCATTACAGCGTCAGTGATAGAAGAGGTCTTTGAAGACAGCATTACAGCGTCAGGGATAGAAGAGGTCTTTGAAGACAGCCTTTGTGCGTGTTTTGTGTATGGTTGGTTCAGTTGATTAAAATGAGGAAAAAAATTCAACTATTGAAATGTTCCTTTAAAAGCAGCTACTGACCATGTAGGAACTCTTGTAGGAACATTGTCCTGCTACAAGAGAGATCCAGTGGGAGCTTGAGGACTAACGAATATAAAATAATATTATTTTATTATTGCGTCCGAAAATGTAACAATAGTTGAATGCCAATGTCCTGAATAGGATACGCTAAATTGAGTGGCCAGTTTAGTTAGACAGAAAAAAAATAGACTGACGAAGAGATAAGGCAGGAAGGCAAACATGTATGTTGGTAGGCATGCAGACAGTTAGGTAGTTGGTAGTCACGCATGTAGGTAGGCAAGATGGCAGACAGGGAGGCAGGCAGACAGGGAGGCAGGCAGACAGGGAGGCAGGCAGACAGGGAGGCAGGCAGACAGGGAGGCAGGCAGACAGGGAGGCAGGCAGGCAGACAGGGAGGCAGGCAGACAGGGAGGCAGGCAGATAGGGAGGCAGGCAGACAGGGAGGCAGGCAGACAGGGAGGCAGGCAGACAGATATATATGTAGATGATAGATAAGCGGATATATCGCTGTTTAAAAAAAAAGGAAACGCTGCATTATTTCAAACGTGTAACCAAATTTTGTTTTATGATACACGTTTCAACCTTGGCATGAAGAAACTTTCTGACATTAACTAAACCAAACAAGCCTGTAGTCAATCTCAACGGTAAATTTATATGCTGATTCGCCCACTGCAATCGGTTCTGGCGATGCCGGTCCATAAGAATTTGACATATTTAGGGTATCCTAGCCAAAGACCAGCGTCGTGCAGCCGGTTCCAGACCTCCTGAAATTAGTCAAGCTGCTGGAATTTACTGGACTGTGGAGGATATGATTGAAAATCGATTCCTGAAGTAACACAGCCTCATGATGCGGTCTTAGGCATGAGTTGTGACTCTGGATCTTCCACTGTGCAACCGGTCTGCTACTGAGGCAATTTATTGAAATCGCTTTCAAAGGCGACTAATGGTTCTTCTAACCACATTAAATTGTCTGGCCACTACATTTCGTAATTTCCAGTCTGTAAGCTACCAATAATGATGTTTTGTTGATCTTTAGTGAGGATTATTTGATTTGTCCTTTTGTTATTCTAACTCCCATGCTTCAGTTCCCGAAGTCCCATTTCGAATCTCCTATAGGGGACATAAGACCAATGTGTACGTAAGAAATAAAGTAGAGATGTATGCAGGTGTACAAAAACCATTGCTTTCTACAGTGAAATGATGCCAACTAGCATGGTTTGGACATGTATGCAGGCATGATTCCTTGTCAAAATCAATACTGCAGGGAACTGTCTAAGGATGAAGAAGCTGATGAGGGAATATAAAGGTATGGACATGACAAGATATTTCCACACTGAGCCGCATCGCTGAGGATAGAAATCGTTGGAGAACTCTCGTGCTGAAACATCCAATGTAGTGCCCTTACGACCCTGAATCTGTGTGCTGAAGCATCCAATGTGGTTTCCCCCACGACCCTGAAGGGTTACGGGTTCATTGATGATTGTTAATATGTAAGCGTTACGATTTGAAGTATATTGGTGAACCTGCAGACGTTTAACTGATAGTTTTACTGAACATTGAAGAAATATCACGCATCATCGTGACTCCCCAATACGTTCAACAACCCTTCACAATATCGTGACTCCCCAATAAGTTCAAAAACCCTTCACATCATCATGACTCCCCAATAAGTTCAACAACCCTTCACATCATCATGACTCCCCAATAAGTTCAACAACCCTTCACATCATCATGACTCCCCAATAAGTTCAACAACCCTTCACATCATCATGACTCCCCGATAAGTTCAACAACCCTTCACATCATCATGACTCCCCAATAAGTTCAACAACCCTTCACATCATCATGACTCCCCAATAAGTTCAACAACGCTTCACATCATCGTGACATGATATTTCTGTTTCTCTCACTGGTTTGTTACGTCGCTATTCTAGAGACCAGCAACGTCAGTCACTGGAATTTCGACTCATTTTCACATGCGAGTCCTCCATTTGTCACATGTGAGTCCTCCATTTGTCACATGTGAGTCCTCCATTTGTCACATGTGACTCCTCCATTTGTCACATGTAAGTCCTCCATTTTTCACATGTGAGTCCTCCATTTGTCACATGTGAGTCCTCCATTTGTCACATGTGAGTCCTCCATTTGTCACATGTGAGTCATTCATTTGTCACATGTGAGTCCTCCATTTGTTACATGTGAGTCCAGCAACCACACGTGAATATTAATTACCTATTTGTTTGATTTATCAACTTCTTTTAATAACCTCTACTTCGTTTTTTATTAATCCATTCAATTGTTTGTTTCTGTGCACGCATATTTGATAATTTGTGTTTTCCAGAATTCTTGGTTTTTGTGTTTTGTCTTTGGTGTTTTATGTGTGCCAATATCCTGTTTATTTTGTATTCCCATCTGTCTATCTGTTAATTGTGCATTATTATAAATTAGTGTGTACATTTCTTACTTCATGTACATATCTCTACTTTCGTTTAGTGTTTCGTTTCCTCAATTCTTTATTATAATTGTTCAACATATTAGTGACCACACATGTATACGTATTTGTATATACATGTTATGTAACATGGTTCTATGTATCCATACAACTACTTTGGGTCACATATTTGTATGTGCACATATGCTTGTTTTATAATAATGCATGAACATATCTTGATGTGAATGAATGTATGTGGTAATACATGTTTATATGTTTATGTGTGCCAATGTGCATTTTAATGCATTGATTTATGTGAGAAAATGTTTATGTGAATGCATGTATATATATATTTATGTGAGTGCTTGTTTATGTTAATCCATGTATCTGAATTATGTGTCATCGTGTACATTTATTCTTGTGTGTACCCTTACATGTTTGTGGATTCATTTACATTCTTGGGAATTTTGTGTGGGTATCTTTCATACATCCATATATTAGCTGTGTACAAGATATACATGTGTATATGTAGTGTTTATATGTGTTATATATATATATGTATATGTATATATATGTATATATATGTATATATATATATATGAATGTTTCTATTCAGTTGCATATGTATATATATAGTTGTGTAATTGTATGTGGATATGTGTACATTTTAATTCATCATCTATTTCAGACACTGTCAACTACTGATTCTCACTACACATTTCTATAATCCCTACGTTTATTGGTGGTCCCACAGCTACCAATTTCATATATGTTTTCATATTCTATCCCCCCATTTATTTCTCCCTCTCCTTCTCCCACTCCGCACCCACCACAAACTTGCCCCTATACATTGGTTGCCCCAACTCTTGATTTTGCTTATTTCATCTTTTATGTTGTTTAGCAAGTGTCACGGAATACTCATGAACCTGTCATCCATTATTGCCAGAAACTATTGTTTTGAACTTGATCATTTTATGACCTCACTAGTAATGATGAGAGCACATTTCAGATAACCACGAGAAACTAATGATCAGTTGGACACAGTTGATATATTGAATAACGTTCAATCAGCAAGAATCTTTTATAAAAGGTAGTCCAAAGTTTTGCGATTATTATGTGATCAGTATAGCGTGGCAAATAGATATACATATAGGCAGATAGATTGGCAGATGTATAAATACATATATATATATATATATAAACGATACATAAATACATATGTACATCTACTCATTCCCCTCCCTTCAACTCCGTATCGGGAAAAATGCAGTATTGCTAGATACATAAATAGATAGATAGACAGACAGACAACCTGGCAGGCAGACAGACAGACAGACAGAGAGACAAGCAGACATACGGACGGACGGATGTATGGGTGGATGTATAGATAGATAGACATATGATGATATATATCGATATATATATATATATATATATATATATATATATATATATATATATATATATATATATATATATATATATATATATATATATATAGAGAGAGAGAGAGAGAGAGATAGAATCAGAGCGAGTCAGATAGGGAGATCGAAGTAGATAAATAAATTAATAGATATATAGATAGATGGGTAGTTAGGTAAATAGATAGATGACATATATAATCCTATATATATATATTGGATTTTGCCAATGATCTTGAACTATTGAGTGAAAACCATCAAGATACACAAACCAAAACTGATAGATTAAAACTCATTGCAGGACAAATAGGTCTCCAAATCAATTCAGCAAAAACAAAAATTATGGACTTCACCAATTCACCTAACGAAATTACTTTAAATGGACAAAAATTTCACAAAGTACACACATTCTCCTATCTAGGAAGCAAATTAACACTCGACGGTGATGTCAAGTCAGAAATTACAACTCGCATTGCCCTAGCAGCAAGTGAATTTAACAGACTGTCTAATATCTGGAAGTCAAAGTCAATCAGCACACGCACGAAAATGCGCTTATTTAATTCCTGCGTTATTCCGGTGCTATCATATTGATGTGAGAGATGGAGAAGCTCTTTATCTTCAGAAAAGAAATTACTGAATTTCGAGAACAAATGTCTTCGTAGGATAACTAACACCCATTGGAGTGAATTCAAATCGAATTATAAAATCAGTGAAGAAACACATCAAAATTTCATCACAGATGTTGTCAGAAAACGCCATTGGTCCTACATTGGGCATGTCCTATGCGCAGACACCAACAGAATACACCACCAATCTCTTGAATGGATACCTACAGGCAAAAGAGCAACGAGTAAACCAAAAGAAACACTCAGAAGAACAATACTTAGAGAAAGTAAAACAACTAATATTCATACTATTCAAGAACTGCACAGAATAGCTTTAAACAGACAGAATTGGAGATTCTGTTTTGCGCTAACTTCAGCGCAAAAGGAGAATGAATGAATGAATGAATATATATATATATATAAAGTTCATCCTATGTCTGATCGTGGTACATCCAAGCACATCAAATAAACAGGTCTAATAGCAGTACATCAAAGCACATCAAACAAACTGGTCTAATCGAAGTACATCCAAGCACTTCAAACAAACAGTTCTAATCGAAGTTCATCTAAGCACTTCAAACAAATAGTTATAATCGAAGTACATTCAAGCACTCCAAACAAACAGTTATAATCGAAGTACATTCAAGCACTTCAAACAAACAGTTCTAATCGAATTACATTCAAGCACGCAAAACAAACAGGCTGAATAGAATAAAAGATCTAAAGAAGTGATGTAAGGAGGAAGAGTCAAAAGAATGAAGGTTGAAATTATGTTGAAATTACTGCTGGGCACATTAACCTAAGCGAGAGGGCTGATGAGGAAACCAGAGGGAGCAACATCAGCGATCTCTGAGAGGACAGAATGTAATAATGCGCTAGATTTCATGAGATTCTCTCAGAGAAGATAATGCGCTAGATTTCATGAGATTCTCTCAGAGAAGATATAAATAGATTCTCATTCGGGTTCAATGATAAAATGAAATAAAAAATACGTCTAGAATGTCTGAGAGATTGCGCTGCTCCTCTTGTGGGAACCCTCACAGTTGTTGTCTGTTCTAGTCTGAGAATGCTGACTCTCACTTCAAAAGATGCTAGATGACATATGATGGCACTTGACATTAGAGTTCCGGATCGTCATCAGTTCAAAGTAGTTATGTATGATGATGAGAGAGAGAGAGAGAGATAGGGGATAGACGTGATGGAAATATTCATTGTGGCGATGAGAATTATTACGTTTAGGATGGTGCATGATGGTATTGTGAGAAGTTTACTAGTGATGTCTAAATGTAAAGTTAGTGATAGTTCATGATGGTATTGTGAGAAGTTTATTAGTGATGTCTAAATGTAACGTTAGTGATGGTGCATGATGGTATTGTGAGAAGTGTATTAGTGATGTCTAAATGTAAAGTTAGTGATGGTGCATGATGGTATTGTGAGAAGTGTATTAGTGATGTCTAAATGTAAAGTTAGTGATGGTGCATGATGGTATTGTGAGAAGTTTATTAGTGATGTCTAAATGTAAAGTTGGTGATGGTGCATGATGGTATTGTGAGAAGTTTATTAGTGATGTCTAAATGTAAAGTTAGTGATGGAAATGATGACAATGATGATATTGATTGTGCTGTTGAGAATGACAATGATGATGTTGATGATGATTGTGTTTATGACATTTATAATGTTGTGGAGGATGGTAATGATGGCTTTCATGATGATGTTGAATTTAATGATGTTTCCCAACCAGTTGTTGTGTGTGTGCTCTTCTGATGTTTCCAGTGAGGGCACATAGTTCAATTTCATTTATTTTCTGAATATTAATTATCATTGTCGTTATCAGAATCTTCTTCATCATTTGTTGTGTTTCCATGTCGTATCTCCTTCATCATTTCTTGTGTATCCATGTCGTATCTTTTTCATCATTTGTTGTGTATCCATGTCGTATCTTCTTCATCATTTGTTGTGTATCCATGTCGTATCTTCTTCATCATTTGTTGTGTATCCATGTCGTATCTTCTTCATCATTTGCAGTATATCCATGACTTATCTAATTAATTCAATCCGGTATCTTCTCACAACTTTGTCATCCATATAGCTTTACATGACAATGTACCAATCTGTCTCTTCTAATCACTGTGTCATCCACTATAGCTTTACAATACAATGTGTCATTATGTCTGCTCTCATCATCTATGTCATTCACAATTATCATTCTGTCTGGTGCCTTCACGCCACCTGTCATACACTGTAGCTCTAACTGACAATGTATCATTGTCTCTGGTTTCTCCTCTTCAATTGGTCATCCGTTATAGTTTTACCAGACAATATATCACTCGGTCTCTTCTCATGACTTTGTCATCCACTTTAGCTTACCTGACAATGTATCATGCTGTCTGTTCTCAAGAGGTTAGTTAGTTAGTCGTCCGATCATCATCACTGCAAGCTGGACATATCTATAGTTGTTCCGATCTCTCCCTGAGTGTATCCGCCATTACAATTCTGCTGACAGTACCGGTCCTCTGCTGGTTGACCATAATTCTTCTGCGCCCTTCAAAATTTTCACTTTCAGCAACACCGCATTTCAAACCTTGTATTTTATTCATAGACATCGAAATGGAATCATCATCCCCACTAGTCTCACTCTCGCGTGCTATATTTCTTATGGAGTTTAAAACGTCAGCTCGATCCATTGTCCTATCGTACTGTGCCATAATTGCGCATGACATCAGCTGATCTGGTCTTTCATTACCTTAATCACCCATATGTCGCGGCATGAAAGTAAATGCAGCTACTTTCAAACACGCCTCTCTCAAGGCCTCAATCCATTGTTTGAGAACGAGACCCACTTGTACCTTCCTAATTATAGAGTCACTCAAGATGCAGACCCGTGTTACCTTCTGTGTGCCTACCCACTCAAATGTCCTTGTCATCACTTTGACATCGTCTTTACATGTACATTCTGACAACGTATCATTCTGTCTGGTCTCTTCACTTCGTCATCCACTACAGCTTTACTTAAAAATGTATTAGTCCGTCTGCTATCTTCTCATCATTGTGTCATATATCTTTACCTTCTTATGTATCATTCTGTCTGGTCTCTTCTACTCAATATGTCATCCACTATAGTGTTACCTGACAAAAAGTTGTTAAATGGAGAACTTCAGACACTCCCGCAAGGCAGGAGGAAAGAAGAAGCGTTTGAAAGACACACGTATGACATCACTGACTCATTTCAAAAAAGAATCCAATTCGTGGAGGTATCTTTCAAGCATCCGATCCAACTGGCGTCGAAGAATAAATAGTGGTACATCAGCTATAGAGACACATAGAAACGTATAACAAAAGACTCTATAGGAACGATAAGAGCTGCAGAATAACCCACAGACTCCTCCCACACATGTCCATAGTGAAGTAGACAATTTCAAGCACTCAAAACATTCAATAGATACAGTTGGGCACATCGCAAACATCGTCATCTTCATCATCATGCAAGTTTAGCTGACAGGTCAACGTGGACTTCTCGATGAGCGAACAGCAGCACCTTGTCAGGTGTATCCTTTTCAGGTGTATCCTTGTCAGGTGTATCCTTGTCAGGTGTATCCTTGTCAGGACTCCTTTCATCTCTTTTTCATCCACTAACAGGCCAGAGCTAATGTTGTTGCTTCTATTGTGCGTCATGTTGACATAGTCGCCATGCTGACATAGTCGCCATGTATATATAGTCGCCAGAGCTAATGTTGGTGTTGCTTCTATTGTGCGTCATGTTGACATCATCGCCAGAGCTAATGTTGCTGTTGCTTCTACTGTGTGTCATGTTGACATCAACGCCAGAGCTACTGTTGTGCGTCATGTTCACATCATCGCCAGAGCTAATGTTGTTGCTTCTATTGTGTGTCATGTTCACATCATCGCCAGAGCTACTGTTGTTGCTTCTATTGTGTGTCATGTTGACATCAACGCCAGAGCTACTGTTGTTGCTTCTATTGTGTGTCATGTTCACATCATCGCCAGAGCTACTGTTGTTGCTTCTATTGTGTGTCATGTTGACATCAACGCCAGAGCTACTGTTGTGTGTCATGTTCACATCTTCGCCAGAGGTAAGGTAGCTGTTTTTATTTCCATTCTCACGTTCCAAGTTTGATGTTAGAGACTTTAAATATCTACCGCACTATCATACAACTTTATTACGTAACAATACTCCACCCACATCAGATTGTATCTTGTCACTTTAGTCGGTAGTAACAATACTCCACCCACATCAGATTGTATCTTGTCACTTTAGTCGGTAGAAACAATACTCCACCCACATCAGATTGTATCTTGTCACTTTAGTCGGTAGTAACAATACTCCACCCACATCAGATTGTATCTTGTCACTTTAGTCGGTAGAAACAATACTCCACCCACATCAGATTGTATCTTGTCACTTTAGTCGGTAGAAACAATACTCCACCCACATCAGATTGTATCTTGTCACTTTAGTCGGTAGTAACAATACTCCACCTGCATCAGATTGTATCTTGTCAATTTAGTCGGTAGAAACAATACTCCACCCACATCAGATTGTTGTTCTCATTACTGACGATGATACAAGTGCTGATATTTCTTATTACTGACGATGATACAAGTGCTGATATTTCTTATTACTGAGGATGATACAAGTGCTGATATTTCTTATTACTGAGGATGATACAAGTGCTGATATTCCTTATTACAGACGATGATACAAGTGCTGATATTTCTTATTACTGCAGATGATGAAAGTGCTGATATTCCTTATTACTGAGGATGGGGTGCAAAGGGAACGCATTGCTCTCGGCGGACACAGGGTTAGCAGTTAACTATGATCCCATATGTACCTCCTCGCGGTGCAACCTGGAAACAGAAATACAGCAGATCGACCTGATTCTGGCCAAATCATTTGGCGATCGTGTCCGAGAATGTGGAGATAGCAGATGGAAAGACATTTGAATGCAAAAGTGACAGACAATATCTCTGACACCACCAGCATCACCACATACAGCGAGAATGTCGACATACAGTGAAGCTAGTTAGTCCAGTCCGAACATTGGAGGAGCGGCCAATGAAAAAAGCATGACAAGGTGGATGCATGGCGAAAGACAGATATATTCCATACTGAGTACTATGAAAAACGAAAGGGCAGAACAGCGCTAGAGGGCACCGTAAGCTGCAAATAGATCGTGGAAACGATTACGGAAATGGGAACTACAAGCTCTGTTAGCTCGCGACGAGCTTCTAGTTACTTGATTTCTTTATAGGCAGAGACCCATTCCCAATAATGGGCGTCTAGCAAAGCAAAAAGACCTAGCCTAACTCTAATGTCGAGTCTTCCTATACCGGAAACATGCTCGCAAAGAGAAAGGGTGCCGTAACCGATAGGCTCAGGCAAGAAAGGGACAAAGATGGCAGTCCTGGCCTAACTCTACTGTCAAGCTTTCCTATACCGGAAATACACTTGCAGAGAGAAAGGGTTCCGTACCCGATGGGCTCAGGCACAAAAGAGACGACGAGTTTAGCCCTGGTCCAACTCAACTGTCAGATTTTCCTATACCGGAAATACACTTGCAGAAGAAAGGGTTCAGTACCTGATGGTCTCAGGCGCTATTGGGACAAGGTCGCTCAGCTCGAGAACGCCTTGCTCTCAAACGCGTGGTGTGAGACTCGAACTTGGGCAAGGGGTTCACGATGTCGGTGAATGACACCTCGGCGAAGAGGGCGAAAGAGCCAGGGTCGAACTCTTCTGTTGAGTTCTTTCTCTTAAGAAACCAGGCTTACAGATGAGAACCGGTTCAGTACCCGATGGGCACAGGCACAGCACGTCCAATTACACGAGGCAATTCATAGACAGTGGAACACCTCGTTCGAGACAGACGTGAGCAAAAATCGTCTGGGCAAAGAGTCACAACACACATGGGTGCCAGGCGACAGATAGGGAGGCTGTCACAGGCTAGGGTAGCCCACCCGAAATGTCAAGGCATGCCGAAATCGGATGTGCTAGGCCTACAAGGCGCATAACGGTGGCTCAACGTAATCACGCTCCCCGCGGAAATCACACATATATCCTTGCTGGTTACAATGGAGCGAACGAAAAAGAAAATAAATACTGAAGATGATACAAGTGCTGATGTTTCGTCTTGCTGTGAATAATAAAGGTGATGTTTCTTACTGCTGAGGATGATAAAAGAGCTGCTGTTTTTTTATTGTTGATGTTAATAAAGTGATGATGTTTCTTATTGTTGAGGATGATAAAAGTGATGATATTTCGTTTTCCTGAGTATGATCAAATGTATTCTGTTTCTTACTGTTAATGATGATAAAACTGTTGTCCTCCCTACCCAATTCTATAGTCTCGACTTTGTCCTCCCTACCCAATTCTATAGTCTCGACTTTGTCCTCCCTACACAATTCTATAGTTTCGACTTTGTCCTCCCTACGTAATTCTATAGTCTCGACTTTGTCCTCCCTACCCAATTCAATAGTCTCGACTTTGTCCTCCCTACCCAATTCTATAGTTTCGACTTTATCCTCCCTACCCAATTCTATAGTTTCGACTTTGTCCTCCCTACGTAATTCTATAGTCTCGACTTAGTCCTCCATACCCAATTCTATAGTCTCGACTTTGTCCTCCCTACCCAATTCTAATCAATAGAAGGTGGTACTGCTAGTAGAACATAATGGAAAATAATACTCACGTGTAAAACAGGTAATGAAGTCCTACTGAATGATGACTAAAACACTACACCAACACACTATCACTAACGGATGTAAATATGGTACGTATAACAAAACAAAACACAGAATATAATCTACAGATGACAATATACAGGACAAAGTCGACGTTTCGGATCAATAGGCCTTTTTCAAGATACGGACATAACATACAAACATAAAAAAACCACAAGTAAAAATGAATGCGTATCCGAGTGAAATGTGGTGCTAAGATAGATACCGGAAGCATACGAACAGGAAGTACACAAAGACGATAATACAGGTGGAACGAGAGGAACAAAACGATGACGTAACAAAGACCAATACGACCGAGAACTAAGCGAAAGAGTGGTCGGAATTGAGTCCAAATGGCTTGATGGTACCCAACTCGAAAATGAGACGTTTTTCGAGGGAGTACCTAGATCTATCATCGGTGGTGCAGGATCTGATGGCAGTGACCTGAATGTCAAGGACACCACGGTGGCCAACGCCACTCATCCGCGTTGCTCACGCGGTTTTGTTTCACATGTCCTTATGTGGTTCATATGCGCTCCATCTCATTCCCCAAGGTCAGTTTCTCCATCGATGAGGCCTTTACATGTGAATCCCGTAACGTTATTTACGTGATCATATGTAAACGCTGTGGTAAGCAATATATCGGTGAGACTGGCCTTAGACTGAGCGACCGCTTCTGCAACCACTTGCATGCTATCAAACACAGAACACCCACTCCTGTGGCCAATTACTTCAACGGCGATGGCCACCGTGGTGTCCTTGACATTCAAGTCACTGCCATCAGATCCTGCACCACCGATGATAGATCTAGGTACGCCCTCGAAAATCGTCTCATTTTCGAGTTGGGTACCATCAAGCCATTTGGACTCAATTCCGACCACTCTTTCGCTTAGTTCTCGGTCGTATTGGTCTTTGTTACGTCATCGTTTTGTTCCTCTCGTTCCACCT
Organism: Meghimatium bilineatum; assembly: GCA_034231615.1. Lineage (NCBI taxonomy): Eukaryota > Metazoa > Mollusca > Gastropoda > Stylommatophora > Philomycidae > Meghimatium > Meghimatium bilineatum. The sequence continues at coordinate 223,381 of CM067308.1, read as the reverse complement.
GTATTATCGTCTTTGTGTACTTCCTGTTAGTATGCTTCCGGTATCTATCTTAGCAACACATTTCACTCGGATACGCATTCATTTTTACTTGTGGTTTTTTTATATTTGTATGTTATGTCCGTATCTTGAAAAAGGCCTATTGGTCCTAAACGTCGACTTTGTCCTGTATATTGTCATCTGTAGATTATATTCTGTGTTTTGTTTTGTTATATGTACCATATTTACATCCGTTAGTGATAGTGTGTAGGTGTAGTGTTTTAGTCATCATTCAGTAGGACTTCATTACCTGTTTTACACGTGAGTATTACTACCCAATTCTATAGTTTCGACTTTGTCCTCCCTACGTAATTCTATAGTCTCGACTTTGTCCTCCCTTCCTATGTCTATAGTCTCGAATGTGTCCTCCCTACCCATGTCTATAGTCTCGACTTTGTCCTCCCTACCCATGTCTATAGTTTCGACTTTGTCCTCCCTACCCATTCCTATAGTCGTGTCTTTGTCTATTAGTGGCCCCTCCTACTAATTTAATGCATCATATTTTAAATGTTTTCACATTCTCGTCCACACCCTTTTAATTTCCATTTCCACGACCCCCCCCCCCCCTAATCTTTACATTACTCATTGGGATACTCCAAATATGATCTTTTCCTTATGTTGATTTCAGCATACACAACCCCATCAAGGCCAGCACCGTGCCGTGGTGATGGGGCTTAGTTCAGCCATCAAGGGCTGGAAACTAAGACTGGTCGGGCAGTCCCATTCGAGCAGGACCATAGTCCTGTCCAAGTAAGCAGAGTGCTGAAGACGGAGGCATCCAGCCAAAAGGCGCACAGATAATCAGGATGCCACGCACAAAACACAATGGAAACATGTCTGTATCTATAAAAAGTTATGGTGCCTGCCCTGTGGCGGACGTTCAGGCAGGACGGTGCCGGGCCCTATACCTCGAAAGGGCCCAACCTCAGTTACTGAAAGTCCTTCTCAATTGCCTCGAGGAGCCAGGAGGCAAGGGAATAGAGCTACTGGCCAAACAAACTTTAAACGACCAATAAAAATAATGCACTGGAATGCTGAGGGTGTCAACAGTAAAAGAGATGGATACAGCAAAAAATTGGAACTTGAAAATGTCCTCAGTGAAGAACAAGTTAATATATGCTGTATCCAAGAAACACACCTCAGCAGCGACATAGCCTTCAAAATCAGAGGCTACCAGTGCTACCTATCTGACCGAAAGGACAGGCGAAAGGGTGGAATTCTGACACTTGTTAAAAACAATATCAGCGCATGTCAGCTGGAAGTATATATGGAAGGGGCAGAATACCAGATGATCCACCTAATAACAGACAGTGCAGAATTCCATCTCTTGAACTACTACTGCCCAAATAATAAACCATTGGCACTAGACACAATTCCAGATAAAGAGAGACTTATGATGTGTGGTGACTTCAACAGCCACTCTCAGAGCTGGGGCTACGATCATATCGACAAGAGAGGTGAGGAACTTGAGAGCTGGCAGGATGAAAATAATCTCATCCTTATTAACCAGCCAGCTGACTCACCAACCTTCTACTCGAGAGCATGGCACACTACCTCTACACCAGATCTGGCATTCCACTCACCAGGCCTGGAATGGAACATCACACGTGTCGTTGGAAAGCAGCTTGTGGGTAGTGACCACAGACTAGTATTTCTGGAAATCAACAATGAATTTACCAAGGACAGCAGAACGCTCACTAGGTGGAACTATAAGAGGGCAGACTGGAAAATGTACCAGCATTTAACCAGTGTTCTAGCTAAGGACATGAACTTGGACAAAGACATCAATAGAGCAGTGAGTGAATTTAATAGATGTATACTACATGCTGCTAGTAAAACCATACCCAGGGGGGCACGCAAAAACTACAAACCCTACTGGAATGATGAATTGGAAAAGCTGCAAAATGAGATGGAAACATCTAGACAGCAGGCTGAGAACTGACCTAGCCAAGAACATCAAACAAATATCAGCAAACAAAGGCTAAATTTCAAAGAGCCAAGTTACAATCCAGAAGGAGTAGCTGGAAAGAAAAAACAGAGTCGCTGAACCTAGAAAGAGATACTAGGAAATTATGGAAACTTGTAAAACAACTAAATGATGAAGGTACAGGGAGAAATACCAGGATCACACTTTATAAAGATAGAAACATTTTAACAGGTAAACATGCAGCTGATTACTTTGCAGATTCCTTTGCAAAAGACAATAATATCAAAGTCAGCCCAGACAAACAACAGGAGGTTCGAGAGAACCAGCAAAACATTGGACAAGGCGAACCTATACCTGAAGTCATGGAGGCACCAATCACAATGAGAGAACTGGAGCATGCAATATCCAAATTGAAAATGAAAAAGTCCCCTGGAGCTGATGGAGTGTCCAATGAAATGATTAGAAACCTGGGAATTGCAGCAAGAGCAAAGCTACTGCAGATCTTTAACACAAGCTGGTCCACGGGTAATGTACCACAGGCGTGGAGAGAAGCAATAATGATACCACTCCTCAAATCAGGAAAAGATGGCAACACAGTCTCCAACTACAGGCCCATCAGCCTCACAAGCTGTCTATGCAAAACATTGGAACGCATTATCAATCTTAGGATGCAGTGGTACCTTGAAAGTGAAAACCTTCTGGTATCACAGCAAGCAGGTTTCAGACAGTGCTACTCTACTGAAGATCAGGCAACCTACCTCTCCCAAGAGATTCAGGATTCCTTCCAAGAAAAGAAACTGGTACTAGCAGCATGGATAGACCCCTGGAAAGCATTTGATAAGGTCTGGAAAGAAGGGCTCCTAAAGAAATTGCGAAATTGCAGGGTTAGCTCAAGAATGTACAAATGGGTAAAAACATACCTGCATAATAGAAGAGCCAGGGTACAATTAGATGGTCGCAAGAGCAAGAAAGTTCTACTGCGTCATGGAGTTCCCCAGGGAGGAGTCCTGTCGCCCACACTTATCTTGGTTTACATCAATGACCTAGTTGCTGAACTACCACACGGGATCAAAGTGGCAATGTATGCTGACGACCTGGTGATCTGGTGCACAGAAGAACATGCGACAGTGGCGACTAAACAAATACAAAGAGCTATCGATGCCCTAACCTTATGGGCTAATAGATGGTTCGTCAGCATGAACACAGGTAAGTGCAGCACTACACGTTTTACCCTCTCACCAAAACAAAAAACTGGTCATATCAAAATAGATGGAGAGCTCTTGAAAGAAGACAAACAACCCACATACCTCGGAGTTACTTTTGATGATAAACTGACATGGAAGCAGCACATAAACAAAGCAACAACAAAAGCCAGGAGGAAGTTAGCTATCCTGAGAAAACTAAGTGGAACCACATGGGGGGGGGGGCAGTGGGAATATACTCAGTAAAGTTTACCAGCAAGGTATAAAACCACACCTGGAATATGGTTCAGCTGCGTGGTGTCATCAAACACCACATTACAAGATCTAGATAAAGTGCAAAACCAGGCACTTAGAATAATGTTGGGAGCAATGAAATCAACACCCATAGCAGAGATGCAGAAAATGGGAAGAATGCAAACACTTGGCGAACGAAGAGACACAAAAGTACTAATTCAGGCAGAAAAGTTTCAGTGTATGCCATGTCATCCAATGAAGGAAAGATTCCAAAATCTAGCAATGGGACGACTGAAAAGAAGCAGCTTTATCCATCAAGCTAAACGACTCCCAGACAACTTACAGACCTACCTGAAGTTGACAGCCCCTTAAGGTCTGTACCAGAACAAACCCCGTGGAGTGAAAGGCATGGAATGCCAATATACATTCAGACCCATGTGAAAGGAATACTAAGCGAGGACGAACAGAACAGTGTGCAGCGAAGGACAGTCACCCTCAGTTTCCTGGATGAGGAATATCCACAAGATATTGGTCAGAGTATACACAGATGGGTCAGCACAGAATGCCGTGAGTAATGGAGGTGCAGGTGTATATATAGAATATCCACACAAGCCTAGAGATACAATCAGAACACCGACAGGAAAATTCTGCAATAATTATGATGCAGAAATCCAGGCAATTAGTGTGGCAGCTAAAAAACTGCTGAACTCCAATTCTGACCTATAGCCTGTGGTATTCCTGACAGATGCAAGGTCAATGCTTCAAGCTCTCCAGTCTGAAAAACTAACTGACTTGAAAAAACTACTTAGCGAATTGTCTTACCAGTATAGGGTAACCATGCAGTGGATACCCTCTCACTGTGGAATACCAGGAAATGAAAAAGCAGACCAACTGGCTAAGGAAGGTGCTGCCGAAGACCAACCAGATATACCTATCACCTACCATCAGAAAAAACAGATGATCAAGTCAATAAGAAAGCCACAAACACCAACACAAGATGACTATCATATTATGAACAGACCAGAACAAGTTATAATTCTACGTCTCAGAACAGGACACAACCGACTCCGCAGTCACATGTATACAAAGTTCAAGATTGGCAACACAGCCATGTGTACATGTGGAGAGGCAGCACAGAGTGCCAAACATATACTTCAAGAGTGTTCTGAGCATGAAACGCTGAGGCAGACATATTGGCCAGAGGAAACAACACTGGAATCAAAGCTCTATGGGACACTGTATGAGCTACAAAAGACAGTTTTATTAAGGAGACAGAATTACAGATATAGACATGTTTCAAGTGAACGAAAGAATAAGAAGAAGAAGCATACACAAGATTCGTTTTGTGTGTTGCGTGTGTTCGCATTTTTCATCTTTTGAAAATTTTGGATTTCCTTTGATCTGATTTGTCACCTTTACAGGTAATTTTTTTATCAGTTTTGGTGTCTAAGTTCCTTGAATCTATAAGAATGTGTGTGTGTTAATTGTGTGTAATCATTTAGAACACACATAATTCAAAAACTTTTGTGTGTAATCATTTAGAACACACATAATTCAACAATTTGTGTGTGTTAATTGTGTGTAATCATTTAGAACACACATAATTCAACAATTTTTGTGTGTTAATTGTGTGTAATCGTTTAGAACGCACATAAGTTAACAATTATTTTAGCGTCTTTCTCATTACGTGAAAGGTCTCTCTGTAAGAAGGACGTTCCAAGTGGTCATTTGCAGTTCAATATTTCTTGCTAGTTGTTTTGTGTGTTTCTTGAGAAAGGTCCCAGATGAACCGGGTCGTGAAAGAAATCCTTGTTATTTTGTTTATTGCTATGTATTCAATTTTACATTGATAGTTAGTATTTAATAGTAAGCTTTGAATTGTATGTAGTATTTGTTACTTATTCGTTTGGTTACTGCGGCACTATCCATTTTATCGGACATCTTCTTATTTTGGTTATTTATATTTTTTTTTAATTGCTGATGGTGATACACGTTCTGATACTTTTTATTGTTGAGGAGGATAAAAGTGCTTATGTTTTTATTCCTAAGGATGATAAAAGTGCTCTTCTTTTATTCCTAAGGATGATAAAAGTGCTCATGTTTCTTATTCCTACGGATGATAAAAGTGACGTGTTTTCGTATTGTTGAGAACGATACAAGTGCTTAAGTTTCTTATTGTTGAGCAATTTTATAGAGACAGCAAAGTGATACGTACATACATGCGGGGATACTGGTCACATGATGATTGAGGAATAAACATGATAGCGATTATGGTAGAAGGTAAAATTATTCTCATCTCAATATGGTAGCTGATCCAGAGGTGATTACATCCTTATATCCAGGTAGGACGTCATGCCATCGATACATCCAGGTGATATTTCATTACAATCTTACACTCAGGTGATGTTTCATTACAATCTTACACTCAGGTGATGTTTCATTACAATCTTTCACTCGGGTGATGTTTCATTACAATCTTACATCCAGGTGATGTTTCATTACAATCTTACAATCAGGTGATGTTTCATTACAATCTTACACTCAGGTGATGTTTCATTACACTCTTACACTCAGGTGATATTTCATTACAATCTTACACTCAGGTGATGTTTCATTACAATCTTACACTCAGGTTATGTTTCATTACACTCTTACACTCAGGTGATATTTCATTACAATCTTACACTCAGGTGATGTTTCATTACACTCTTACACTCAGGTGATGTTTCATTACAATCTTACACTCAGGTGATATTTCATTACAATCTTACACTCAGGTGATGTTTCATTACAATCTTACACTCAGGTGATGTTTCATTACACTCTTACACTCAGGTGATATTTCATTACAATCTTACACTCAGGTGATGTTTCATTACACTCTTACACTCAGGTGATGTTTCATTACAATCTTACACTCAGGTGATGTTTCATTACACTCTTACACCGGGTTGTGATTTCATTATATTCTTACATTCAACTGGAACTTCAATGCATCTTTCATCAAAGTGGGACGTCATTACATCCGCACACTCGAGTGAAATTTCATTAAATGCTTGCACACATGTAGGATGTCACTATATATTCACACCCACATAACATGTCATCACATTCTTATACTTATGTGAATTTTCATTGCATCCTTACACCCAGGGAAGTTTCGTAACATCAATACACCCAGGTTGGACCTCATTACATCAAGTATTGATCAAAACTAAATGAAAACTTTCCGTATTTGTTTAGGAAAGCTATAAATGTCACACGAACAGACCGCAGGAGAAATGAAGATATCAGGAAAGAAGTAAAGCCTATCTCAACTCAAGACTACGTCGAAAGGCAGCAAACCAGATTGTTTGGTCACGTCCTGAGAATGGATCCTGCGCAAACAGCCCTTCGTGCATACATCAGCAGAAGACCGGGCTACAAAGTACTAGGAATACCAAGAACTAGATGGGCAGAGACAATTACAGAAACATGAAATGGACACGGGCTAACCATGACCAATGGAACTCACATTGCCAAACGAGAAAAAACTCACCCCCCCACCCCATGACACTAAATGGCATAAGTGGAAATGACAATAGATTGACAATGACAATATAATGAAAATTACAATAGACTGACAATGACAATAGAATGGACATGACAGTGACGATAGATAGATTGTACACGTATTTGTATAAAACCGTAGTTTGTAGATCATATTTGGTCATGTTCTCAAACCTAACGGGACTGAGAGAACATGATCATAATTATCAACAAATAAATTCATAGAAATATCACATGTACAAAATAATGTAGATGTATTGAACAAACAATTATTGGAGAAATATTGACTACACAAAGCTCAAATTATGGCGGCGAATTCAGAAACACGAAAATATTACCAAACATTAATAGTGTGTAGTGAAGTGTGTGAACGGCAGATGAAGCGTGGAATTGTGGTTACCATGCATTGAAAGCAGACTAGACGTTAACAAGCATACGAGAGTGTCAGAGTTCCAGCCATTAACTTACGTGTTACAGCGCTAGACCAGGCGTTTTACTGTTTATGACATGAGTCCTTGGAAGGATATCATATCTTTAGTATGATATGATATAATCGTATTTTTAGTACGGTGCAAATATACATTTGAGGATAGCATACACGCAGTCACTTGACAATACAGCCTTGTGAACTATTGAGGAATCATCCTTCTAATGTGACTTTATTTGACTTTTCCATGATTTTCATTTTCAGTGAAACAAAGTATAAAGAAATTGATCAATGAAAGAAAACATTGCAAAGGTTAAATATCTTCATTTTAGAAAAACTAATCTCGATGAGTCAGCATGACTGCATTATCGAGGGATTGGCATTTTCATACATTTCTAACGTCACTATAATTCCATCACTGGAGTAATCAAACCAGAAGGGTCTTACTAGAGAAGTTTAAGATCACTTCACTAAACAAGCTATTTAAGCTCCGATGCAATCAAGCGGTTAGAACAATGTTATATTGAAGTAATAACACGGAATGATGAAACCTAGTGTTTTAGCGATGACGCAAACAAGCGATTAGAACAATGTTATATCGATGTAATAACACGGGATGATGAAACCTAGTGTTTCTTACAGATGGCGCCATCAAGTGGTTAGAACAATGTTACTTTGAAGTATGTTGAAGTTATATCGATGACGTCACCGAGCAACATGGCGGACAGACGCGACAGTCTTTGGTTCCTGAAAGTTTTGCAAATGTTTAACAGCTAATATTGTTATTTCATGGATTTTTCCTTAGTAATTAGTTTTTCTTTGTTTCTTATTGCGGTCATAGTTACAAGTTGTTTGTTTATATGTGCACGCGTGAACAGGAAAAAAAAATTATTTTTACAGCAGTATGTGTATTCGTTACACTGATATCCAATACACATTACACAGAGTGTTCCTACTGTCACGTTTTCTTCAATCATACGGACTGTATATGGTTTTGTTCAGAGTTTTACAATTTGTGTGTGTTGCTTTGTTGAGCGGGACATGATAACAATTTATTTTACAATTGTATTCGCTGAAATCTGTCTCCGAGCTGAGGACTCGGTAGCTTTATTAGCATTCATCACACCCATCAGTCTAAGCGGGTATTAGGCTAAGGGAGCAAACACGGACATAACACACCAACTGCCTAGTGGGTGAGCACGGGAAAGTTCAAGACTAGGTTTTAAATGCCCATTGAAAATTCCGAACTGTCGGTCCTAAGGCAGTTGATGGTCGCTTCCGACTATTATCTGGCATCTCCTGCAATTCTGCTTGATTTTCAGGCGTATCGGTTTTGCCATTCACTTGGACTTAATCAACGGAACCGAAAAGAGGTTTGTGCAAAATGGGCTGGCTCTTTCTCCACAAAAGCCGACCGGACTTATCAGTAATCGTCCATAGAGATGCAGAAACAAATAACAGCCTCTCAAATGTGGTACATGAAGTGTTAGAACTATGCACTTAACAGCAGCGTCCGAGCGTAACATATCACTACAACTGAGTGATAAACTCGGCCCTATCAATAAAATTAGTGTCTATATGCCGACTCTTTTCGCCACTGCAGAAAACAAAGACAAATTCTATGACTCTCTACAGAATATCGTGGACTCACTCTTGGCAAACGAAAAATTGTTTATACTGGGCGATTTACAAGCGAGAGTGGGTACTGACAAATCGCACATAGCCGGCCTGCTTGGGTCATTATGGTACTGATAACATAAACGAAATTGGGCAGAGACTACTCACATTCTGCACCTCAAACCACCCGTGCGTAACAAAACAGTTTCTTTGCCTCCTAGCCTATTCACAAAATCTCATGGCGTCATCTCAGATCAGGGAATTGACAGCAGCTGAATCTAATTTTCATTCGAAGGAAAGAGATTAACTCAGTAGGAATCACAGGAACTCTGCATTGTGTAGACGGTAATAGAGACCATTTATATATAGATATATATAATAATAATAGTCATCAGCAAAATAAATATAAAATCAAAGACATTGCACGCATCATGTCAACCAGAATAACTCAAAATAAACGTCTAACCGTTATAAACCCCAGAAATGAAAGAACTATTTTGTAAAGAGTTCACTACACCGGTGGACATAGAAAAAGAAAAATGTACAGCGAATGAGGTAAACGTAGATAAAATCTGGTGTAACCTGAAAACACACATATATGACATCGCCGTAACGTCGAACGGAACACACAAATTCCCTAACAAAGACTGGGTTGAAGAGATTAAGAAAAACTCCTGCCCCTTATAGAAATGAAACAGAAAGAATTCTTAACTTTCAAAAAGAACACGTAATAACCAAAACGCGCACATGACCATATCAAGCACACAACACAACTAGTGCAGCAAGAATCAAGAAAATGTGCAAACAAATATTGGTTGGATTTATGCACTTTACAAACGGCTGCTGATATGGGAAACTTCAAAATGATGTATGGAAACTTCAAAATTATGTATGGAAACATCAAAGCAATTCTACGGCCAAAGATCTAATCTGCCACACTAAAGTCCAAAGCAGGAGATCTTATAATAGACAAAACCAAACAACTTGGAAGATGGATCAAACACTACACAACTATATATTCCGAGGGCAGACTTGCAGACCCACAGTTAGATCAAATTCTTGAAAATAAACCTGAAATGACAGAGATTAATGATAAACCAACAGAGCCTGACCTCTTTGAGGATATAAACAAACTAGCAATCCGCAAGACTGCCAGAGCAGACAACATTCCCGCTGAAAGGAATGCAGAGATGTCATCGTCCCCCACCTGTACCAACTACTTATATATAGCGTGCTAGAGGGACGGCAAAATCCCCAAAGATATACCGGACGCACAAATAATAACTCTCTACAAGAACAAGGGTTTATTGCAACAACTACAGAGGAATCTGCACTCTCGGAATCAACAGGAATTATTTGGTACGTATACTTGTAAAGAGATTCCTACTGCTTGCCGTCCGTGTCCTGCAAGAATTAGTGTGATTTCAGAGACAAAAAAAACAAAATACCAACATGATCTTTACACTTCGTCAACAACAAATAAAATGTTCGCCAACAGTGGAAGCCACTCTTTGTGGCCTCCGTTGATCTAACTAGGGATTTTGACATTGTTAGTAGACCAGCTCTATATATGATTCTAAAATGTACTGGTTGTCCACTAAAACTACTGGACTTGGTTATTTCCTTTCATGGAGACATGCACGCAAATATATCATTAGAAGGCAATACTTCTTATAGCGTTGCAGTAAAGACTGGATTAAAGCAGGGTGCGAATTCGGCCCCACCTTCTTCGGAATCTTCTTTGGAAACTCGGGATGTATGGAGGCATAGCCTGCATGCGATATCAGCATTGTAAAGAAATAATATGTTTAAAGATATGAAAGATGTTAAATATAATGTAGTTTAGATCTACTTTAACTACAAGTCTACTTTGAATAAAGTCACGACACCAATCGTTTTGATTGAATGTCGCACGGAAATTCCGTGACGAAAATGCGCTATTTATAGAGCGTTCCGAAGATGACAGAACAGGGCTATCATATTATAAGAAGGAAATAATAAATGAGGTAGATATGTTACTGTAAAATACCTAACTATCAATAGTAAATAATAAGTAACTAACAATAAATCATAGAACAATGACAATTTTCTACATTTAAATGTAACCGGGAACTTTCTCTAGAAATAAATAGTCAAAACCATCAAAAATATAGACAACTAGCATGACTTGGACCTTTTTCTCTTACCAAAAATCAAGGTCAAGTTACAACACACGATCTTCTCTTCTCGACTGTTCCTTACAAAATAATTTGTGTATTGTCTTGTTACATGTGCAAACCACTGCCGCGAGTGATTTCTTGTCTCGTTACATGTGCGAACCACTGCCACGAGTGATTTCTTGTCTCGTTACATGTGCAAACCACTGCCACAATTGATTTCTTGTCTCGTTACATGTGCAAACCACTGCCACGAGTGATTTCTTGTCTCGTTGCATGTGCAAACCACTGCCACAAGTGATTTCTTGTCTCGTTACATGTGCAAACCACTGTCACAAGCGATTTCTTCATTAGTTACATGTGCAAACCACTGTCACAAGTGATTTCTTGTCTCGTCACATGTGCAAACCACTGTCACAAGTGATTTCTTGTCTCGTTACATGTGCAAACCACTGCCACAAGTGATTTCTTGTCTCGTTACATGTGCAAACCACTGCCACAAGCTATTTCTTGACTCGTTACATGTGCAAACCACTGCCACATGTGATTTCTTGACTCGTTACATGTGCAAACCACTGCCACATGTGATTTATTGACTCGTTACATGTGCAAACCACTGCCACAAGTGATTTCGTGACTCGTTACATGTGCAAACCACTGCCACAAGTGATTTCTTGACTCGTTACATGTGCAAACCACTGCCACAAGTGATTTCTTGACTCGTTACATGTGCAAATCACTGCCACAAGTGATTTCTTGACTCGTTACATGTGCAAACCACTGCCACAAGTGATTTCCTGACTAGTTGCATGTGCAAACAACTGCCACAAGTGATTTCTTGACTTGTTGCATGTGCAAACCACTGCCAAAAGTGATTTCCTGACTTGTTGCATGTGCAAACCACTGCCACAAGTGATTTCTTGACTTTTTGCATGTGCAAACCACTGCCACAAGTGATTTATTGACTTGTTGCATGTGCAAACCACTGCCACAAGTGATTTCTTGACTTGTTGCATGTGCAAACCACTGCCACAAGTGATTTCCTGACTTGTTTCATGTGCAAACCACTGCCACAAGTGATTTCTTGACTTGTTGCATGTGCAAACCACTGCCACAAGTGATTTCTTGACTTGTTGCATGTGCAAACCACTGCCACAAGTGATTTTCTGACTTGTTGCATGTGCAAACCACTGCCACAAGTGATTTCTTGACTTGTTGCATGTGCAAACCACTGCCAACAAGTGATTTCCTGACTTGTTGCATGTGCAAACCACTGCCACAAGTGATTTCTTGACTTGTTGCATGTGCAAACCACTGCCACAAGTGATTTCTTGACTTGTTGCATGTGAAAACCACTGCCACAAGTGATTTCTTGACTTGTTGCATGTGCAAACCATTGCCACAAGTGATTTCCTGACTTGTTACATGTGCAAACCACTGCCACAAGTGATTTCTTGACTTGTTACATGTGCAAACCACTACCACAAGTGAGTTCTTGATAACTTGTAAGTTTGTTTATTTTCAGCAGGACAAATATATTTGTTTTGTGTCCTATATATCTAATGGAGGGAATTGAACTTGTAAACTGGGCGAACTAAACCCTTCTTTATGTAAACTGGGCGAACTAATCCCTTCTTTATGTAAACTGGGCGAACTAAACCCTTCTTTATGTAAACTGGGCGAACTACCCTTCTTTATGTAAACTGGGCGAACTAAACCCTTCTTTATGTAAACTGGGCGAACTACCCTTCTGTATGTAAACTGGGCGAACTAAACTCTTCTTTATGTAAACTGGGCGAACTAAACCCTTCTTTATGTAAACTGGGCGAACAACCCTTCTTTATGTAAACTGGGCGAACTAAACCCTTCTTTATGTAAACTGGGCGAACTACCCTTCTTTATGTAAACTGGGCGAACTAAACCCTTCTTTATGTAAACTGGGCGAACTAAACCCTTCTTTATGTAAACTGGGTGAACTAAACCCTTCTTTATGTAAACTGGGCGAACTAAACCCTTCTTTATGTAAACTGGGCGAACTAAACCCTTCTTTATGTAAACTGGGCGAACTACCCTTCTTTATGTAAACTTTACTAAATAAAGTCTTTACATCCCTGAGTAAAATATACGTTAAAAATGTCTGACAACATAATACACAGCTATAATAATACTAACAACATTCTCTAAGTCTAGAAGTTGAAGTATTAAAAAGCAGACATTCTCCCAAATAACAACAGTTTGATTACTCATCAAAAACACATGCCCTATAAAAATAGATTCATAACTGACACACAGTCTTGCTGAGAACAAATCTTGGAGTAGGTCGATGCTGTTATGGATATAGATAATGACAAAAGCTCCTACATCGTGGAATAATGAAGCTTTCAGTAAGGTCGTTGCTGATCCGGAATGGGACATACCGGGACTGTGAGTCTCATCGTGATGAAATACTGACGATCAAAGATCGACATCGACTTAAAAAAGCTGGAGTACCAGAACTCTGGAATAAAATATCTGTTATAGAAATAAAGAATATGTGTGTGTGTGTGTGTGTGGGAAGGGGTGACTAGAATAAATGGATGTTTGATGATTTGTGATAATATAAGCACGCAATGTCAACTCGTGATGTCAGCACGTGATGTCAGCGAATTGTATGACGTCTAATGACAGACAGGAAGTAGATATTTCAACATGGCAGCAAAATATGGATTTAGAGATGGTGTGAGTTGTCTAAGGATCCGAATTTTAATTCATTGATTCACATTTCTTCAAAATCTGAAAATAAAATAGAGAATATAGCGGACACAGACGAGAATGAAAAATGAGTTCTTGCCCGTGTGTTGCAGTAGTCACTAAAGGGAAGCAAGGAATAGCAACACTTGTTTTCATCAATATATGTCCACGAACCGACTAAGGAATTTATAATGTGAAGTTTGTTATCAAATCCCATATAGTATCCAAACCAGAAGCAATGCTTATGTCCGATGTGTCAGCTCGAAATTCGCAAATATCGCAACAAAGCTGTAAACAAAGACACAACGAATTCGGGTCAACGGAGTGCATCCTGCTAATGTGCAGCAGTTTGAGAACGAACTCAGAATAAGACAATATTTTTCAAATAATTTAAAAGTAAAAGCATACAGGCAGCATAAACAATATATTATCATCGAAATGCGCAAACATTAAACCAGGAAACATAAACTGCATCAATGTCGAACATAACATGCATCGAGTTCGGCTCGAATACGGATTTAGGAGATAAAACACACCAAGAGTACATATAAAATGTCAGAAGAAAACGTAGATGGGACTACCTTAGATATGTCCTAAGGTTAGATGAAAATAGATTGAACCAATAAGCAATCATATGGACACCGGATCGGAAACGAAAACAAAGAATATCTGGAACTATATTATAGATGCCATACTTACGAAGGAAAACAATGGACTACAAGTCAATTCAAGAACTAAAATTGCATGCAGCGACGATCGCAACACATGGACAATCAAAACCTCTGCCCTTTGTGCTTCATGTAACACGAAAGGTACAGTTAGTTAGTTAGTGTCGTCATCACTGCAGACTGGACACGTCCATAGTTGCTCCGATCTCTCCTTGAGTGTTCCGCCATTACACTTCTGCTGACAGTGTCGGTCATATGCTGGTTGATCATCATTCTTCTGCGCTGTCCAAAATGTTCACTTCTAGCAACACCGCATTTCAAACCCTGATCTTTAATCCTGGCCATTGAAAAGGAATCATCATCAACATTAGTCTCACTCTTGCATGCTATATCTCTTAACGAGCTCAAAACGTCAGCGCGATCCATTGCTCCAACGCCCTGTTCCACAATTGAGCATGGCGCCAGCAGATTTGCTCTTTCATTGCCTTGAACACCCACATGTCCCGGCACGAAAATAAATGTAACCACTTTCAGCCTCGCCTTTCTCAATGCATCAACCCACTGTTCGCGAACGTGACCCACGTGTACCTTCTTCATTATATTGATGAGTCACTCAAGATGCAGACCTGCGTTACCTTCTGTGTCCATACCCACTGAAATGCCCTGGTCACCACCATAGTCTCCATAGTCATGCTACTAGTAGTAACCGCAAATGCACCACTCTCCTCTCTGATCGTTTTAATTGTGCACTGGGCTGTGAGGGCCCAGGCACTGAAAACATGTCTAATCACAGATCCATCGGTGTATCTAAAAACGTCCCACTCTTTCGGCATTCTCACTAACCAAAGCCTGCACCTCTTTCTCCACAGCCGTGGGAAACCACTCTCTGCATTCCCTGTTAAGTGATATTGCTAATCTCAACCAAGTTTCGAAATTAGTGGGTAAACGTATCCAATACCGCACCTGCTGCGACATCGTGCAATCTGCACACACGTTGTGAGACATCCACAGCACATCCCATCTACGACTTTCCTCTCTTATGTCTACTGCCTTTAACTTTCTGTATTTCGGAATGGAATGTGTGTTCCTTATCTGCATGTATTTGACAGTACGCCCGTGCACGGCAATACTGTAATTTGCGCTCTGCTGTTGGACAGTCAAGTAGGTACCACATAGCTCTTGTCGATGTGTCTCTTCTGCATCCCAGTATGATATGCAATGCTGCATTCTGGATTCTAGTCTATCGGTCTGTGTTTGGTTGAGAATCAGAATTGCCAGTGTATATTCCACCACAGCTACAACCAAATCCTGGTACAAAAGAAATAGTAACCTCTGCTCACACTGCGCAGCAGCCATAACATTGATTGCTGCTAAGCCTTTTCCAGCCATTATGATACCGTGGTCAACGTGTTCCCTGAAACCCAGACTTCTGTCAAAAAACACACCCAGATATCTCATTGTGCTAGTTCTTTCTAAACGTTTCCCGGACAACGAAACTTGTGACATGGGTGTCTGTACCATATGAATTTTCAAGGGCAATCACGACACGAATGCCTTAGAAGTATTTACTACTGCTCCCGTGTCTCTACACCAATTCCTCAGTATGTACAGCTCCTTTTGTAGTTCCACAACAAACTCTTCTCGATGTCTGCCCTGCCTATACACCAGCATGTCATCGGCGTACGACATCGTTTTGCCAGCACTTGTGATTTGATTGTTATTCATATGTAGTGTGTATACATTGAGCGATCCCTGTGACATACCAGGTCTAATAACCGTTGGTACCGATATCCAGTTATCATACTTAAGAGCTACTATCCTGTGCATCAAGGCCGCACCAACCAACCGCACGACAGAAGGATTTACTGCAAAATTAAACAGTTGGTGCATCCATAGTGTTATTCTTGTGTTTAAATCTACATTTTTGTTTCTGAACATTGGTGTCATTTGTCTTAGTATGCTGGACTATATATATTACCCTTTATTTTAATACGAGCCATTGTGTTCTCACTAACGGTTTGCTAATCATGTCTCAGTGTTGTATCAGGAAATTCACATGGCTACACCGCGATCCCTAAATGACACATACAGAAAGAGACCACATATTCAATACGAATAGTCCCGAAACACCAAAATGAAACACCAAACTGAAACACTAAACCGAAACACCAAACTGAAACACCAAACTGAACTTCCATTTGTGGTCACAGAAATAACACAGCTGTTACTTCTCGCCATTATATCAGAAGTTTTCCTGGATTAGCATCAGTGTGTATATTCGTCTATGTTAATATATGGATGTATGGTCGCCTAGATTAATGTCAGCGTGTATAATCGTCTATGTTAATATATGGATGTATGGTCGCCTAGATTAATGTCAGCGTGTATAATCGTCTATGTTAATATATGGATGTATGGTCGCCTAGATTAATGTCAGCGTGTATAATTGTCTATGTTAATATATGGATGTATGGTCGCCTAGATTAATGTCAGCATGTATAATCGTCTATGTTAATATATGGATGTATGGTCGCCTAGATTAATGTCAGCTTGTATAATCGTCTATGTTAATATATGGATGTATGGTCGCCTAGATTAATGTCAGCGTGTATAATCGTCTATGTTAATATATGGACGTATGGTCGCCTAGATTAATGTCAGCGTGTATAATCGTCTATGTTAATATATGGATGTATGGTCGCCTAGATTAATGTCAGCGTGTATAATTGTCTATGTTAATATATGGATGTATGGTCGCCTAGATTAATGTCAGCATGTATAATCGTCTATGTTAATATATGGATGTATGGTCGCCTAGATTAATGTCAGCGTGTATAATCGTCTATGTTAATATATGGATGTATGGTCGCCTAGATTAATGTCAGCATGTATAATCGTCTATGTTAATATATGGATGTATGGTCGCCTAGATTAATGCCAGGGTGTATATTCGTCTATGTTAATATATGGATGTATGGTCGCCTAGATTAATGTCAGGGTGTATATTCGTCTATGTTAATATATGGATGTATGGTCGCCTAGATTAATGCCAGGGTGTTTATTAGTCTGGTGTGCAGATGGTCTTGCATTACTCTCGTGCGGACTCGGGGTTACCAGATAACCAAGATCCTAAAAGTATCTCCTCGTTGTGCACCCTGGAAACATAAATACACCTGCTCTTGGTGTATTATGGCTACCACTTTTATGCTCGTGGCTGTGGATATAGTTGTGGCTATGGCTGTGGATGTGGTTGATGTAGATGGAATGATAATTGCCTGTAGAGAGACAGGAAATATATCCTAAACCTCTACGTCATTACATCCACCATATGTATGGCATCTTTGCATTCCGACTTGGCCGGTTTAAATAGCAAAAACAATGTCAATGTCCCTAAACAATGTCAATGTCCCTAACATGCAGTGACCTTACAAGTAAACACTGCATCTGTAAAAGGTAACAAACACTATAGGGAAGTGCAGAGTACGTGATTCGATTTAGTGGCAAGGGAGTTACAATATTCCAGCACTAGACCGACTGGTGTAAGAGATGTCCATGCTCAAGACCACACAGAAGCCGACATGTCTCATCAACAATTGACCCCATTCAAAGTAGGAATCTTGACTCAAGTATTGGATACGACAACTTGAATATGTACTCTTGCGTATGAAAGAAAGCTTTGCATACAGCATCCCATCTTCTTCTTGATTCTTCTTGATTAGATAACTGGCCTCACAGCACGTGGGGCATTCCCATAAGTGCTCCGCCCTCTGTTCCATTCGACTCGATGGTGTTTCGAATCCAACGCCGCCGAAACAGACGTCGACATCAGGGCACAACTCTGGTCATTGCGACAGGCTTCTTTGTTGTTCCGCCACCCACACCGAGCCCGTAACTAGTTCAAGCACAACGTCGGCCTGTCGGAACAACATGGTAACTGTTATCGAAGGTTACGACTACGGCATTGTATTGTTCAAATGTCTGACCAAAGCAGTGTTGACACTCGGAATATGGACACTGGGGGCAACGTAGAGGGGAGCACAGGTCTATAACGTCACTGTACACTTAGCATAACTCGACTATCAGTCGTTGCCTAAAATGGCTCACGTAGAATTGGGTTCAGTACCTAAGGGCCCACTGTGAAGTCCCTCGTCCGAGATTCGTATTTTACCTACCTCTTTGGGTAATATAAGTAATGGCAAAGAGTAAAAATACACAGACATAGCCTGACAATTGATTGGATGGCCTTCTCAAGCGCGCGAGGCGAGTGCGTGTGAAATGCACAGGTCAAATCCTAGACCCACAACGTGTGTGGCAAAGCAGCACTTCGTCTAAGAATGTATTTCAATCCCAGTCAAATTCGATAGTCGCCGCTACAACAGGCCCATACGGAAGAAATTAGGTCTGGGACCTCTTGACACAAAGGGTAGTGATGGAATGGTCTTCCTACACGAAGAACAGTTCGTTGGTTGTGGAGCGACTCGTCAGGGGATAGACAAACAATGGGTGACGGAAGCAAACCGTCAGCTCACCACGTCTCATGAGTAGAAGACTTCTCCAAAAGGCATTGCACAAAGCCGAAAGATGAAGTCTGCTGGGTATAAAATAAACTCAGAAAAACCACCATTACACATAGGAAATAAGAGCTACTCGCACATAATTCATAGGGATTTCAAACAACAAACATGATGTATAATCCATTATGTTAATATCAAAGTGTATGCCCACCTACGTCAATATCAGAGCGCATGATCGCCTAAGTTAATATCAGCCTGAATGATCGCGTAGGTTAATATCGGGGTGTACGGTCGCTTAGGTTAATACTAGTGTGTATGGTTGCATAAATTTGTCTGTGTGTAAGGATGTCTAGAGTAATATCAGGGTGTATAGTCGCTTATGATAATATCTCAGTGTATGGCCGCCTAGGTTAAAATCATGGTGTATAGTCACCTTGGTTAATATTATGGTGTATGGTCACCTTGGTTAATATTAGGTTGTATTGTCATCTTGGTTAATATTAGGTCGTATTGTCATCTTGGTTAATATTAGGGTGTATGGTTACCTTGGTTAATATTAGGTTGTATTGTCATCTTGGTTAATATTAGGTTGTATTGTCATCTTGGTTAATATTAGGCTGTATTGTCATCTTGGTTAATATTAGGTTGTATTGTCATCTTGGTTAATATTAGGTTGTATTGTCATCTTGGTTAATATTAGGCTGTATTGTCATCTTGGTTAATATTAGGCTGTATTGTCACCTTGGTTAATATTAGGTTGCATTGTCATCTTGGTTAATATTAGGGTGTATGGTTACCTTGGTTAATATTAGGTTGTATTGTCATCTTGGTTAATATTAGGGTGTATGGTTACCTTGGTTAATATTAGGGTGTATTGTCATCTTGGTTAATATTAGGGTGTATGGTTACCTTGGTTAATATTAGGTAGTATTGTCATCTTGGTTAATATTAGGTTGTATTGTCATCTTGGTTAATATTAGGTTGTATTGCCATCTTGGTTAATATTAGGCTGTATTGTCATCTTGGTTAATATTAGGTTGTATTGTCACCTTGGTTAATATTAGGTTGTATTGTCATCTTGGTTAATATTAGGGTGTATGGTTACCTTGGTTAATATTAGGTTGTATTGTCATCTTGGTTAATATTAGGGTGTATGGTTACCTTGGTTAATATTAGGTTGTATTGTCATCTTGGTTAATATTAGGGTGTATGGTTACCTTGGTTAATATTAGGTAGTATTGTCATCTTGGTTAATATTAGGTTGTATTGTCATCTTGGTTAATATTTGGTTGTATTGTCATCTTGGTTAATATTAGGTTGTATTGTCATCTTGGCTAATATTAGGTTGTATTGTCACCTTGGTTAATATTAGGTAGTATTGTCATCTTGGTTAAAATTAGGGTGTATGGTTACCTTGGTTAATATTAGGTTGTATTGTCATCTTGGTTAATATTAGGGTGTATGGTTACCTTGGGTAATATTAGGGTGTATTGTCATCTTGGTTAATATTAGGGTGTATGGTTACCTTGGTTAATATTAGGTTGTATTGTCATCTTGGTTAATATTAGGGTGTATGGTGACCTTGGTTAATATTAGGTTGTATTGTCATCTTGGTTAATATTAGGGTGTATGGTTACCTTGGTTAATATTAGGTAGTATTGTCATCTTGGTTAATATTAGGTTGTATTGTCATCTTGGTTAACATTAGGTTGTATTGTCATCTTGGTTAATATTAGGTTGTATTGTCATCTTGGCTAATATTAGGTTGTATTGTCACCTTGGTTAATATTAGGTAGAATTGTCATCTTGGTTAATATTACGGTGTATGGTTACCTTGGTTAATATTAGGTTGTATTGTCATCTTGGTTAATATATGGGTGTATGGTTACCTTGGTTAATATTAGGGTGTATTGTCATCTTGGTTAATATTAGGGTGTATGGTTACCTTGGTTAATATTAGGTTGTATTGTCATCTTGGTTATTATTAGGTTGTATTGTCATCTTGGTTAATATTCGGGTGTATGGTTACCTTGGTTAATATTAGGTAGTATTGTCATCTTGGTTAATATTAGGTTGTATTTTCACCTTGGTTAATATTAGGTAGTATTGTCATCTTGGTTAATATTAGGTTGTATTGTCATCTTGGTTAATATTAGGGTGTATTGTCATCTTGGTTAATATTAGGTTGTATTGTCACCTTGGTTAATATTAGGTAGTATCGTCATCTTGTTTAATATTAGGGTGTATGGTTACCTTGGTTAATATTAGGTTGTATTGTCATCTTGGTTAATATTAGGTTGTATTGTCATCTTGGTTAATATTAGGGTGTATTGTCATCTTGGTTAATATTAGGTAGTATTGTCATCTTGGATAATATTAGGTTGTATTGTCACCTTGGTTAATATTAGGTTGTATTGTCATCTTGGTTAATATTAAGTAGTATTTTCATCTTGGTTAATATTAGGTAGTATTGTCATCTTGGTTAATATTAGGTTGTATTGTCACCTTGGTTAATATTAGGTAGTATTGTCATCTTGGTTAATATTAGGTTGTATTGTCATCTTGGTTAATATTAGGGTGTATGGTCACCGTGGTTAATATTATTTTGTAATGTCATCTTGGTTAATATTAGGGTGTATGGTTACCTTGGTTAATATTAGGTTGTATTGTCACCTTGGTTAATATTAGGGTGTATTGTCATCTTGGTTAATATTAGGGTGTATGGTTACCTTGGTTAATATTAGGTTGTATTGTCATCTTGGTTAATATTAGGGTGTATGGTTACCTTGGTTAATATTAGGTTGTATTGTCATCTTGGTTAATATTAGTGTGTATGGTTACCTTGGTTAATATTAGGTAGTATTGTCATCTTGGTTAATATTAGGTTGTATTGTCATCTTGGTTAATATTAGGTTGTATTGTCATCTTGGTTAATATTAGGGTGTATTGTCATCTTGGTTAATATTAGGGTGTATGGTTACCTTGGTTAATATTAGGTTGTATTGTCATCTTGGTTAATATTAGGTTTTATTGTCATCTTGGTTAATATTAGGGTGTATGGTTACCTTGGTTAATATTAGGTAGTATTGTCATCTTGGTTAATATTAGGTTGTATTTTCACCTTGGTTATTATTAGGTAGTATTGTCCTCTTGGTTAATATTAGGTTGTATTGTCATCTTGGTTAATATTAGGGTGTATTGTCATCTTGGTTAATATTAGGTTGTATTGTCACCTTGGTTAATATTAGGTAGTATCGTCATCTTGGTTAATATTAGGGTGTATTGTCATCCTGGTTAATATTAGGTAGTATTGTCATCTTGGTTAATATTAGGTAGTATTGTCATCTTGGTTAATATTAGGGTGTATGGTTACATTGGTTATTATTAGGTTGTATTGTCACCTTGGTTAATATTAGGGTGCATTGTAACTTTGATTAATATTATGGTGTATGGTCACCTTGGTTAATATTAGGGTGTATGGTCACCTTGGGATTAGGGTGCATGGTCTCCTACTGTGACAGATAAGAGCTCTGCACGTAGTGTGACGTCTGTTGGTAACGTGATAGCAATGACATCTTACATTGCGACAGAGAGATTGTCTGTCGAGTGGGTGTCACAATAGTGGTGACAAAGACAACTTGAATGACCGAGTCACTAAGTACGTCACCTGGAAAAGTGGCAGTATACCAATGTTGGATATTTTACAATGGAGTGTAACTTTCTGGAACTCTCTGGAGTTGTGACTGGATCTATTCTTGTCATCAGTAAGTACAGAGGCACTTCTTGTCATTGATATAAAATGTCGTTTAATGTGAACATCAAGCCAATGGTACAAATCAGCATCAAATTCCTGAGTATATATATTTATCTCCGTGAAGTACAATCGGTCATCAATATAAAATATATATCAAAGTGTTATAATCAATACTTGCATACACATCCAGTTCTATCATAACACATCCATGAATTTCTCACAATACTAATTTCGCTAATAGAGAGACTTTAAACTCTCGCACGCTACAACCTATAACAATGCTCACTACTGACGGACAAAATAGCTCGTGTACTTTGCAAAGTCCTTTTAGACCGAAGGCCTACTGTACCTCTAAGTCCCACAACCGGATCTCTGGACTAACTTTACTGACTTCCAACTAGTATTCAACCTTGCTCTCTAGTCGATAGACTCTGACTGAAGTGCCCTCTCGTCGACTGTGCGACCACTTTTGTCTAACCCTGACTATCTTTTCTATCCTCCGCCCTCCTCTTTTAGTATCCTCCTATTTTACTCAAGCTGCGCCTCTTACTGGCATGTGTCTCGCACGGTTTACGATGTATGTTTTACCTATTTTAGACAGCTGTCCGACTAAAGAAGCATGTACTTGCTTTTTCTCTACGTTGAAAACACGCCTCTTGAGTATATCGCTAACCATGCCTTTAGCAGACCGTATCGAGTACTGCGTTTGTCTGTGTGCGAAGCAGATTACTGTCTTTTATCTGACTCGTAGTGGGTGAGAACAACATCCTTTTGTTCCAAAACGCTGACATCTGCGACACATGTAGACGTTATGACTGCCTCCTTAGTTCAAGCGATTTACGTTTAAAACTTGTGATAATGATATTATTATATCTTTGGCGTGTGAATACTTATTTCCAGAAATATGTCACCATAACCCTATCATTCGTACCCATTTCTGGTTTCTCTCGTGAAAAACCTTTTCCCGCAGCTATCTCTTTTTCTATTTTCTTTGTATTTTGCGACTTCTTTCCCTGGCTACGAACTGGTCTGCTGGGATCTTGAGGGCGAGTACTACCACGTCTTCTGTTGCCTCCTGTCTTATAATAAACCCGTTGAAGGACTCTAGCGAGAGCCAGAAATTACCTAGATCTAGAGATATTATGTACATATATTTTCTTTGTCTATATATTAATTTTGGTGATGGTTGCCTCGTAATTTTGTTGTATTTGCCGTACAAATCGGAAGGTGATAGAGCCTGTAGGGTAAAGATTTTTACGGTGATACAAATTTGAAAAAGTGTTAAGGTAGGAATTGTAAAAGTGTGGCGCTTAAAAATAATGGCACACTGTTCCCTGTAAACCAGCCATTATACATAAATGGGAGATATCTTACTAATTGATGCTAGGATTTAAAACCGCATAGGTTTCGTAACATCGATTCTGCTGAGATTGCCAGATGACCAGAAAATTGGAGGCAATTAATTTATTACAGTCCTGCCTTTTTATCTGTGAAAGATATTTCTGAATGGAAAAGTTAAATTGTTAGTCACTGGGACGTAATATGAGATGGATCAGGCGAATAGGTATCGATAAAATCGGTATCGTATGGTAATAGTAGGTGACTGTATAATGTGAGGTGTGAAACGACACCCGCACATGTTTCGTAGACAGTCATGCTGGAATTGCCAGATGACCAAAGAATTGGTGGAAATAGCTCTATTGCAGTCGTGCCGTCGCCTAGTTGAAAGATATTCCTGAGTGGAAGGGTGACACTGATAGAACTTCTATATGCATATAGTATCTCTAGAACTAGCTAATGTATGGCTCTCGCTAGATCCCTTCGACGGGTTCGTGTCTAGCATGTTCTATCTGCATCGTGTATATTCTTAGCATTCTCACAATATGGCTCGAGTACGTACCTCTCTGGTACTATTATCTACTATAGTCCCAAAATTTGCTCCAGACTTCGTCATATTCTCTATCATTCGTACCCATTATCGGTTTCTTTCGTGAAAAAACTTCTTCCACAGCTATCTCCTTTTCTGTTTTCTTTGTATTTCGCGACTTATTTCCCTGTGTACGGATTGGTCTGCTGGGATCATGTGGGCGAGTGCTACCACTTCTTCTCTCGCCTCCTGTCTTGCTAAAGTCGGTAAGGGACCTTATTCCCCAGTTTATCTGTCACATTGATTGCCAAACGAAGTGATTCGACCGCCAACGAACGAAATACTGCCACTATTATACGACCAACCTACACGAGCTACCACGAATTTCAGTGACCTATGTAGTAAATTAAACAATGCGTGTGTAGATTAACTTAATTCTAAAAGGACGTGGGGAGACAACAACTGTGAGTATATATCTCTGCTATGTTACTTTTCAGTCACAGTGAACAAGCTATTATATTAGGGAGAACAGTTGAACGGTTTATGCCTGACAAAAGGAAATGAAATATTATAGTCCGCTACGTAAGTGAAATGAACTATTGACATTGCCCGAAATAATGAAGAACATTGTTGTAGTGTTGTGACAATTTAGATGAGAACTGAGACACTTAGAAGCAAAATTGCTGTATTTACATTGCTTGTTCTACGAGAAGGAATTATTTATATATGCACGTTGTTATTCCCACAGCTTAGTCGATAAAACAGAGACATCAATCAATCAATAAACCCATAACCCTTCAGGGTCGTAGGGGCACCACATTGGATGCTTCAGCACACAGAGTCCTCCAGCGAATTATATCCTCAGCGATGCAGATGAGTGTGGAAATATCTATCCCTGTCCATTCCTTGATGTTGTCTGTCCATGTCTTTATTTGTCCTCCTCTGCTTCTTCCACCCTCGACAGTTCCCTGCAGTATTGTATTTGACAAGGAATCGTGCCTGCATACATGCCCGAACCATGCTAGTTTTCGTCGTTTCACTATTGAAAGCAATGGCTCCTGGACACCTGCACACATCAAACAGAGATATATGTACGCATGATTCATCTTAAACAGGGTACAATAGAATCAGAAACAGATGTTTATATATAACTTGTGCTCAGTCTGACTCATAGAAGAGGCATACATGCACATGACTTTGGTCCCCAGAGTAGGACATAGAAGAGGCATATATGCACATGACTTTGGTCCCCAGAGTAGGACATAGAAGAGGCATACATGCACATGACTTTGGTCCCCAGAGTAGGACATAGAAGAGGCATACATGCACATGACTTTGGTCCCCAGAGTAGGACATAGAAGAGGCATACATGCACATGACTTTGGTCCCCAGAGTAGGACATAGAAGAGGCATACATGCACATGACTTTGGTCCCCAGAGTAGGACATAGAAGATAAAGTGAACATTGTAGAGTAAATACTAGAGAAAATGTAAGTAGAGATCGAGGCTAGAAAAATAGCGGGGGGTGTACAGGGCAATAAATATGTCACCGGTACGCGACATAAGTATGACCATACTGTTAGGAGTCACATACATATTCCAAAGGGCAAAGGAGCTGTTCTGGTTACAGGAGTTGAAAAATAGGCTAATGAACCAAGAGAAGGAGAATATAGTTATAGAAACCGATATTGATTCACGGGCGTCAAATGGCGAGGGCATTGACACTGGAGGCGGGCTGGAAATGACGAATCCGAACAGAGACGAGACATATCTATTAATACAAGCAATTACCTATTACGTAGGACAAGCCTGGGGAAGGCTTAGCGCAAATACAAAACCACAGACGGTGAGAATGATAAGAGGATAATACGATACAGCCCTTACTAGGGAGGTTTTTGGTGACTGGCACCGACGTTGGTCGGGAGAACCAAATATAACACATGCCACGGAAAGTGTTAAAAACAACAATTAGACTTACGTAAAACACAGGTTTATATTTCGTTTCAATTGGACACGACAGACTATATCTAAAACTAGTGGGTAATGATGAGCACACAAGAAATCATAAAATTACAATTGAGACGACTTAAATTCAGCGGGTAATCTCGTCCGATCTGAGGTCGGGGTGAGAGAGGTTTATAGAGTACTTCAACTTCGTCGATCACGTGGCGAAAATATTCCTACCCCAAGAAAAGAATGGCCGAAGGAGATGTTTCGTATATTTTTAGTTTTTTTGTAGCAAGACCGGAAGAGATATGTGTTTGAAAAATGCTGATCTTATTCGTCATCAAACAGGAGTTGAAATCGACAGGTTAGGAAAGAAGGAAACACGCACTGCAGTGCGGGTGTTCCACAAAATAAAAAATCCCTAACGCCAGTGTATCAGTGTGTATGGTCGCTTATATAATACCAAAGTCTTTGGAGGTCTAGATTAATATCAGGGTGTATGTTTATTTAAGATACACGCATGATGTATGGTCGCCTAGATTAATATCAGGATGTATTGCTGACTAGGTTATCATCACTGTATATGGTCGTTTAGATTAAAATCAGGGTCTTTGAAAGCCGTGGCGTATCAAGTTCTATGGACGTCTAAGTTAATATAAGTGTGTAATGTCGTCTAATTTATTAACTTTGTGTATGGTCGCCTAGGTTAATATCAGAGTTGATGTCCGACTAAGTTGATATCAGAGTGGATGTCCGACTAAGTTAATATCAGAGTGGATGTCCGACTAAGTTAATATCAAAGTGGATGTTCGACTAAGTTAATATCAGAGTGGATGTCCGACTAAGTTAATATCAGAGTGGATGTCCGACTAAATTAATATCAGAGTGGATGTCCGACTAAGTTAATATCAGAGTGGATGTTCGACTAAATTAATATCAGAGTGGATGTCCGACTAAGTTAATATCAGAGTGGATGTCCGACTAAGTTAACATCAGAGTGGATGCCTGATTAAGTTAATATCAGAGTAGATGTCCGACTAAGTTAATATCACGATGTATGGAAGTCAGGATTATTATCAGGGTGTATGACCGCCAAGGTTTATATAAGAGTGTTTGGATAATTAGGTTAAAATCAGGGTTTTTGGTCGCTTATGGTGATATCAAGGTGTATGGATCCCTGGTGTATGGACACCCAGATATTTAACCGGCTGTGTGGTAGCCTGTATTAGTATTAGGGCGTATGGTGTCCTAGATTAATATAAATATGTGCTTAGCATCAGGGTGTGTGCCACCTAGGGAAATATTAGGGTATATGCCACCTAGATGAATATCAGGATGTCAGCCGGCTAGACTAAAATCAATCTGAGCGTATGGTCGCTTAGGTTAATATCAGGATGCAATACGGCATACCTTAATATAAGGGTGTATACTCTTCTTTGTTAAAATCAGGGTGTATGGGATACTGGTTTATTATCAAGGTGTATGGTCGCCTACGATAATACCAGGGCGTGTTTTCGTCTAAGCTAGTATCAGGGTGTATGGGCGCTTAGAATAATATCAGAGTGTATGGACACCTGATGTACGCCTAGTTAAATAAAAGGATGTACAGCTCGCCCAATTTAATAACATGATGTATGATCGCCTAGTTTAATATCAAATAATACTCACGTGGAAGACAGATAATGAAGTCCTACTGAATGACGACTAAAACACTACATACTATCACTAACGGATGTAAATATGGTACGTACAACAAAACAAAACACAGAATATAATCATACAAATAACAATACACAGGACAAAGTCGACGTTTCGACCAATAGGCCTTTTTCAAGATACGGACATAACATACAAACATAAAAAAAACCACAAGTAGAAGTGAATGCGTACCCTAGTGAAATGTGGTAGTTAGATAGATACCGGAAGCATACGAACAGGAAGTACACAAAGACAATAATACAGTTGGAACGAGAGGAACACAACGATGACGTAACAAAGACCAATACGACCGAGAACTAAGCGAAAGAGTGGTCGGAATTGAGTCCAAATGGCTTGATGGTACCCAACTCGAAATTGAGACGACTTAAATTCAGCGGGTAATCTCGTCCGATCTGAGGTCGGGGTGAGAAGAGGCAAATAAATTTACTTATTCGAGACTTTACGCGGGCGCCGCCGCCATCCACGCACCCATACCTGTTTTGACGACCACCTCAGCCAGCGCCATGCGTGCCAGGGAGCTCGACTTTATTCGATCCAAGACCTGCCGAACAGCAGCAGCGTCGGCGTCAGTAGCAACGATCAAACACAGAACACCCACTCTTGTGGCTAATCACTTCAACGGCGATGGCCACCGTGGTGTCCTTGACATTCAGGTCACTGCTATCAGATCCTGCACCACCGATGATAGATCTAGGTACGCCCTAGAAAATCGTTTCATTTTCGAGTTGGGTACCATCAAGCCATTTGGACTCAATTACGACCACTCTTTCGCTTAGTTCTCGGTCGTATTGGTCTTTGTTACGTCATTGTGTTGTTCCTTTCGTTCCACCAGGAAGTTCGTATTCTTCCGGTATCTATCTAAGCCACATTTCACTCGGATACGCATTCATTTCTACTTGTGGTTTGTTTATGTTTGTATGTTATGTCCGTATCTTGAAAAAAGGCCTATTGGTCCGAAACGTCGACTTTGTCCTGTGTATTGTCATGTGTATGATTATATTCTGTGTTTTATTTTGTTGTACGTACCATATTTACATCCGTTATTGATAGTGTGTAGTGTATTAGTCGTCATTCAGTAGGACTTCCTTACCTGTCTTCCACGTGAGTATTATTTTCTATTATGTTCTACTAGCAGTACCACCTTCTATTGATTACTAGTTTAATATCAGGGTGTATGTTAGCTCAGGTTAATAGTAAGGTCTATGGAGGCCTAGAGTTAGTATGCTAGTGTTGGAGCCTAGATTAATACCATTGTGTATGGCCTCTTAGGTTGATATCACGGTGTATTGTTACCTACGTTAATCTCAGGATGTATGGTCGCCTAGATTAATATCACGGTGTGTATTCGTTTATGTTAATAAGGTGTATGAACGCCTAGATTAATATCACGGTGTGTATTCGTTTATGTTAATAAGGTGTATGAACGCCTAGGTTAATATCACGGTGTGTATTCGTTTATGTTAATAAGGTGTATGAACGCCTAGGTTAATATCACGGTGTGTATTCGTTTATGTTAATAAGGTGTATGAACGCCTACGTTAATATCACGGTGTGTATTCGTTTATGTTAATAAGGTGTATGAACGCCTAGGTTAATATCACGGTGTGTATTCGTTTATGTTAATAAGGTGTATGAACGCCTAGGTTAATATGATGATGTTCGTCCGTGTAATCGACGATGATCAAAACTCAGCCATAATAATAAAAATAATAATAATAATAAAAATAATAATAAAGTTAATAGTGAGTTTTTGAATAACTAAGAAGTCCAATGTGAGCACAAAATTTATTCCATACAATTGAAATCTGTAAAGAGTGTCTATGGGACGTTGAGATGTTTTGTCCTTTCTATTTGCCCGCTTCTGTCTTGCAGTATCTAACCTGGACTATTCCGACACTAGTGCTCCGGTTTTGAGACTGTACCGTCATGCTGTTCCATCCCGAGCGAGGCTCTCCCAAGAGCCTACGTCAATTTTAGGATGTTTGAGTTAGGACTTTGTGTGTGTCTTTGAAACGCTTTTTCTGTCTACCAATTTTTCGAAGTCCTGTCTTGAGTACTCCATAATATATTTGTTTTAGTCGCGCAAGAGGACCTGCCTAGCGTGCCTGCGTTTTCATAAGTAAAGTGTAGATGCTTGTTAAGGCTGATTTTTCCAATACCTAGTAGTCTGGTACTTTGTCCCACCAACGGCTGTTTTGTAATTTACGTAGGCAGCTAAGATGGAAGTGATTTAGGTTTTCTTGCAAACCTAGCATACACAGTCTACGTTTCACAGAAATAATATCAGGCTGTATGGTCGACTAGATTAATATCAGGCTGTATGGTCGACTAGATTAATATCAGACTGTATAGCTGCCTAGGTTAATGTCAGAGTGCATAACCGTATAGGTTGAAATCAGTGCGTATGACCGTACATGTTAATATCATTGTGTTTGACAGTATAGATTATTATCAGATTGTATGCCTGCCTAGATTAATATCAAATTGAGGTGTATGTTTGCTTAGGTTAATATCAGGATATATTCCGCCGTGGGAAATATCAGAAAGTATGACCGTCTAGGTTAATATCAGTGTTTATGGTCTCCTAGGTTAACATCAGGGTTTATGGTCTCCTAGGTTAACATCAGTGTTTATGGTCTCCTAGGTTAACATCAGTGTTTATGGTCTCCTAGGTTAACATCAGTGTTTATGGTCTCCTAGGTTAATATCAGGGTTTATGGTCTCCTAGGTTAACATCAGTGTTTATGGTCTCCTAGGTTAACATCAGTGTTTAAGGTCTCCTAGGTTAACATCAGTGTTTATGGTCTCCTATGTTAACATCAGTGTTTATGGTTTCCTAGGTTAATATCAGGGTTTATGGTCTCCTAGGTTAACATCAGTGTTTATGGTCTCCTAGGTTAACATCAGTGTTTATGGTCTCCTAGGTTAACATCAGTGTTTATGGTCTCCTAGGTTAACATCAGTGTTTATGGTCTCCTAGGTTAACATCAGTGTTTATGGTGTCCTAGGTTAACATCAGTGTTTATGATCTCCTAGGTTAACATCAGTTTTTATGGTCTCCTAGGTTAACATCAGTGTTTATGGTCTCCTAGGTTAACATCAGTGTTTATGGTCTCCTAGGTTAACATCAGTGTTTATTGTGTCCTAGGTTAACATCAGTGTTTATGGTCTCCTAGGTTAACATCAGTGTTTATGGTCTCCTAGGTTAACATCAGTGTTTATGGTCTCCTAGGTTAACATCAGTGTTTAAATCTCCTAGGTTAACATCAGTGTTTATGGTCTCCTAGGTTAACATCAGTGTTATGGTCTCCTAGGTTAACATCAGTGTTTATGGTCTCCTAGGTTAACATCAGTGTTTATGGTCTCCTAGGTTAACATCAGTGTTTATGGTCTCCTAGGTTAACATCAGTGTTTATGGTCTCCTAGGTTAACATCAGTGTTTATGGTCTCCTAGGTTAACATCAGTGTTTATGGTCTCCTAGGTTAACATCAGTGTTTATGGTCTCCTAGGTTAACATCAGTGTTTAAGGTCTCCTAGGTTAACATCAGTGTTTATGGTCTCCTAGGTTAACATCAGTGTTTATGGTCTCCTAGGTTAATATCAGGGTTTATGGTCTCCTAGGTTAACATCAGTGTTTATGGTCTCCTAAGTTAACATCAGTGTTTATGGTCTCCTAGGTTAACATCAGTGTTTATGGTCTCCTAGGTTAACATCAGTGTTTATGTTCTCCTAGGTTAACATCAGTGTTTATGGTCTCCTAGGTTAACATCAGTGTTTAAGGTCTCCTAGGTTAACATCAGTGTTTATGGTCTCCTAGGTTAACATCAGTGTTTATGGTCTCCTAGGTTAATATATCAGGGTTTATGGTCTCCTAGGTTAACATCAGTGTTTACGGTCTCCTAGGTTAATATATCAGGGTTTATGGTCTCCTAGGTTAACATCAGTGTTTATGGTCTCCTAGGTTAACATCAGTGTTTATGGTCTCCTAGGTTAACATCAGTGTTTATGGTCTCCTAGGTTAATATCAGGGTTTATGGTCTCCTAGGTTAACATCAGTGTTTATGGTCTCCTAGGTTAACATCAGTGTTTATGGTCTCCTAGGTTAACATCAGTGTTTATGGTCTCCTAGGTTAACATCAGTGTTTATGGTCTCCTAGGTTAACATCAGTGTTTATGGTCTCCTAGGTTAACATCAGTGTTTATGGTCTCCTATGTTAACATCAGTGTTTATGGTCTCCTAGGTTAACATCAGTGTTTATGGTCTCCTAGGTTAACATCAGTGTTTATGGTCTCCTAGGTTAACATCAGTGTTTATGGTCTCCTAGGTTAACATCAGTGTTTATGGTCTCCTAGGTTAACATCAGTGTTTATGGTCTCCTAGGTTAACATCAGTGTTTATGGTATCCTAGGTTAACATCAGTGTTTATGGTCTCCTAGGTTAACATCAGTGTTTATGGTCTCCTAGGTTAACATCATTGTTTATGGTCTCCTAGGTTAACATCAGTGTTTATGGTCTCCTAGGTTAACATCAGTGTTTATGGTCTCCTAGGTTAACATCAGTGTTTATGGTCTCCTGGGTTAACATCAGTGTTTATGGTCTCCTAGGTTAACATCAGTGTTTATGGTCTCCTAGGTTAACATCAGTGTTTATGGTCTCCTAGGTTAACATCAGTGTTTATGGTCTCCTAGGTTAACATCAGTGTTTATAGTCTCCTAGGTTAACATCAGTGTTTATGGTCTCCTAGGTTAACATCAGTGTTTATGGTCTCCTAGGTTAACATCAGTGTTTATGGTCTCCTAGGTTAACATCAGTGTTTATGGTCTCCTAGGTTAACATCAGTATTTATGGTCTCCTAGGTTAACATCAGTGTTTATGGTCTCCTAGGTTAACATCAGTGTTTATGACCGCTTACGTTTAGATCAGAGTGCATGAGCTCCTCGATTAAAATCATTGTGTATGGGATCCTGGTTTATTATGAAAGAAATAGCAGCCTAGGATTATATCTGGCCATATGGCCACAAAGAGTAATATAATGGTGTATGACCACCTTGGTTATTAGCATTGCGTATGGCCGGCTAGGTTAATATCAGGGTGTATGGTCGCCTTGGTTAATATCAGTGCGTATGACCACCTAGCTTAATATGGGGGTCTATGGTCGCTTAGGTTAATATCAAATTCTGTTGACGCCTAGATTATTATCAGGGTGTATTGTCGCCTAGATTAATATCAGGGTGTATTGACGCCTAGATTAATATAAGGGTGTATTGTCGCCTAGAGTAATATCAGGGTGTATTGACGCCTAGTTTAATATCAGTGCGTATGACCACCTAGCTTAATATGGGGGTCTATGGTCGCTTAGGTTAATATCAAATTCTGTTGACGCCTAGATTATTATCAGGGTGTATTGTCGCCTAGATTAATATCAGGGTGTATTGACGCCTAGATTAATATCAGGGTGTATTGTCGCCTAGATTAATATCAGGGTGTATTGTCGCCTAGATTAATATCAGGGTGTATTGACGCCTAGATTAATATCAGGGTGTATTGACGCCTAGATTAATATCAGGGTGTATTGACGCCTAGATTAATATCAGGGTGTATTGACGCCTAGATTAATATCATGTGTGTTAATAGCGATGAATGTTACTATCGGGAATTATGACATCCTCAGTAGGGTTAGGGTGCATAGATTCCTGGTTCAATATCAGGGTGTATGGTCGTTTAGATTAATATCAATTTGTATGGTTGCCTAGTTTAATATTAGGATGTATAGACGCTTAGATTAATATCAAGTTGTATGGTTGCCTAGTTTAATATTAGGATGTATAGACGCTTAGATTAATATCAAGTTGTATGGTTGCCTAGTTTAATATCAGGATGTATAGACGCTTAGATTAATATCAAGTTGTATGGTTGCCTAGTTTAATATCAGGATGTATAGACGCTTAGATTAATATCAAGTTGTATGGTTGCCTAGTTTAATATTAGGATGTATCGACGCTTAGATTAATATCAAGTTGTATGGTTGCCTAGTTTATTATTAGGATGTATAGACGCTTAGATTAATATCAAGATTTATGCCACCTAGGTTAACGTCAAGGTGTATGCCACCTAGGTTAACTTCAAGGAGTATGCCACCTAGGTTACCGTCAAGGTGTATGCCACCTTGGTTAACGTCAAGGTGTATGTCACCTAGGTTAACGTCAAGGTGTATGCGGTTAACGTCAAGGTGTATGCCACATAGGAAAATATCAGTTTGTGTGGTCGCTTAGATTAATATCAAGATGTACAGCCGCCTAGATTAGTATTAGGGCTTAGGGACGCCTATGTTAATATGAGAGTGTAGGACTGTTTGAAATAATATCAGAGTGTACGATTGCCTGATGTAACATCAGTGTGTATGGCTGCTAAAGTTAATATCATGTTGTGAGGCGCAAGGATAATATCAGGTTGTATGGTCGACTATATTAATATCATAATGTTTGGCTGCCTAGGATAATGTCAGGATGTATGGCCAAATAGGCTAATATCACTGTGTATAACCGTATAGGTCAATATCTGTATGTGTGATCTAAAAATTGATACCAGTGTGTATGACCGGGCATATTAATATCAGGGTGTGTGCCTGCCTAGATTAATATCAGAGCTCATGAATATACATGTTAATGTCAGGGTGTATGCCCGACTATGTAAATATCATAGTTTATGGCCGCTTAGGAAAATGCCAGTGTTTTTGTCTGCCTAGATTAATATAAGGATGTATGGCCACCTAGGAAACTATTTAGGGGTATGTTCGCCTAGGTTACATCACGGTACATGGATGCATGGATAATATCAGGGTGTATGGCAACTTATGTTTTTTTATCAGGATGTATTGTCGGCTATTTTAATATTAACGCCCCCAAAAAGACGCATACATTTATGTAATCCATACCGTGCCACTAATCCATACCGTGTCACTAATCCATACCGTGCCACTAATCCATACCGTGCCACTAATCCATACCGTGCCACTAATTACCACACAAATAAATCTGTTGGTATAATTGCATTACCACACACAAAAATCTGTTGTGATTATTATATTACCACAAAATCTAAATACTCACATGATGCGATTCGTGATTTCACAAACTATATTACCCAAACGATGACACTAATGACTTCACAATCAATATTACCCACATGATGTCACTAATCTTGAATGGATACCTACAGGCAAAAGAGCCAGGGGTAGACCAAAGAAGAACAATACTTAGAGAAAGTAAAACAATCAATATGCATACTATTCAAGAATTGTCAGAATAAATAGCTCTGAACAGACATAACTGGAGATATCTGACCTATGTCATATGCGCTAACTTCAGCGCAAAAGGAAAATGAATGAATGAATGATGGCACTAATGACTCCACAATATATATTACCCACACGATGCGATTAATGACCTCAAAATCTTGATTACTCACATACTAGAAATAATTACCTCACAATCTATATTACCCACATAATGCCACTAATGACCCCACAATGTATATTATCCACACGGTGTCACTAATAACTAGTAACTTTCACCCTTCCACATCCTTCAATACAACTATCTTGGCACAACTATCATCATGTGTAAACATTTTCTGAAAAAAAACTCACCCAAACAAAATGATGAAAGCCTTCCTCTTAGTCGCACCAAGCTCTGACGCCGCCATCTAGATTCTGTCTGTCCATGTATTGCAAAATCACAACAGACTTCCATCAAACTACATCTTTGAAATGAACAATACTGCTTCACATAGAAAATAGTGCCTTTCTGATAAAGTGCGAGAAATTATCATTTCCGTTCTTGTGGCTGTCACCCGGCAGATATAATGTTCTCATCGCCTGTGCGAGCTGGGATAACTATTGTTATCTGCCGGTAGTAATAGCCTTGACGCACAAGGAGTACTTTGAGCGGCATTCCAGCAATCTGTGAGGTGAAGTAGAAATGGAATTGAAGGGTAAATCCGAGGTCTGTGAAGATATTTACAGCTTTCTTTTTTTCTTTTATATTTTTCTCCTATATACATTAAATTTATATCTTAAAACATTTGTGTTACTTTAGAAACGTCAACAATACGTCACTGTCTCGCCAATCCACTTCATCTCAACACATTCAATCTCATTCCATTCATCGTATCCCATTCATCTCGCCACATTCAATCTCTATTCATTCATCGTATTCCATTCATCTCGCCACATTCATCTTATCCCATTAATCTTGTGACATTCATCTCGCCACATTAATCTTGTCATATTCTTCTCATCCCATTCATCTCGTCACATTCAGCTCATTCTTTTCATCTTGTCACATTCATCTCGCCACATTCATCTTGTCACATTCATCTTGCCACATGCAACTAATCCAATTCATCTGTTCCATTAATCTCGCCACATTCAATCTCATTCCATTCATCGTATCCCATTCATCTCGCCACATTCAATCTCATCCCATTCATCTTGTTACATTCATCTTGTCACATTCATCTCGCCACATTAATCTTGTCATATTCTTCTCATCCCATTCATCTCGCCACATTCAATCTCATCCCATTCATCTTGTTCTATTCATCTTGTCACATTCATCTTATCCCATTCATATTGTCACATTCATCTCGCCACATTCATCTTGTCATATTGTTCTCATCCCATTCATCTCGTCATATTCAGCTCATTCTTTTCATCTCGTCACATTCATCTCACCATACACTACTCAGATTATGCATCTCATCATATTAAAACCAGCCAATTCATCGTATCCTATTTATCACATCTCATTAATCTCAATCACATCATTTCATCATATTTATCTCAGTCCATTATTTTCATCACGTTTGTAGAAGAGGAGCGATTAATGTTAAACCTGGTATGGACACGCTTGTCGTAGATGAGAGACAGATGTTACATCAACCACGGACACGCCTGCAGTAGGCGAGATATAAATGTTGCATTTATCACGGGCACCCTTGTAGTGGACGAGAGATAAATGTTCCATCTATCACGGACACGTTGTAGTGGACGAGAGATAAATGTTCCATCTCCCACAGACACGCTTGTAGTAGACGAGAGATAAATGCTACATCTCCCACAGACACGCTTGTAGTAGACGAGAGATAAATGATACATCTCCCACAGACACGTTTGTAGTAGACGAGAGATAAATGTTACATTTCCCACGCACAAGCTTGTAGTAGATCAGAGATGCACTTACTTTTTACACTCTCCTTTTCAAATTGTGGGGGAATCTCTCCTGTGTTAGTTAAATGGTTCTGTTAGATTTCCAAAGTATTGGGGTTTGCAGCCAATGACCAGGCAGGCAAATCCAATATCAACAATGTTCTTCATAAAAGTCGATCCTGATTCTCCAGATTATGAAGCGTTTAATTTATCCACTTTACTTGCGTGGCTGAGAAATAAGACCATCCTGTAATAGATTAAACGAAGCGTTTAAACTATCCACTTTACTTGCGTGGCTGAGAATTAAGACCAGACTGTAATAGATTAAACGAAGCGTTTAAACTATCCACTTTACTTGCGTGGCTGAGAATTAAGACCAGACTGTAGTAGAGTAAACTCTCTGCAATAGAAGACCTGCAGTCAGAATCAAAACAAGTATTTTACGCCATGTTTTCCATTCTTTTCCTGCAAATCTTTGGTCGACATTGACAGGCCACATAAATAATATCAATGGTGAACAACGGAAACACGTCAATGATAGAATGACGATTTGCTTTGATTGGGTGTTCAGATTAGCGAGCGTCCTGATTAAACCCTGAAGTTCTTGTCGCGATTGTAGCCAACTAGATGAGGATAGCAGAACACAGCACGCGTCTTAGGAAAGTGTCAGAGTAGGACATGACGAAAAGCAGCGCATGGGGATACAGTGAAGAACATATTTGACCCTGTCGGACAAGGAAGACCCAGTATTCGAGTGGATATCCTGGCGGGACAGCCTACACACTCGAGACAAGACAGACTTGAGGACCCTGTCAGTGTATAAGACGAGAGCGGAAGAAATATGAATGAGCGTGAATTTTATCGAGAAAGTCATCCACATCACTACGCAGATGCTGGAGAAGGAGAAGTTGAGGGAATGAAAGGGAATCGCGACAGGGAGAGAAATGAGAGGATTTATATAGAGCAAAGCTATGGGTCTCATTAGGTTTGTAGCGTCTGTGTTGTGACAGAGGGGTTGGATAGTGATGGATATGTCTAGGAAGTTCACAGTAGAGGTAGAGATCTTTGATGTGAACATGATGGCCGGGTGAAAGTTGTCAATGAAGTTTATGAAACTTGACAGATCAGCTTCAGCCATGTCAGTGATACCGATCCCATCATCGATGGAACATCAATGGGAACAGCCCACTATAGAACTCCCATATATTGTGCTCAAGGTGGCTCATAAACAAACAGGCATAGCTGTGTCCCATCTTGGTGCCTATGGTGACCAACTGATCTGGTCGAAAACGTGCCCATTTAACTCAAAAGAGTTAAGAGTGATCAAATGATTTAAGAGTGAGCATAAGTTCAGCAATACGCATGAGAATAAAAGTAGATACATAGAGATGAAGATGCTTGTCCAGGAAGAACTTCAAGGACTTGAGACTATCTGAGTGTCATAAGGAGATGTAAAGGGAGAAGATATCAAATAGAAAGAGACGATAGGTGTGAGTAGGGGACAATGAAATAGAGGCAAGGGCGGAGAATGCGTGGTTAGTATATTTAAGGAATTCAGGAGTTGTTCCACTGATGGTTAAAATAAGACTCCACTTATAGGACAAGCAAAAAAAAAAGCCAATGCAACCAGTCAGTATCATCTCTCGTGGATATGCTAACTTCCAGAAATAAAAGAATGAGCCGAAGGTGTAGAAAAGAAAGGAACTAAGACTTGGAAAGATAGCGTATATCAGAACATTGCTTCGCAGCAAGTTACCCAGTGGGTGCTTTGACTCTGACCTATACAGATGGCTTGGCCACAAACGTAACCGAGAATGTAGGAGTGTGATCCTCTGACTAAAATATGGGGCTAGCCCTGGCTGCTCTAGCCATGGCTTCTCTAGCCATGGTTACATGTAGGTTCGCAATTAACTTTAGGGCAGAAATGGAAGTTTTAAAGAAAGCTGCAGAAATGGTCTTACAACATAAATTACACACACAGAGAAATTGTTGCTACTAACAGATGAACTTCATGTCTATCATAATGAAAATGAATGCACACTTTTAAGATTTAATCTAGAAAAATAGAAAGATGCAGAAATAGCAGAGATATTTGAGAGAATAGTTGGAGGAAAATTAACAATTCTAAATCACGTAGGCGAAGATCTTAACTCTTTCAGTGAATCCGTGAAATGAAGCTGCATTAGAATCAGCAACAGAAACACTAGGGACAAGAAGAATAACACAGAAATCTTGAGTAACAGATGGCATCCTGAAACTGTCCGACAAACAGAGGGAAATAAAAACCTTTAAGAAAGAAGTCGCAGGGACGTATAGCAAAATAAATAAAAAATATCAGAAGAAAAATGCAAGAAGAATGGTTAGAGGAACAATGTGAAACCATCAATGTAGAATTGAAACATGGAATGTGTAAAGTAGCGTATGACACTTTAAGAAAGATAACACAGCGAGAAAGGCCAAATATATACATATATAATAGAAGACAAACAGGGAACGATACACATTGGAAAAACAAATAGTCAAAAGATGAGCAGATTATTGCAAGGAACTGTATAACTGCAAGTGTAATCCGGATTAATTCGAGGATCTTAGTATTCTAGTTGATAGTGAGCTTCATTGCTATCACTGGGTTACAGCGTGTCAGGTTCGAAACCACGTCCGAACAAACAAACATCCGGGTTGTGATTTCTCGCTTAACACTACTGGTGCATTCTAAAACCAAAAATAGTAGATGGAGAGAAACTACAACAAGTAGAGCAATATATATATATATATATATATATCTCGGACACATAGTCTCAAACAATGACAGATGGGAAATATAAGTTAATAGGAGAATAAAAAATTGTAAAACTACTTTCAATGACATGAGAAAAATATTGACATCTTAATAAATTACAAACTAAAAATGAGAATTATAAAATGCTACATCTATTCTATATTAGTGTATGGCTCAGAAACATGGACAACAAATAAACTCCTAGAACAGGGGTGGGCTAACTACGGCCCGCGGGTCGCATGCGGCCCGCCATTCGATATTTTGCGGCCCTCAAACACATTTTTAAATAAACGGACGATCGTCATAAATGATTTTTTTCCCCATTAATATTACACAGAAATCCATTGGAATTTTAATTCAACTTTCTCATATATTATGTATACAATATTTGTTTCTCAATTTGACATCATTTAAATATATATATATACACATAATAATATTATATGCGGCCCTCCAATAGCTTTACAATTTTCAATGCGGCCCTCTGCACAAAAAGTTTGCCCACCCCTGACCTAGAAGATAGACTTGATGCCTTTGAGATGTGAATGTATAAAAGAATAGGGTGAACTTCATGAAAAGAGAATAACACGAAGACAGTGGTTCTAGCAATATTTTTATAAAGAAATAATTATTACAGGAAATAAAGATCAAACAAATTAAATATATTTGACATATTAAAAGGCATAACACATTTTTGAAGACCGTACTACTGGGTAAAGTCAAACAGTTTATCTAATATTGGTCACTGCGCAGAAATGTGTCATTCAGCTTGCGTTGTAGAGCGTCAAACAGCTGGTAAGACACCCTGATTAACTATTGCACCGCTACACGCCTTGACTCGTCTTGCCACTGACCAAATGTGTAGGGTCCAGAGAGTGAGGCTGACGAAACTGCTCAAACCTCCCTCACTTTAATCAAATTTTATTCGCGCAAGTCATGGCTTCCATCTTTGATTGATCATTATTTCGTCTCATATGTTTATTGTTCATCTTCACTTTGCAAAGGAGGAAGATAAACGAGACTGGGAGGTCAGCAAGAAGTATGCAGAGATACAAGTTTGAGGGTAACATCACGAGATAGACATGTTACAGTTTTGCAGAGTGTACCACCAAGACAAGAGACATGGGATGTTGGGAGTCTGTTGCAGCCAACCTTCGCTGTCGAGACGAAAATTAATGACGTTGAGTGCTGTCTGTTGTACTGTATGGTTGTGATAGATGGATATTCACTGGAGACACGGAGAAACGACTACATGCTTTTCAATACAAATGTCACAGACGAATTCTACCACTCTCATATAGAGAGCATACCACGCATCTGTACGTAAGACATTCAATAGAGATGTATATAGTTCCAAAGGGATCATTACTATTAATAGCAAAACGAGGAAAACGTGCATGTATTTGACATGTGTAACGACATGATTATTGGTTAAAAATAATAGTGCAGGGAACCGTCGAAAATCGGAGAAGCAGAGGCGTCCATGGACAGGCAATATCAAGAACTGGCAGGACAAGATTCCCTCATCCGTATCGTTGAAGATAGAAATAGTTGAAATGGTATGTGTGCTGAAGCAATCAATGTGATGCACGTACAATTCTGACGGGCTACGGGTTTAAAAAATATAGATGTCTGACATAGATAGCGGTATAACGATTACATTTAGTACAAGTAAATACAGAAATAATACTTTCTAGTCCAAAATCAAAAACAAAATGAAAACAAAGAGTGTCCGTCTGTTTATATAATCACAAGAAAGACCTACAGGAAACCATACTCTGGTTTGAACAGTTCTGATCTGCAGAAAAATACTCTCTTATTCTAGTCCTTTATTGAGTAGTTGCCAATATTGTTGGAAAACAAAAAAGTCAAGATTTAAAAAAAGGAAAAAAGGCAGAAAAAAGGTGCTGTTATTGATTATGTGCCGAAAATAATGTTCAATAATCAAACTAATGAGCACTGTCTGTCGCGCAGCTGTCAAATCCTAGTCTCCACGTCCATATTGATACACTCATTTACAGTGCCACGTAAAACCTGACTGCAAAAATGGACACTAACTAGAAAATAATCTATAATCAGCGAAACTGATGTAAAACTGTATAACAATAGTACATACGTAAATCATAAGGTCGTAAAACTGTATAACAATAGTACATACGTAAATCATAAGGTCGTAAAACTGTATAACAATAGTATTTACGTAAAACAAAGTCGTAAAACATACACTTCTAATTCTTTTTTATTCACACGCTATACTCACACACTACATTTTCCCAATAGTTCACATACTCTAGTCACATACTAAAGTCACATACTATAATTTTCCCTATAGTTCACATACTATAGTCACACACTATATTTTCCCAATAGTTCACATATTATAGTTCACACACTATAGTCACACACTACTTTTTCCGTATAGTTCACATTATATATATATAAATATATATACGTACATACATATATGAACATTACATATACAAATATATTTCTTTTCCATGGTCAATACATAGATTTAAGACAGGTACCCACACAAAATACACACACATGTAAATGAATCCACACACAGGTATGGGTTCACACAAGAATAAGTGTACATAATGACATAAAATACAGATACACGCAGTAATATAAACAAACATTCACATAAATCTATATACATGCATTCACAAAAATATTTTTTCACATAAATACATGAACTTACATGACATTTGCACACATATAGATTTATACATGTATTACCAGAAACATTCCTTCACATGAAGATATACATTACTACAACATATGCATGTGTACACATACATTACTACAACATATGCATGTGTACACATACATTACTACAACATATGCATGTGTACACATACATAACTACAACATATGCATGTGTACACATACATTACTACAACATATGCATGTGTACACATACATTACTACAACATATGCATGTGTACACATACATTACTACAACATATGCATGTGTACACATACAAATGTGTGACCCAAAGTTATTTTATGAATACATTAAACCATGTAACACAATATGCATACACAAATACATAGCAACAATAGTAACAAATTAAGGAAACAAAATGATAAAAAAAGAAGAGATATATAAATAAAGCAACACATTTATACAATAAGGTATAATAATGCACAATTAACAGATGGACAGATAGGAATATAGAAAAACCACATATTGACACTCATAAACACTCAAGACATAATACAAATACACAAAACTAAATCAAACACAAAAATAATTAATATTGAGCGTGCACTGAAACAAAAAATTACAAGGATCAGTACAATACTGAGGTCGAGGATATTAAAAAGAAGAGGTAAACCAACCAAATCAGTGATTAATGTTCATTACGTGTGGTTGTATGATGCCTATATGACAAAAGAGCCGATATTCCAAAGACTGCATCGTCGGTCACCAGAGTAGCAACGTAATAAACCAGTTACAGAAACATCAGAGTTACCATGATGTGAAGAGCTGTTGAAATTGTTGGGAGTCACGATTATTCGTGATACCACTTAAATATTCAGCGAATATAAGAATTTGTCAGCCAAACGCTTGCCATTCTTACATCTCCGTATTCTATCAATCTATCTATACGCAGTGTCCATTGTTTCCTTGCGGCGTCAGGGGTGGAAGAGTTCTCTGGAGATGTCCTTCTTGTGCGCTGTTTGTAAGCTTGTTCCTGTGGCTTCTTTGATTTCTGTGATCCATCTTTTACATGGTCTGCCTCTGGCTTTATAACCGGTATGTCTATATGTCAGGATATTTGTGGCATGCTATATGTCGGTAATCTGGAAGCGTGTGAAAACCACTTGATCTGTTGTCTTTTGATGTGTTCCAATACTGGTATTGTTTTGGTTATCTGTCCGATGTTATCTTTTCTAATTCTATCTCTTAATGACACTCCGAGAATTCTTCGTAGACATGTCATTTCTAA
Organism: Meghimatium bilineatum; assembly: GCA_034231615.1. Classification (NCBI taxonomy): domain Eukaryota; kingdom Metazoa; phylum Mollusca; class Gastropoda; order Stylommatophora; family Philomycidae; genus Meghimatium; species Meghimatium bilineatum. The sequence goes on along the minus strand of CM067308.1, from coordinate 179,086 downwards.
TGTCAATATGTTTTCTTTTCTCTTGCGCTGTCATTGTCCAGGTTTGGCACTGGAACAATAGTGATGGAATAATAATAGTCTTGTATAATGCAAATTTAGTGTCTATGTTTACATTTTTGTTCTTGAAAATACGTGTCATCTGTCCTAGGATCTGGTATGTTTTGTTGCATCTATTTTGTATCTCTTTACTGGTTTTCCCTTCACTCGATATAATGCTCCCTAAGTAAATGAACTCATTTACCTGTTTAAGGTGTTTATCATCGATGGAGATAGTGATATTTCTTTCTTTCTTTGCTATTGCCATTATTTCCGTCTTTTCAATATTGATCTTCATGTTGAATTTTTGACATGTTGTATGGAGTTTGTTCATATAGTCTTGCAATTGTTCTTCTGATGTCGCTATTAGTACTTGGTCATCTTCAAAGAGTAGTTCGTTCAATTTGTCTTTTATGTTATCTTCTTCGTTGGTACTTGTTAGTTTACAGATGTGTTCGATATATGTTATAAAATGTTGAGGGGATAGGACACACTCCTAATCAGGGCGAACTCCTGATTGAATTTGGAACTTATTAGACACGCCTGCATGTGTTCTTACTGCACGTTGGCTATTAGTATAAATGCCCTTGCATATGTTGATTAAATGTTCTGGTACTCCGTATATTGATAGTGTTTTTCATAGTTGTTGTCTGTCAACTATGTCGAATGCCTTTTCTTGGTCTACGATTGCGATATATAATTTTTTTTCTGTGGCTCTTTCTGTTAGCTGTCTAAGTGTAAAGATAACATCCGTACTGCTTTTGTTCTTACGGTAGCCCATTTGGGTGTTTTTAAGTTGTGGTTCAATGTATGATCGTAGTCGTTGCTCTAATATTTTGTTAAACAATTTTCCCGTGTGGCTTAGTAAAGATATCCCTCTGTAATTTGTGCAGTCTCCCTTACTGCCTTTTTTTATTCCATATGGGAATGATTTATGGAAAAGAAATATATCCGTATGTGTAATGTTTATATATATATATATATATATGTATATATATATATATATATAATTGTGCGTGTGTTTTTGTGGTATATATAATTTGTGTACAAATATATGTGTATGTATATATATATATATATATATATATATATATATATATATATATATATATATATATATATAGGATTATTAGCGTATCATCACCTCACAAATTGTCTACAAATTGTGTACGGCAAGATGCTGGAGAGATGCTAATCGCTAGAAAACTGGTAATCGATTTGCAAGATAGAGGCATATTTCCTGATACTCTAGGTGCATACAGACCGGGGAAAGATACGACCACAAATGCTGCAATTCTCAATTACGACATCTACGAGGGTTTTCAGGCAAAGGAGGAAACAGTGGTCGCCACGGTTGACCTAGAAGATGCTTACAACAGAGTCAGCTTTGGCCAGCTAATACATCTGCTAAGCGAACGCAGCATCGACTTGTGGACAATTCCTTGGATAGCAATGGTGTTAATGTCCAGACCTGTTACTCTGAGATTGGGATCCTGAACATCAGAGATCAGAACTTTAGCACAGGGATTGCCACAGGGATCGGCACTATCACCTGTACTCTTTAACGTATACACATACATAATAGCGCAGCTTCAAGACGCTGGGTCCGGCAGGATACTAATATATGCGGATGTACAAGCACGACAGAAACAGAAGAGACATGACTGATTGTGTCCAGAGTAATCTAGAACATTTTTCGCTCTGGAGCACTTACTACACAGCCATCAATCCCACCAAGTCAAACATCGTCTGGTTCTCATTGAACAACAACATAATTACAGACACATTACCAGCAACCACTTGCATGGGCATCAACATTGACAGGGAGAAGACTATGAATTATCTAGGAATCACTTTTGATAGAAGTCTATCTTTCGCGAAACATGTAGACAATATCATTCAGAAAGATGGGAAGGGTGTCAGTGCAGTCAAAATCATGGCATCTGCAGAGATGCCGCAGCGAACCCTTTTTCAGATGATGCAAACAGTGGTATTATCTGTGTTGGACTATAGTTTAGATTTACTGACACTGTCGCAAACACATGTGGATAAATTGGTACAGTTCAAAACGAGGCCTTGAGAACTGTCTTAGGATGCACAAGGGGTACACCTAATCAAGCCAAGAAATAAAATAGCGCTGTTCAAAGAATACTGCAATGCCGCCAATAATGATCATCACCTCTTACACCAATAGCTAGACAGCAAAAAAGGAAGGCGTATCAAGAGAGGAAGATCATGGATGACAGAAGCAGCAGATACCATACTCAGAGTTTGTGAGCTGGATGGGAAGAGAGTGCCGCGACTGGGCTGCCAACAGAACAGTCGGAATAATTGAAGAACTCATACTGCAACACTCGAAGCCACACGATACGATAATTTACACAGACGGCTCAGTAACACATGAAACAAACAGGTGTTCTTGAGATTTCGTGGCCTACCAAAATGACAATAAATTATCTGAGAAATCAGCTGCGTACACCACTACAACATCGAGTATGACAATGGAAATAGAATCCGTGACAGAAGCTCTCACTTGACTTGCGACGCAACCACCAACAGACTCAGTGATTCTATGTGACTCTCAAAGTATGCTGCGCAAGATATAAAAGTGTATGATAAAAACTGAACGGATCACTCTTCTGAACAACGCGCAGAGCATTACATGGATCTACTGGCCTAGTAATGCTGGGGTCAGTGGAAACGGAAGATCCGATGTGTTGTCTGGTATAGCCTTGGGCGGCACCGAGATAAGAAGAGACAGGATTGAATTGATTAGAGCAGACAAGAATACCCTAAGAGAAGACGAGGAGGACGTCGAACGGGACAATGTACGTATTCAGAGAATGGTATAAATTGAAGTGCCTAAAGGCGATGGGAGAAATTGCTTGCAATTAGAAGAACGCGTAATCAGCAACTGACCGGAACACTGAGCTTATACACTTTCAGATGGCTGACGGAACAGCAAGCAGAGCGTATATGGGAATACCTTCAGTGCTGTGACGCTTGTTCCTAATCAAGAATCATGATATATATATATAATGTTTTTGTTCTATGTACATATATGTACAGGTACTATTGTTTATATATTTACCTACCCTATTTAGCATCATGTTCTTTGCTATGTTGTATGGTGCGTTCAGAAATCTAGACTTGGGAGTAAACATCATATATTGCATAGATGGAATATTGTTCAACCTTCCGCGGATCTGAGCAAAAACCAAAGTCAAATCACATACAATCAGGGATTTCCTATTTGCTGATACTGTGCCCTAAATATCAACTCTGAGGCTGATCTACACAGTAATAGAGACCGATTCTACAAAGAACGCAAAAACTTTTGACATACTATTACCACAAATAAAAAACATAAGTCATGTTACAACCAGGCACCTGGCAAATCCTATCTCGAGCCCAGCAGAAAGGTAAATGGCGAGGCACCGAAAGTAGTGAATTAATTCACACACCCAGGTAATACGTTATCAAAAGGTGCCAACTGAATGAATAAGTGTATACAATGATCGCCAATGCAAGCAGCACATTCGGTAGATTGAACGCAATTGTTTGTTAGTTAGCTAGTTAGTTAGTCGTCGGATCATCATCACTGCCAATAGGACACGTCAATGGTTGCTCCGTTCTATCCTTGAGTGTTCCGCCATTACACTTCTGCTGACAGTACCGGTCAGATATTGGTTGACCATCATTCTTCTGCGACCTCCAAAATGTTCACTTCTAGCAACACCGCATTTCAATCCCTGATCTTTAATCCTAGCCATTGAAAAGGAATCATCATCCACATTAGTCTCACTCTCGCGTGCTATATCTCTTCAGTGGTTCAAATAGTAAACGCCATCCATTGCCCAATCGCCTTGTGCCACAATCGCGGATGACGCCAGTTGATCTGCTATTTCATTGTCTCGAACACCCACATGTCCCGGCACGAAAATAAATGTAACCACTTTCAGCCTCGCCTTTCTCAATGCCTCAATCCACTGTTCGCGAACAAGACCCGCTTGTATTCTCCTAATCATACTCATAAGGTCAATCAAGATGCATACCTGCGTTACCTTCTGTGTGCATACCCAAACAAATGCCCTGGTCGCCGCAATAGTCTCCATGATCATACTACTCGTAGTGACCGCAAATGCACCACTCTCCTCCCTGATCGTTTTACCTGCGCACTGAGCCCAAGCACTGTGAACATGTATAATAACAGATCTATCAGTGTATATAATCCAATCCCCCTCTTTGGTATTCTCACTGATTAAAGCCTGCACTTATTTCTCCAAAGCTGTGGGACACCATTCTCTGCATTCCCTGCTAAGTGATATTACTACTCTCAAACAAGTTTCGAAATCTATGTGTAGACTTATCCATTCCGCACATGTTGTCCCATCCTGCAATCTGCACACACTTTGTATGACACCTTCAGCACGTCCCATCCACGATCTCCCTCTTTAGAGTCTACTGCCATTACCTTTCTGTATTTCGGAATGCAATGTGTGTTCCTTATTTGCATGTATTTGAAGGTACGCAGGTGCACGGGAATACTGTAATCTGTGCTCAGCTATTGAACAGCCAATTAGGTATCACATAGCTCTTGTGGATGTGTCTTTTGTGCACCCAAGTATGATACACATTGCTGCATTCTATTCTATCTAGTCTGTGATCTGAGTTTGGCTAAGAGTCAAAATCGCCAGTGCATATTCCACCACAGCCACAACCAAACACTGGTACAAAAGAGGTAATAACCTCTGCTCTCACTGCGCAGCTGCCATAACCTTCATTGTTGTTAAGCCGTTGCCGGCCCTTATGATAACGTGGTCAACATGTTCCTTGAAATCCAGACTTTTGTTAAAAAACACACAAAGATATCTGATTGTCCAAGTTCTTTCTAAACTTTTCCCGAACAACGAAACTTGTGGCATGGGTGTCTTTACCATGTGATTGTTCAAGGAAAATGACGTCCCGAATGCCTTAGAAGTATTAACTACTGCTCCCGTATCTCAATAGCTGGTCGAGCATCATGGCAGCGAGCCACAGCTGGCCAAGACCCTCAGTACACTTCCACACAGTGGGCCTGGAAACAGGAGTGCAGCAACCCTGCTGTAGCCTGGCCAATTACTAGGGATCGAAGATGCGGGATTGCTAACCCGGACCAAAAAAATGCTGGCTGAAGATGGACGTGTCAGTTCGAAAGGCGCAGATAACGCAGCTTGCTGTAAAACATGACACAACGCAGATCACCCTCATAAGTCCTCAGGACGGTCAGCGGAATGCTTTCGGAGGGTCCACAGCAAGGCGTATGACGAAGAAGCTCTCGTATCTTGACACCAATTCGTCAGTCTGTCCAGTTCCTACTGTAATTCCACAACACATTCTTCTTGATTTCTGCCCTTTATAGACACCAGGATATCATAGGTGTATGACATTGTCCTGCTAGCAGCTTCACGCAAATGTGTTGAGTAGAAATTATATTAACCTACATACTAAGCTGAAAGTCTACAGAGCAGTGGTATTTCCAGTCCTGTTATACGCTAGTGAAACATTTACTGTATATAAACGCTATATGAGGGAACTCAATCACTTTCACACAATTTGTCTCAGAAAAGTTTTGAACATCAGATGACAATACAAGATTTCAGATACCACTGTCCTTGACACACCTGGTATCATCAGCATGGACACTATCCTGATGCAGACACAGTTTCGTTGGGAAGGTCGTTTGGTACGTATGTTAGACCATCACCTGCCATGAAACTTCTCTATGGTGAGCTGGAGAAGGGTAACCGATGTCAAGGTGGTCAAAAGAAGAGCTACAAGGACTCGTTAAAGACCTCACTGAAAGCGTTTGAAATAGACCAATACACATGGGAAGAACTTGCACAAAATAGATCTACATGGCGCTCTACAGTCAAAAAAGCGCATCATCTTGTGAAAAGAGGAGAAATGCTGCAGCTCAACAGCGGAGAGTAGCTAGAAAGTCACGGATAAACGAAAATTCGCCTACAGGGTTCATTCCATGCCCGAACTGTCCAAGGACATTTACATCTCCAAAAAGGGCTCATTAGCCTTCTACGAACTAATTATGCATGGTCACAATTCTAATAGAATTTTTCTGAAGTTGATGTAAAAAATGTCATTATCACTTGTGATGGACGAACACACATACATTGTTTATATTGTTATGTGTATGTTTATATATTTTATTTACTTGTGTAAATGTATGTGAATATGTTTATTTATATATGTGTGTGTATATATATGTATGTATGTTTACATGTTTGTATATATACGTATATACATATATGTCTATGTGTCAAACATATATGTATATATTTATATATATCCATTTGTATACATCGTATTTTTTGTATATATTGTATTTTTCGTCCTTTTTTGTTTTGATGCATCTTCTATTCCAGGTGCTGTCAACTACCGATCACCCTACCCATCTCCATAGTCTCCATGTTGTCTATTGGTGGCACCTCTGTTACCAATTTTATGCATATTATATTAAATGCTTACATATTTTGTCCCCCCTACCCCCATAATTTCTATTTCTCCCCTCCCCCCCCTCTTGACATTACTCATTGGTGGCCTTCAACTCTGATATTTTCCTCATATTGTTTCCCCCATACACAATATCCGGGGTTTGGAGAAGGGGCAGACCAAGAAGACGATGGACTGACGACATTAAAGATAACATAAATACATTGCTAGAAAATTCAAGCCACATCGCTCAAGACAGAGAGAGGTTCAGAGAGTTCATTGGGAAGACAATGTTCTGGAAGGAATACGTCACATGACACACAATATCCCGATTGTTTGTGTGGTCTGTGTTCGCATTTTTCATGTTTTGACTTTCATTATTTGACCTAATTTCTCACATTGACAGGTGATTTTTCATCACTTTTGATGTATAATTTCATTGATTCTATGGGAATGTTTTTGTGTCAATGGTGTGAAAACATGTCGAAAACACATAATTCACCAATTATTTTAGCGTGCTTCTCATTACGGAGATCGTCCAGCTGTAAGAAGGACGCCTCTAAGGGGTCATTTGCAATTCAATGTTTCTTGTTCGGTGTTTGTGTGTATCTTGAGAGAGGTACCAATTGGCCAGGAAAATGGAAACAAAGACCTTCTTTTGTTTATTGTTAGTTATTTATTTTGACATTGATAGTTAGGATTTCATAGTAACCTTTGTACTTGATGTAGTATTTATCACCATATATATCTATAAGACTCACACACCAGTTACATATGTAAGATTCATTTACCAGTGTATGAAAAAGTGTCACTTTACATCAGTAATATTCAAACACCAGTTATATCTGTATGAGTCATACACCAGTTACATCTGTAAGATTCAAAAACCAATTACATCTGTATATTTCTTACACCAGATGTTTCTATATGGCTAATTAACAATCTTACATATGCACGATTCACACAATAGATACATGTCTGTACGATTCACACACAAGATACATGTCTGTAACATTCACACACAAAATACATGTCTGTAAGATTCACACACAATATACATGTCTGTACGAATCAAACACTAGATACATGTCTGTACGAATCACACAAATATACATGTCTGTACGAATCACACACTAGATACATGTTTGTACGAATCACACACAAGATACATGTCTGTAACATTCAAACACAAAATGCATGTCTGTAACATTCACACACAATATACATGTCTGTACGAATCACACACACAATACATGTCTGTAACATTCACACACAAGATACATACTAAGCTGAAAGTTTACAGATCAGTGGTACTTCCAGTGCTGCTTTACGCTAGTGAAACATGTACTGTGTATAGACGTCATGTGAAAAAATTCATTTCCATACAAATTGCCTCAGAAATGTTATGAACATCAGATGGCAAGACAAGATTCCAGCTACCACTGTCCTTGATAGAGCTGGTATCCCAAGCATTGACACGATCCTGATGCAGACACAGATTAGTTGGGCAGATCATTTGGTGCGTATGCCAGACAATCGTCTGCCAAAAATACTTCTCTGTGGTGAGCTAGAGAAGGGTATACGATCTCAAGGTGGCCAAAGGAAGCGCTACAAGGACTCGTTAAAGGACTCACTGAAAGCCTTTGAAATAGACCACGATACATGTGAAGAACTTGCACAAAATAGATCTACATGGCGTTCTAAAATAAAAAGAGCGCATCATCTTGTGAAAAGAAGAGAAATGCAGCAGCTCAACAGCGGAGAGCAGCTAGAAAGTCACGGATAGACCAAGATCCGTCTACAGTCGTTATTCCATGTCCAAACTGTCCAAGGACATTTACAGCTCGAATAGGGCTCATTAGCCATCTACGAACTCATAATCAAGGACATAACTCAAATTGAATTTTCAAAAGTGGATGTAACAAATGGTCATCATCACTTGTGATGGACGAACAACACATGTCTGTAACATTCACACACACAATACATGTCTGTAAGATTCACACACAATATACATGTCTGTACGAATCAAACACTAGATACATGTCTGTACGAATCACACACAATATATACATGTCCGTAAGATTCACTCGTCATTTTATATTATACGATTCACACACCTGCTAAATGTCTGTAAGATTCACACACCTGCTACATGTCTGTAAGATTCACACACCGGTTACATCTGTAAAATTCACTCACAATCTTACACATGTAAAATTCATACATCACCTACATCTGCAAGATTCACACACCAGCTACATGTCTGCAAGATTCACACACCAGCTACCTTGACTGATTTCAATTACACTATAAATTGCCAGCTTACATTACATATCTTCGATTACGCCTAATCAATTACCCAATGACAGAAATATGTGATCAGATTCTCCTGTACTTTACGTCACATGCAATCGTCACAACGATCTACCCGGAAACGGGTACATCACTTAACGATCGCCTCATCATTATGTATCAGGGTCTGGCGAAACCCTCTTAGGATCTAATCTATCTGTAGATCGTCTGTGATATATTTAGAAGATCGTGTCTATCATTTCCATTAGAAGGCGAGATGTACCGTGGAAAATAGATGAAATTACTGTAGATTATTCAACTGTCTGTCTTGTTTTCTCTTGTCTGCCCATATGTTATGTGAATATCTAGGTATCTAGGTCTGTCTTCATGTCCTTGTCTTTATTTAATTCGGTATATCTTACTTTACCGTTGTATTATAATGTGTTTTTTTACACAAAAAATTGTAATAAATAATGTAATATGTTCCACTAGCGATTGTGTGACATCAAGTGATATATTACGATATTGTGTGTGATACAGAAAGTAATATATTGTATCAATGATTGTGCAAAATAGTACATGTCTAAAAAAATAAATTATAATGTTTTATCAGTGAATGTGCTACATAAAGTAATATGTTCCGATGAAGATTGCGCTACATAAAGAAATATGTAATGTTTATGGTTGTTCTACATAAAGTAATATGTAACATTCATGATTTGCTATATAAAGTAATATGTGACGTCAATTACTGTGCTACCAAAGGTAGAATGTTACGTCAATGATTGTGCTATTTAAAGAAGTACTTTGTCTCAATGAAAGAAATACATAATGCAGTGTGTTACATTAGTGAAATCTTACATTATGTAATATGCTACTCAATGATGTCATGACATCCAATAATACATTACGCCAACAATTGTGTTACATACGACATATTACATGTAATGTAACTGTCTTGCACATCATTATTACAACCTATCTATTGCCCATCATTATTACAACCTATCTTTTAGACATCATAATTACAACTCATTTATTACATCTAGTATTGCAACACTGTTTACCTTCCACGCATGTCGTAAAAGGCGACTAAGGAGGTTATGGGATGGAGTTGGCTGTCCCATCCCATATAGGGTCAATGAACCAAAGCCATGCTGAAGTCGGATGTGTCAGGCCGAAAGGTGCAGATTGCAGCAATGCTGTAAACCATGACACAACGCATTGCGTTCTCCGGACTACATCCTGCTAATCTGCAGGAGTTTGAGAACGAACGCAGAAGAAGAAGAAGAAGAAGTATAGCCCATGAGACTACGCTGTAGAAACCAAAAGAACTGCAATGACGACAATGAAACATGAAAATGAATAATCTTTGACAAGGTACCAGCAGCAAAGGCAAATTATATATAATTAGTAAGTGCGTATTTCCAGTGGCAATATACGGTTGTGAGGCATGGACATTACATAAACCAGTAGCAAAGAGAATATCTGCTTTCGACATGAAATACTACATAATGGTATGTATATCAAGGACAGCTAAAACGACAAATCAAGAAGTGTTAAAATCAGTAAACGTCAAAGTATTTGCTGTTTAACAACATCATAACAAGAAAGCTGAGTTGTTTGGTCATATACACATATTAATTGCATTATAGCACATAATTATTACAACAAATTTGTTACTCATCAATATTGCAGTTCATCTCTTACACATCATTATTACAACTCATCTCGTACACGTAATTACTACACTCTTTCTCTTACACATCATTATTATAACCAATCTCTTACACATTATTACAGTCGAACTGTTACACGTCATTATATCATTATTACAACAAAAATTACAATGCAGCAAACGTGATATGAACGACATCCGCTATACCGACATTCACTTGACTTACAACTTGAGTTAACATTTTCTCGTCTTTGACCACACCCTTAATAAAAGTGCGATTTTAGTTAAGACTTTCAACGTGTACGATCGACACACAGTTACCAACAACAACAACACACACGCACACACACTTGCACAGGTATGTAAATTCCTCCTGAACCACAAACATTTGAATGAGCTCCAGAAGGCCCTAGTACTGCAATGACCAATTATGTCGACTTGTAAACATCATCATCATCAGGTGCCATGCCGGGTGGCGTAGGCGGTCATGGCTCTCCACAGCTCTCTGTCCACAGTATTATGTATCAAAGTCGTTGTTGTTTCTTTGCCGTGCCAGGTTGTCAAACTGTTTAATATTTTCTCACGTTGTCGCCCTCTGTCTCTGGTGCCTTCAATCTTGCCTGTTGTGATTATGTTCTCTAAACCTGCCTGTCTGATGAAGTGGCCAAAAAAGAAGATTGCTTTTTTCTTATATTGTTGATTAAGGTCCGTTTCGCATTTAACTCTTTTAACACATCTACATTAGTTTTTCTGGCAGTCCATGGTATTCTCAGCATTGTAAACATAAATAACACATAAATATAAATAAGGTTGCTTCAGATGTGACATGGGTAAATGAGACATGGATGTATGTGACATGTGTAAATGTGACATGGCTAAATTTGACATAGATAAATGTGACAGGAGTAAAATGGGTAAATGTGACGTATGTGTCATGGGTAAATGTAACAGATGTAACATGGGTAAATGTGATAGATGTAACATGCGTCAATGTGACATGGGTAAATGTATCATGGGTAAATATGACAGATGTGACCTGGGTAAATGTGGCATATGTTATTTAGTTAGTCGTTGGATCATCGTCACTGCACTCCGGACACGTCCATAGGTGCTCCGTTCTCTCCATGAGTGTAGCCGCCATAACACGTTGACTGACGGTCCCAGTACGCAGTTGATTGACCATCGTTCTTTCTTGCCCACGAAACCTCTCCTTTCTATCGACAACACATTTCAAACCAAATTCCTTTATTTGAGTCATGGAACAAGAGTCATCGTCACTTATACAGTCATTCGTTCTTGCGTTTTCCCGTAGGGCGTTCACGACGTATGCTCTATCCATCGCTCCACCAACAGCCATAATAGCAGCGTGTGCGGCCAACCTATCTGCTCTCTCATTACCCCGGACTCCCGCATGTCCCAGCACAATAAAATAAAGTCGCTTTACGCATACATGAATAACATGGATAACTGTAACAGATGTGACATGGGTAAATGTGACAGATGTGACATGGGTAAATCTGAAATTGGTAAATGTGACAGATGTGACATGGGTAAATGTGACATATGTGACATGTGTAAATATGACATTGGAAAATGAATAATATAATATGGAAGCATCGATGACTTATTATTACAGAACAAGCAGAATGCAGCAAACGGGCTTTGAGCCAGGGTCGCTTAGAGTGAACCCTGCTACCTTGCAACTTGAGTGGACGCATTTTCGGTCATGGACCTTGTGCTGATATTAAAATGTGTGTGTTTCTGGAGGAACTTATATCTGTGTTAATTATTATTAACATAGATATAAACACATATTAAAATAAACAATTAGAAAACAAAATTGATGCCTTTGAGATGTGGGTATAAAGAAGAATAGGGAGAACATCATGGAAAGAGAAGAAAACAAATAAAGAGGTGCTAAAGTCAAAGGTAAAGTCAAAGGGAAACGAACAAGAGGTAGGCAGCGATACAAGTGGGGGAGTAACATTACACGATGGACAGGTTACAGTCTAGCAGAGTGCACCACCAAGACAAGAGACTAGAGATGTTGGAGATACGTTGCAGCCAACCTTCGTTGCGGAGACGGCACTTGATGATGATGATGATATCTATGTTGTATATGCGTGTGTCTAACAACCAGTTAATATTCATAATAACTTGGGAATACCCAATGATAATCTCGAATAAATCGCTTATTTTTTAGGGTTGAGGATAGACAGGGTATTGACTGAATTTTTCGAGGTGAGTTGGTGTCATCTGAGCGGGCCTAGTTCAAACCCCGCTTGCAGCATTATGATTTGTCTTTAATGATAAATCCTTGATGCTTTTATATTATATTAACATGACTACAAACACATCTCTTACACAAACATGATTACAAACACATCTCTTACACAAACATGATTACAAACACAACACTTACACAAACATGATTACAAACACAACACTTACACAAACATGATTACAAATACAACTCTTACACAAACATGATTACAAACACAACACTTACAAAAATATGATTACAAACACAACACTTACACAAGCATGATTACAAACACAACACTTACACAAAACTATTACAAACCCAACTCTTACACACCATTACTACATACATACCATCTCATATACAACATTATTACAGACATACCAACTCATTTATGACATTAATACAAAACAAACTCTTCTTGCACAACACGATTACACACCCATCTTATACACACCATGACTGCAACAAAACTCTTACACTTTATTACCCACCAACTCTACACATCATGATTACTTACAACCAATCTATTAGATATATTTTTACACGATATCAATCTTGAGTTATTCAGGTACCATTAACTAACCGCCTGTATTTGTCAAGAGCAATTAATCCCGTGTGGTGCCTTATGTACCCATATTCTAGTGCCTCCTAAGTACCGACTCCAGATGGAAATTACAAGGACTGCAATGTACCAGACACTAAGCGGTCACACTATAACAGACACACAATCATATTTAACGAACATTAACATCATAAGTTCAAACCAGCTAAATAAATAAAGCTTGAGACTTCAAATATATCTACGTGTCCCTAAAACCAGTTATATAAATATTTATTTATTCATGTTTTTATATTATTTATATTGATATGTTATATTATTTGTATATTCATAAATATTTTGTATATGTGTTTATATACATATATATATATATATACATATTATATAATTGGTTTCTGAAAACACATACGACAATTACACCACTAGGTCAAATGAGTCATTAAAAAGGCTGGAGTTCTAATTAGGCAGTAGTTCTTGTAATGTAGAAGAATGTAGAAGTTCCTCAATCAGCATTGCTCATGTGTACACATTGGATTTTTCTATTTGAAATCCATCTCTCTCAACTAAGCATCACCCCGTATGCTAAAAGAGTATACCTCACAGCACGTAAATCCTTAGCTTCAACCCTCAGGAATCTCCGAAACAAATACTCAAAACTTCATGACCCGAGATCGAACTCGCGGGCTAATGAACACATGGAAAATGTTTGAACATCAGTTCCAATGTTATCCCGGGTATTAAAATAAAAAATAGTGTCTAATATGTCTGTACATGTAGTCAGTCAGTAGATGTTTTTTTGATGTAGAAGTCAGTCAGTAGATGTTTTGTTGATGTAGAAGTCAGTCAGTAGATGTTTTGTTGATGTAGCAGTCAGTCAGTAGATGTTTTGTTGATGTAGAAGTCAGTCAGTAGATGTTTTGTTGATGTAGCAGTCAGTCAGTAGATGTTTTGTTGATGTAAAAGTCAGTTAGTATATGTGTCATGCGACGTATTCCTTGCAGAAAGCTATCTTCCCAATGAACTCTCTGAACCTCTCTCTGTCTTGGGCGATGTGGCTTGCATTTTCTAGCGATGTATTCATGTTATCTTTAATGTCATCAGTCCATCATCTTCTTGTTCTGCCCTTTCTCCTCTTTCCAGGAACTCTTCCCTCCATTATTTGTCTTTCTAAACAGTTATGTATATGTATGTAGATATATTAATCAGTTTGTAGATTATTATAGATGTAATAGTCAGTTAGTTTATGTACATAAATTTAATAGTCAATTAATTGTTTTTTGTGTGTAAATGTATTACTTGGTAGATATGTGTACATGTAGTTCTCAGTTAGTAGATGTTTGTGAATGTTGTAATCAGTTAGTAGATGTTTGTGAATGTTGTAATCAGTTAGTAGATGTTTGTGAATATTGTAATCAGTTAGTAGATGTTTGTGAATGTTGTAATCAGTTAGTAGATGTTTGTGAATGTTGTAATCAGTTAGTAGATGTTTGTGAATATTGTAATCAGTTAGTAGATGTGTGTGAATGTTGTAATCAGTTAGTAGATGTGTGTGAATGTTGTAATCAGTTAGTAGATGTTTGTGAATGTTGTAATCAGTTAGTAGATGTTTGTGAATGTTGTAATCAGTTAGTAGATGTTTGTGAATGTTGTAATCAGTTAGTAGATGTTTGTGAATGTTGTAATCAGTTAGTAGATGTTTGTGAATGTTGTAATCAGTTAGTAGATGTTTGTGAATGTTGTAATCAGTTAGTAGATGCGTATAGCCGTAGACGTTAGTTACTATATATTTGTAGATGTAGAAACATGTTAGTATATGCTTGTAGATGTTGTAGTCAGTTAGTAGATATTTATAGATGTAGAATACACAGTAAATGTTTGTAGACGTAGTAGTCAGTAAGTAGAAGTTTGTAAACGTATTAATCAGATAGATGTACACAGATATGTGAGCTAGAAAATTAATTACATAGTAACTAGCTGAAAAGTAAATTAATTTTTGTAAAAATATTTGAAATATACAGCAACTCCTGTCTCATGTGGCATATAAACAAAAAAGGGCATATACCACGCAACAGATGCCATGTAACAGATGTTATGTAATTGATGTCATGTAAGAGATGTTATATAACAGATGTCATGGTGATGATCACGAAATAATTTCTGTAAATGTGATGAAATATCTATTGACAGCCAACAAACCTTCCGGCAAAACCAAGGCTTGTCTCAGTGTATATAACTGAGGCTACACCCAAGACTCATATATGGTCTCATATGCATGCATTCAAAGGGGAGGGGGAGAAGGGGCTTATAAATCCATGTTTAGTCTCCGAAAGGAGACATTCCAGTGCGCCAGTATCTTAGGATTTCCACGTCCTGTTGGGAGCAGAGCACACACATCTGTGGTGTCTCAAAATTCTTGTCATATTTGTTCAAAAGTACACAGTGATGGCACATCTGATGGCACATATTGATGCACATCTAGCATTCTGCATCTCAATTAAGAGTACCAGATAATGACAAAGCTGCAATTCCCGGTTGTCTGCATCGCTTCATAATTACTGGGGATTATTTGGTGGATGTAGCAATCTCGCGAAGCAATATTGCGACACAATGTGGTAATGGTTCTCTCACAGATAAGAGGTTCTCAGCCTATCTCTCGATGTGACAATGATACTTTCACAGATGACTTTATGTCAACCTATCCACCACGATGTGACAATGATACTTTCACAGACAGCTGGTTTTCAGTCTATCCCTCCATGTGACAATGATACTTTCACAGATGACTGATTGTTATCCTATCCCGCGATATGACAATGATACTTTCTCAGATTACTTAATGTTACCCTATCGACCGATGTGACAATGATACTTTCGCAGATGACTGGTTGTCATCGTATCCTGAACTGGCCCCTATTATGTGCACCCTGAACTGGCCCCTATTATGTGCACCCTGAACTAGAAGTCAATAATTCGGTGTCACACTGGCCCACGATGCCCTAATGCTATTATACGTCATGTGACAGGTGACAAACGAAAGGTCATATTTAGTGTATAGCAGATAACACGCGTTGAATATGTCATGTGACACGTTACAAAAGATGGTGTATGTCCGAGACTGAATACTGCAGTAAATTATATGCCTTATTTGGTAGTGCGCAACCTGAAGATCCTATTTGTCAGGCAACATATGGCAGACGTTAGGAGACAATCAACATATTAGGATAAGGAATACAGTGGAATCACTCTATAGCTGATCCCTTTATTACGAATTACCGTATTTAACTTTTAAAAATCCATTACTATATTTATGCTGTATTGTTTATTGTGTATATAAACACATTTCTGTTATGTATACATATTTTGTCAGTCCGGACAAAGTTGTTATAATGGCATTCCACTTTATTAGATTACAAAAACCAGTCACACGATAATGTAGAACAGGAGATACTTGATAAAAAAAAGATTACATGCGACAGACGAGATAAGACAGTAAAGGGCATAAGATGGCAGACGATAGATTAAAAATGAAGACAATAATTAATGGCATACTGTACAGGTTGATACATAACAATCCATAGAACACATACCAGGGACATACTTATGATAATAACATTATCATAAGATAACACACGGTTGACGAAATATTGAATGCGTAATACAAGATAACAATCGTTAATTAGTTAGTTAGTTAGTCAATCGTCGGATCATCATCACTGCAAACTGGACACGCCAATATTTGCTCCGATCTCTCCCTGAGTGTATCCCCCATTACACTTCTGCTGACAGTACCAGTCCTATGCTGTTTGACAATCATTCTTCTACGGCCTCCAATAGGTTGACTTCTAGCAACACCGCATTTCAAACCCTGATCTTTAATCATGGCAATTGAAAAGGAATCATCATCCACACTAGTCTCAATCTCACGTATTATATTTCTTAAACAATTTAAAACGCCAGCTCGATCCATTGACGCATTGTCCTGTGCCACAATCGCGCATGACCCCAGTTGCTCTGCTCTTTCATTAACTCGAACACCCACATGCCCTGGCACGAAAATAAATGTAACCTCTTTCAACCTCGCCTTTTTTAAGGCATCAATTCACTGTTCGCGAACGAGACCCACTGTTATCTTCCTAATTACACTCATAGAGTCATGTTATTAAAGGCATGTTATACCTTTAAAAACACAAGTCACACATAACACATGCATGACAAATCTTTAAAAGCGCAAGTAACATATGACAGATATGTATGTTATACCTTTATTAAATTGATTTATAGATCCATCCCTATGATTATTCTATGTCTCATCTGATAGTTGAATAGATAGCATATCGACTTAGTAGCGATATTGATTTATCGCTTCAAGTAATGCTTTATTATCCAGTAAGTAATGAATGCATGAGAGTTATATGTATTATAAAACACCTTGGTTTTTGCAAGTTTATTTTTCAGGTGAGAAACATTAAGACATGAGACGATAATCATATGTTATCAGTTAACTATTCTATATGGTATATACATCGAATGATTACTTTAACAAAAACTATATTTACTCTGTTGCTTCTTGGGGTATTTATTGACCTGTTGTAACATGATTAGAAGTGTTTATGAAAGATGCATATGTTTACCGGTATGGTTGACATGTATAAATGACAATTGTATCTACTTACCGATATGGCAGACATGTATTAATGACAGTTTTATCTACTTACCGATATGGCAGACGTGTATAAATGACAGTTTTATCTACTTACCGATATGGCAGAAATGTATAAATGACATTTTATCTACGTATCTATATGGAGGACATGTATAAATGACAGTTCTATCTACTTATCGATATGCCTTACATGTGTAAATGACAGTTTTATCTACTCGCTGGTATGCCTTACATGTGTAAATGACAGTTTTATCTACTCGCTGGTATGCCTTACATGTGTAAATGACAGTTTTATCTACTCGCTGGTATGCCTTACATGTGTAAATGACAGTTTTAGTTGCTAGTTAGTTAGTTAGTCGTCGGATCATCATCACTGCAAACTGGATACATCCATAGTTGCTCCGATCTCTCCTTGAGTGTATCCGCCATCACATTTCTGCTGACAGTACCGGTCCTATGCTGGTTGACCATCATTCTTCTGCGCCCTCCAAAATGTTCACCTCTAGCAACACCGCATTTCAATCCCTGATTTTTAATCATATCCATTGAAAAGGAATCGTCATCCACATTAGATCACTCTCGCGTGGTATATCTCTTAAGGAGTTCAAAACGTCAGCGCGATCCATTGCCCCATCACCCTGTGCCACAATCGCACGATGCCAGTTGATCCGCTCTTTCATTGCATCGAACGCCCACATGTCCTGGCACGAAAATAAATGTAACCGCTTTCAAGCTCGCATTTATCAAGGCCTCAATCCACTGTTCGCGAGCGAGACCCACTTGTACCTTTTTAATCATACTCATAGAGTCACTCAATATGCATACCTGCGTTACCTTCTGTGTGCATGCCCACTCAAATACCCTGGTCACCGCCATAGTCTCTATGGAGATGCTACTCGTAGTAACCGCAGAGGTACTGCTCTCCCCCCTGATCGTTTTACTTGTGCACTGATCTGTGAAGGCCCAAGCACTGCGAATATGTTTAATCACAGATATATCAGTGTATATAATCCCATTCCCCTCTTTGGTATTCTCACTGACCAAAGCCTGCACTTATTTCTCCACAGCTGTGGGGCACCATTCACTGCATTCTCAGCTAAGTGATATTACTACTCTCAAACAAGTTTTGAAATCTATGGGTAGACTTATCAATTCCGCACCTGCTGCCACATCCTGTAATCTGCACACGCTATGTATGACATTCTCAGAACGTCCCATCCACGACTTCCCTATCTTAAGTCTGCTGCCTTTACCTATGTATTTCGGAATGCAACGTGTTCCTTATCTGCATATATTTGAAGGTACTCCCGTGCACGGCAACACTGTAATCTGTGCTGTATTGTTGTACAGTCAAGAAGGTGACGCATAGCTCTTGTGGGTGTGTCTCTTGTGCACTCAAGTATGATATGCATTCTGTATTCTATCCAGTCTTTCGATCTGAGTTATGGCTAAGAGTCAGAATTGCCAGTGTATATTCCCCCACATCCACCACCAAACCTTAATACATTAGAAATAAAAACCTCTGATCACATTGTGCGCGGCCATAACCTTCATTGCTAGTAAGCCTTTGCCTGCCCTTATGTTAACGTGGCCAACATGTTCCCTGAAACTCAGACTCCTGTAAAAAAAAGCACACCCAGATATCTCATCGTGCTGGTTCTTTCTAAGTTTTTTCCGGACTGCGAAACATGTGTCTTTACTATGTGATTGTTAATGGAAAATCACGTCACGAATGCCTTAGAAGGATTTACCACTGCCCCCGTGTCTCTACACCAATTCGTCAGTCTATACAGCTTCATTTGTAATTCCACAACGCACTCTTCATGATTTCTGCCCTGCCTATAAACCAGGATGTCATCGTCGTACGACATCGTTCTGCCAGCACCCGTGATTTGATTGTTAGTGATATGTACTGTGTGTACATTGAAAATCACAGGAGATAGAGGCGATCCCTGTGACAGACCAGGGCTAATAACCGTTGGTGCCGATACCCAGTTACCACACCTTTAGAACTACTAACCGTGCAGCAGGGCCGTACCAACCGACGCACGACAAAAGAATTTACTGCAAGATTTAACATTTGGTCCATCAAGATATCCAAGGAAACATCAAGATATCCAAGGACACATCAAGATAACAATGTTTCGGGCAAGTAAATGTTGCAAAGATATAGGTCTTAGTAATATAAGTCAGATTGCATTATAACACCCTGCTCCGGACCGATGAAATATTAATAAATATAATTTGTTATTGTTAACAGTGTTGCTGCATAGAGAAATATGCTATAAAAAGGTGCGCTATAAAGGGATTACACTTTAATCATAAGTTCACTGACATCTGATGTGCTGGGTCATTTGTGCAAATAGAATTTCGACATATCGCATCTTCTTTGTCTGAACTACATCTTGCTAGAAATCTGATAGGACCGATGTGCTGTTGTTAAGAGAGCCTGAGTGCGAATTTTCAAACCAACACTAAACAAATAATTAAAACACAATAATGAAACTAACAAATAATAATGAATCCACTAACCCGCCAGAGTAGAACAAAAATAACGTAGGGTACATTGGAGATATCACAAAAAGACACAATGCATATTATGTCAATATTACAATCGGCGGATTCCAATGTGAATAGCTTTTCTTTATATCCACCATCTCATCAATGAATCTTACCTCATGGACTATTAAAGGTACCAGTTTTACTACTGACGTTTTCGAAATAATCTCAGATTGTCATGTCCAAACCAAATATTTCCAGAATATTCAATACAAATAAAGCCAGGAGAAAAGGCAAATTAGCTATAAAAAATATATTAAAAAGAGGCCATGCGTCCGCTCTCATGCGTAATTACATCGCCTTCATGACACTTTTGGTGACCTTTTCTTGGAGAATCTGGAGAATTTACGCATCTTTTGACAAATTTCGTAGGATTTAACCGTACAAAATGCAGCTTATATCAAATGATGCCAAAATAATCACATGGCTCCATGCCTTCAGTGGCATGGTCGCGATGGCTGAAAACCTCAGATCTAGTGAAAAAACCCCAGCTATGGCATCGCTGAGCTTAAAACAAATATCGGTACAGGTTAAGCAAATATGGCGGTTTTGTTAACGAAACAAATACGTACATTGTTTAACGAAACGAAATATCGATAAAGGCGCATTTCACAGAAGCTACTACTTGCAGATCCATTGACCTGACCACTACACACTAAGAGCACCCTCTCGCCTTTGGATGACCCTGGGATGTAGGGATGGGGCTCTCAGTGTGTAGCGGGCAGCTCGAAGCATACCTAGCGACTTTCTTAATCCGAGGTCAGCTAGCTCACGAAATCTAAATGAAACTACGCATAATGTTAAAAAGATGGACTTGTCGAGTGATGAGGTTACATTTGCTTAACCTGTACCCAAATATCACCAAGCGCCATCTTACCGGAAGTAAACAAACATCTGACGTAACTTAGATTAAATAAATTAACAAGCTTAAACTAGCACATGACCTCTGATATGACTTTGGTACGGGAAAGGCGTGACGGGAAAGGGGGGGGGCATATTAAGAAAAGACTTCGAGAAAAGTTTCATTCGAGGAAACTTTCTTTAAAAAATCAAATTATACGTACTATTTTCTTTAACTAATCAAACTATTAAAAATCACTCTGACTTCTTCATGGTTTTGTGTTCTTGTCGATCCATTCAGTCCTACTGACTCGTAGAGAATCGTTCTTCAAATTTGACGATAATTGACCCTACCCATAGTTTTCATTGGTCAGTGTCTGCAGAAATTATTTAGACAGTCAATGAAAATTACTTGAAAAGCTAAATTACTTGACTATAGAAGGATACTTCCAGGACAGTACGGTGTATTTTCTCACTATGATGCAAGCCTTTGAAATATCGCCCCTTAAAATGTTGTTTTTCTTCGAAATCAATCAATCAATAAACCCAGAACCCTTCAGGGTCGTAGGGGTACCTCATTGGATGCCTTATCACACAGAGTCCTCCAGCGAATTATATCCTCAGCGATGCGGATAAGTGTGGAAATATCTTGCCCTGTTCATTCCTTGATGTTTTCTGTCCATGCCTTTATTTTCCCTCCTCTGCTTCTTCCACCCTGGACAGTTCCCTACAGTACTGTTTTTGACAAGGAATCGTGCCTGCATACATGTCCGAACCATGCTAGTTTTAAGGGTTAGGGTTAGCATGGCACGGCTATTGAAACGTCCATAAAATCTATCTACAAAACTATTACAAATAATTTGACAATAGAATGATTAAGCGGCTTCGATAGTGTATTTAGTTTATTGTTGGAGATCTATACATTCTAGTTATAAATCTAGTTACATTCTGTAGAATCTGTTATTTTAGTTTTTAGTTGATTATAGGTGATCATTGGAAGTGCTGGGGGAGTATGGGATATAAATAATCACCAAAATGCTAATTGGCATCTATATTCCATCTGATGTATTGCTAACAATATACATAACCGTAAGGAAGAAACATGCTGCAGTAAAATGTGAAGACCACCGAACAATCAGCCTTATGAGCCAGATGACAAAGATCCTACTTGGTATAATCATGAGACGAAAAAGAGGAAAATTAAAACCATAAATTGCAGAAAACAATGTGGATTTGTGGAAAGAAAAGCAATGTGGATTTGTGGAAAGAAAAGCAAATGTGGATTTGTGGAAAGAAAAGCAAATGTGGATTTGTGGAAAGAAAAGGCATCATAAGTGCCCAATATATAATACGAACATTGTTTGTATAAATATAAATATAAATCTATTATAAATCATATAAATCATTGTGTGTACCTTTGTTTTCTACGAACCCACATTATTCTGGGCTTATTTCTGTTTTTATTTTGTTTCTCACTCTCTTTATGATGATTCTGAGAAGTATTTATGTTATGTGGCTCATGAGGCTAATTAAAAAGTAAAACTTGGAAAATTTAGTAACCACCGGAAAGTTAAAGGGGAGAAGAGACAGATAAAGACAAATTTCATGAGAGAAATGTCTTGATGCGTTGTCACTGGCAAAAAAAAGAAGTAACCAAGCGAACGTAGTAACAACATAAGATACTCAGTTGTGTAGATGCATGATCGCCTATGCCACTCAGCATTGTAATTGATATATTGATTGATCGTAAATCAATTTGTTCAATTCAACTATTTTCTATACAGACCAAATAAAATGGCGTTTCGTCTATTCAACCTAACGGTTAATTTACAGCGTAGAATGTCATCGCAAAGAGACAACCAAATGCAAAAGTAGGGAATATCCAGTCCTATACAAATAGTCGGCGACGGAGCATCAAGCGTAGGAATCCAAATAGATCAACGGCGTAAATGGCGAAATAGCAAAGTGTGTGGCGCACAAGAGACAGAGCATAATAATTAATGTTGGCTTGAAAAATACTGAGACCTTACCATGTACATAAAAAATCCAAGCAATGAGGACAAAATTAACATGTAAACAAATTTCGAACACGCTAGAATTATCACTATAAAATGATACATCTGTTTTATATTAATGTATCGCTCAGAAACAGGGACAATGAACACACAATTAGAAGACACAATTGTTGCCTTTCAAATGTGGATATACAGAGCAATAGGGAGAACATCCTGGAAAGAGAAAAAAATCAAAGAGATTCTAAAAACACTTCGTATGAAGAAAGAATTAGTAAAGGAAATAAAGATCAAACAAATAAAATGTTTGGACACATTAAAATATATTACAGCCTAGCAGAGTTTACCACAAGAGTTTAAGACAAGGAACAGGGGATATTGGAGGTATGTTGTAGTCAACCTTCGTTGCGGAGACGGCATTTGATAATGATAATACAAGGATAAATCCATACGATGTATCTACAAAAACAATACTGTTACAAATGTCGGAGTGACTGAACTACCAGAACCGCGATCTCCACTATTTGTTATGCTTGTAAAGCTATGATATAACCAAATTTTCCTAAAGCTGGACACAGAAAAACTGGAGGTAAACATAAACATACATGTAGAGAAACTACAACAAGTAAAACAGTATCAATATCTTGGAAACATAGTGACAAATGATGGCAGATGTGAAACAGAAGTTAAAAGGAGAATAGGAATGGCTAAATGCCTCAATGACATGAAGAAATTATTAATATCTAAACAAATTACAAACAAGTTAAAAATGAGAATTATAAAATACTACATCTATTCTATATTAATGTATGGCTCAGAAACATGGGCACTAAACAAACAATTAGAAGATAAAATTGATGCCTTTGAGATGTGGGTATATAGAAGAATAGGGAGAACATCATGGAAAGAGAAGAAAAAAAAGGAAGAGATACTAAAATACTTAATATGAAAAAAGAACTACTAAGAGAAAAAAAGATCAGGCAAATAAAATACTCTGGACACATTAAAAGACATGACACTTTATTGAAGACCCTACTTGAGGGTAAAGTCAAAGGGAAGCGAGCAAGAGGTAGGCAGAGATACAATTGGGAGAATAACATTGCACGATGGACAGGTTACAGTCTAGCAGAGTGCACTACCAAGACAATAGACTGGGGATTTTGGAGATACGTTGCAGCCAACCTTAGTTGCGGAGACGGCTCTTTAATGATAATGATGACTAAAGCTGAGTGTTGAAAAGGGCGTACTTCACGATAACAGGTATATTATACTTAAACATAACCAAAGTCCATAAGAATAAACAGCTGAATCCGCTATAGCGCAAGTGTTTATAACATATTTTTCTATATAACAACACTTTTCAAAATCTAAAAATGTAGTGATTCTATTTTGTTTCTACTGTATATAGCGAGTTTTTTTATTACGTGCATTCACATAATCGACTCGAATCTTGTAGTTTGAATTATGATGCTTGATTGTTCTACTAAAAGGGATGGCTCTTAACCCCTAACACCCCCCCCCCCCACACAGTACCTACTTCTGAACTTCTAGAACAAATTCAGCCGATTACTGCAAGTAAGTTATTTATATATTCAGTCTCAATTCTATTTTTACTTAGTACAAACAATATGTGCACCAATGTGACAAAATCCTCATGATAAATGTATCAAGACAACCAATGTAATTTGTATCGAAACAACCAATATAATTTGTATCAAGACAACCAATATAATTTGTATTGAGACAACTAAGACAATTTGTATCAACACAACTGAATAATTTGTATCAAGACAACTGAAACAATGTGTATCAAGGCAACTGAAACAATTTGTATCAAAGGCAACCAACATAATTTGTTTCAAGACAACCAATATATTCTGTATCAAGACAACCAAAATATTCTGCATCAAGACAACTGACATAATTTGTATCAAGAAAACAAACTTATTCTGTATCAAGACGACTAATATATATTCTGCCTCAAGACATCTATCATAATTTGTATCACGACGACTAATAAAATTTGTATCAAGGCAAGTAATATAGTTTGTATAAAAGACAACTAACATATGCTGTATCAAGACAACTAATATAATTTGTATCAAGATAACTAATATAACTTCTATCAAGACAACTAACATAATTTTTATCAAGACTACTAAGACAATTTTTATCAAGACAACTAACATAATTTGTATCAAGACAACTAACATAATTTGTATCAAGACAACTAACATAATTTTTATCAAGATAACTAATATAACTTCTATCAAGACAACTAACATAATTTGTATCAAGACTACTAAGACAATTTGTATCAAGACAACTAACATAATCTGTATCAAGACAACTAACATAACGTGTAGAAAGACAAATCGCATATGCTGTATGAAGACAACTAACATAATTTGTATCAAGACAACTAAGACAATTTGTATCAAGACAACTAACATAATTTGTATCAAGACAACTAACATAACGTGTAGCAAGACAACTAACATAATTTGTATGTAGACAACAAAGACAATTTGTATGAAGACACCTAACATAACTTGTATCAAGACAACTAACATAATTTGTATCAAGACAAATCGCATATGCTGTATCAAGATATATGACATATTTTGTGCCAAGACAACTGACATATCCTGTATCACGACAAGTAACCAAATTTCTATCAATACAACTGACATTTTGGTCAAAATCTAGTAAAAGCAAATTCCTATTTTGGAGATATAAATAGACACAATGCCTATATTCATATAACTATAGTCATGTTCTAATTTGCTAAACGGTGGGAAGGGGGGGGAGGTGAACATCTCAAATCACTTCCTTACCTACGGGCTGACATGCCCGACAGCATGAGAGACAGATAGATAGCTGGACATATGGATATAGATTATATAGATATACATATATACATACATACACAAACACACAGACACACACACACACACATATATATATATATACGTAGAGATGGAAAGATAGATAGGTATATAGGTAGAAAAGTAGGTAATTATCTGCGTTGTAATGTAGGTACTTAGGTAAGTAGATATGTATATAGAAAGGTAGGTTGAGAGAGAAAAACAATTGGTACCGTATCCTATTCAGGACGTAGTCATCAACCCAGCATTTTTTGGATGTAGTGATTTTCTAGGCAATGTAAATATGTTAAGTAGTTTGCCATTGCTTTCTGAACGGTCGGGCTGCACAGTTGCTGTGGTGGGGACCGAACTCTCGGTACCCTGGCAGTCACAGACGTGCTCTGTACCAAGCCGCCACGGAAAGAAATATGGTAAAACATACTATAGCGTCGGGGATTTCATTTACACAGTGTAGTAGTTAATCAACACAGCATCGATTTGTTATTATGACATTTGTTATTATGACATTTGTTATTATGACATTTGTTATTATGACATTTGTTATTATGACATTTGTTATTATGACATTTGTTATTATGACATTTGTTATTATGGCATTTGTTATTATGACATTTCTTATGAGATTTGTTATGGGATGTGTTATTATGAGATTTCTTATGAGATTTTGGTGAAATTCTAGTATTGGTCTGAGTTAGGCTATAAATTGCATTAACGTCACGGACAACCAATCATATCGATTCACGTCTTAGACCATAATTCTTAAAGAATTAATTATTAATTCTAAACACTAATTCTAATACTTTTTCCTCCCCCCCCCCCCAATAATCTAAAAACGAATTATATTCGTTTTAACTCCCCCTCTCCAAAATTTATAACCTTTCCTAACTTATTTAACACTACAAAGGTTAGGTAATACCTCGAAAGTAGAACAATGGTCACACCGGAGACCTATACTAGGGATTTGTTATTATGAGACGACTGAATTCCGTCCCGATGATAGAAGTGTACACGACTGAATTCCAGATCACATTTTTTAAGGTGTAAATATTAGACATGATGAACAACTTAAACTGACAATATACCGCTAACTTTCCGACAGTCTAAACAGAAATACAAAATAAATTATATATACTTTTATATACATAACAACAAGAAACATATCGCTTCAATGTTTGGATACACATATTAACATAATAAAAGTACCTCTGTCTGGAAATAAAGTGATAGCTGGCACAGAGAATATTGTCTGCTCGAGGTGACCTCCTGTCAGAAAATGGTCTGTTTACTTCTTAAATCTAACGTTTCTCAATCTTTAAGATCTGATAATTCCTGGTTGAATAAGGAACTGTGGAGTGCGAGATGGTCAGGTATGGTTGTTAAGATTTGGATTAGGTTCCGAGTCACGTGGTTATTGTACTCATCATAGAATAGTACTAACCTTGGCCTCATTATTACATCATGGTGTGTATTAGAAATCTATGGTGTCTGGTGGTTACAAGATAATGTTTGCGTGGGATAAATTGGCGGTCGAAATGAGCCCCACAATAGATCTTGATGATATATTATTTCCTTGACAGTTTAATGTTTAAAATATGATCATGCTGACGTAATTGGAACATGATCTTTGGGACATCTGCCATGAGCTGTTGCTGATGGAAATGTTCCTGTATGTCATCTACCTACTTGTCTAGACATTTGTAAATGTCACTTATTACAATATGAACGATAACAATAACAGTATTACTAATATTGATATAATAATGATAAAAAAAATTGGTAGCATCCAGGACGTAGCTATCAACCCAGCATTTGTTGGCTGTGGTGATTTTCTAGGCAATATAAATACGTTAAGTAGGTTGCGATTGCTTTCTGAGCGGTCCGGATGCACAATTGCCTGTGGTGAGGATCGAACTCGGTACCTTTGCCGTCACACAGACGCGCAAAGTACCACTTCGCCACAGAGCCGGACATAATAATAATGATATTAACACTAATAATAATAATATCTTTCTATCTGTTGTCATCTCTCTGCCTTTGACGCAAAGCGTCGCAGGATTGAATGAATATCGGTTTTCAATCTAGTGCACGTTTGATCAGCATGTTGGTAACTCTTTCAATCCACCTAGATCTTGGTCTTCCTCTGTATCTTGCTGTTTCCATTTTCATGTTGTATGCTGTTGCAGTTTGCCAATAAATGTTCATTGTCATTAGGTTGCCGAACCATTTCAGTCTTTGTTTTTCAATATTTTTGTCAATTGATGTTGCTCTAACAGCATTTGCAATCTCTGCATTCCTCGCATGATCTCTTCTTGTTCTGTTTATTGCCTTTCGTAGACATCTCACTTCACACGTAGTAAGTTCTCTCTCCAGTTATTTAGTTAGCGTGTAAACGTGTTTGACGTTTAGTGAAGAAACGAATGTAGGGTTAGGAACCGAGAGCAACTTTGACTGAATCATAACAGTGAAAATCAAAATTAACACGTAATAATTAGGTAACGCAGTGGGTGGAAGCGATTTGATAATACGAGATTGCGACACAAGTGAAACGTGTAAGACTTATGACTTGTGGAGGGGGTGGGACGGACAAAATGTGGTTAGCTCTTGTCTAATTCTTGTGGGGGGGGGGGGAAGATGATTTAGTTGAAAATTAATAGTCTGTTAAACAACACGTGCAATGATTTAACAATAACGCCACGACGTAGAATATTATAAATTCAAGGCGGGAAAATGCAAATCTGTAAGGAGTTAGATAAAGACAGATGTGCGACAGGAGAACAGTTGGTCGATGAAAGGAATACGAGACCAACGGATTCATGAAGTCATCTATATGATTTGGATCTTTATACATTTCAGTTTGTGGGGGGGGGGGGCGGGGGTAATGTGAACGAGATGCTAGTAAGTTGTCATGATATCCTTATGACGATACATTCATCGTTAGAAAGTGTTAGTTATCAGAGCTCGTGGAAAATTGGCGATGCTTACTCTATTGTCCAACCGCAGAGCAAAGAATACATATTTGCATGGGGCGGGACTATATACAATTTACCGCTGATAAAGAGCACCATCTACACTCTGAATTCTCAAAGTTAAGGGCAGTCGACTTAGGAGTGGAAAGTCGTGGATGGGGCGCGCAGAGGATATTATACAGAGTGTGTGCAGATTGGAGGATGGGCTTCCTGGTACGTAATGGAGTCGATCGCTCTTAGATTGTCAGACAGCCTTCAGAGTAATAATAACACTCAATAGAGAATTCAAGAATGGTATCCGACAGTGGTGATATCGGAGGTGCTCGCTCTGATCGCTGAGAATTCCTGAGAAGGTGATATGATAATATATACAAATGGGTTGGTTGAAAGACACACCAGGAGTGTCTGGGCATTCACGGCTCAAAGTGTGGTAGGGAGGGGGGACAATCTATACAGTGAAGAATTCCTGTGTGCTTAAATTGACTTTAATATTTTTGTCGCGACATGCGGGGGTCCAGGGTAATGAGATAGATGATAGGCTGGCCCCACACGCTGCTATTACGGTGGAACGTATGGTGGAGCGATGGATCGGGCAGACATGTTGTATGCCCTACGGAAAAACGAACGAATTAAGGATTGTATAAGTGACAATGACTCTTGTTTCATGAATAGAATAAGGGTACTTGGTTTGAAATGTGGTGTCGCTAGAAAATTGCGGTTTCGTAGTCGAGAAAGAATGATGGTCAATCAACGACATACTAGGACCGTCAGTCAACGTGTAATGGCGCATACACTCAGAAGAGATCTGATCACCTATGGACTTGCCCGGAGTGCAGTGACAATGATCCAATCAATAACTAACTACCTATTTCCAAGACATGCTCCCCATCGAGGACAGCAACTTGAAGTGATGATGGCGCATACCTAAACATCAGGGGCTGGAAACTAAGACTAGTCGAGCAGTCCCACTCGTGCAGAACCATAGTTATGTCCAAGTAAGCAGGGTGCCGAAGACGGAGGCAACCAGCCAAACAACGCACAATTAGTCAGAATTCCCACGTACAATGGGAAAATAGATATTGATATATTTGGAGTAAATGAAAGAAGAAGACGATCATGGTGTGTTTTATGCTGACAAAAGTATTAGGAAATTGTGCACACAAGTAATCTAAAATAATCTTACTCTTGAAAGGAAAGACTACTAGTATTGCCTTAAACAATGTGCATGCAATACAATAATATACTCTGTAAGTGATCTAAGTGGCAGTTATTGTTATGCTAGTCGCAGACCAATAGACAGACAACCAATATGGTAGGGATTTCATGTATACAAGTACCTGCAACAATCTTATTTTCAAAATTGCTAGACTACTGGTATTTCATAGACACTGGATGTCAATTGAATGTAGTCATCTAGTGTAAAGACTATTCAAGACAGAGTTAGAAAGGTTGAGGCCCTAGATTTCAAAGATAACTAATTGTATACACATGATTTCGTCAGGTGTATTGAATTGGTCTAAAAAATGAGTTAGTTATGAAATAATGGTATGCCAGCTAAGAAATCTAGTCCTATTTATAACCTAATAGGAAGAGATCTATACGTATTGATGTAACATGAATCAGAAGCGATGTATACGTATTGATGTAACATGAATCAGAAGAGATGTATACGTATTGATGTAACATGAATCAGAATAGGAGATGTATATGTATTGGTGTAACATGAATCAGAAGAGGAGATGTATACGTATTGATGTAACATGAATCAGAATAGGAGATGTATACGTATTGGTGTAACATGAATCAGAAGAGGAGATGTATACGTATTGGTGTAACATGAATCAGAAGAGATGTATATGTATTGGTGTAACATGAATCAGAAGAGGAGATGTACGAGTATATGTATTGATGTAACATGAATCAGAATAGGAGATGTATATGTATTGGTGTAACATGAATCAGAAGAGGAGATGTATACGTATTGGTGTAGCATGAATCAGAATAGGAGATGTATATGTATTGGTGTAACATGAATCAGAAGAGGAGATGTCAAGTTCAGCCATTAAATATGATATTGGTTATCCTTGAACTTTATTCTTTTTAATAAGATACTTTAGATATATTAAGGAATGAAAAAAGTTGAACCTGAAAGAAGACATGAGAACAAACCACAAACGAGTACTGGGATCCTCTAACAGGACGATCACAACTTAATTGATAATCTCCTTGGGTAATCTTCACTAAATTGTAACGCTAAAATGCTAACGTAACACGGGACATCTGACCACTGGCTTCCATGGACAAAGTCAGTCAATAAATGATCCTAAATCTGAACGAATTTATAACTCACGAATAGAAGTCCTTCAAATGATGCAACTACTTGCCTGTGGGTTGGAGGTCATTCGAATAACTCCACTAAAACTTTCATATATCACTCTACTACAATTATCTGTACTCAAATACTTTTCAAATAAAATAGAGACTGACTTAGTCTAGTGACACTTCTGTGTTCAGCTATCCTTTGTTATTTTACTTTTTTAATTTGTGAAAACACAATATTCTCAACAATACAGATGTTATTTTCAGAGCTTTAGTCACTTTGTATCTCTGCACGGCATGTTTGTATACAAGATGTCATGTCTCCATCTTATGTTTGCATAAAATGTGCCATATCTCCTAGGGGATTGTCATAAAATAATTCACCAATTTTTCTTTTACTATTATTATTACTTTTTTCCCCAATTTTTGGCTATGTAGAGATATTTCCTCTGGTATAATTTGTCTGGTATATTTTGTCTTGTGATATTTTGTCTGATACAGACATAATTTTATTTAAAATCGTTTGATTACTTCGGCACTCTGCATTTTGTCGGACATCCTCCGATATTTTGGTTATTTATATTTTGTCCAGTATATATTGTCCGGTATTTTTTGTCTGGTATATTTTTTCCGGTATATTTTGTCTGGAAATAATTTGTCATGAGACCATAACATGAGTATCATTCCTTTCTGCTTATACAATACTATATAGCAAAAAACGTTTTGTGCATTTTCTAGTCTACCTATCAATGTATAAAACATGCATTGCTAAATTTGTGATGTGTATAAAACTAACTGTGAATTATGGTTGCTATGCATCAGGTATTTTTCGTGAAAATTGTACTCAAGTGAGTAACATGAATTATGGAACGAACTATAGTCACCTTTTCTACCATCTGATGATGAATATTTAGCTGAAATACCGCATACCAAAAATGTTTAACATCTTTTGTGAAATGAATAGGTGTCCATGTTTCTGACCATCCAGCAATATGCTGAGAATGCAGGGCTAATAAATTATTATTGTTATCTTCATAGACGAAACTTTTTAAAATCATTTTCTATTGTAACAATTATTTTATAATCATGTACTGTTACAATATGTGTATAGTTATCATGTTATGTTACAATATGTGTATAGTTATGTTTTGTTAACAAATATATGTATAACCATGCATTGTTACAACAAAACGTGTAGTCCTCCATTGTCACATGTCTCCTTATAATCATGTATGTATATATATATATTACAAAGATTGTATAATCACATATTGTAACAAACGTATTGTAGTCATCCAATTATCTTTCTAATGATGCATACTCTTCAGTAGTGTCACTAATAATGTCATTGCCAGTTAGTGCATCTATTTGCACAATGGCGTCATAGACTATTGTTATATATTTATTGGTCACGCTATATTTAGCTATAGTTATTCAAACACATGACGTCTACTGCTACCGACTCTGAGCTATGACATTGTTAGCCTTACAAATGTTCTTGGATTTCTGCTGTCTCCAGAAAGAAATGTTATATAAATGTAGATATTTCACAATGATGACAGCTCTGCCATATTTTAAAAAAATATGTTTGTATGGAGATATCGGAGAATGGCCTATGAACGTACGTAGGACTGAGCTTATGAAATCAATAAATCAATCTTAATATGATCTATCTTGTTTATCATTGACATGTGACTGAGTCCCTGTTTTCTGATGTTTGCACAAATTATTATTTAATGTTACACAATTTCATGTTTCCTCCATCAATATGGGTCAGGGGTTTTCAACCATTGTTCAATGGTTCTCTGTGGGATAGATTGCTTCAACAATCAATCAAGTACCTATGCCGAGTGGCGTAGGCGATCATGTCTCTCCACAACTGTCTGTACTTTTGTTGTTAATGCGTTCAACTTGTACACGGTGATATTTTTTCGTGTCACAGGGACAACACATCCAGAATGTCTCTCCTTGTCTTCCTCTGGATCGATCTTTCCGGTGGTTACTAAATGTTAAAGTTTTACTTTTCTCATCACATGCACTAAAATTACATTGCGTCTGCTATGGCAAAGTGGTTTTTATCTCCACAGCCCATAGAAAGCCACCGTGCACCCCCTCACAGGAAAACATTTAAGAGTTAAGGCAATTATTTTATACACTAAAAATCTTGATTGTATGCTTCTAATTTTTGCTATAATTTGTCGTTTTACTCCAGCATCTCTGAGGACGACTATTAAATTTCTTATCTGTCCATGGAAATTTCATCATTCTTCTAAAAATCTACAACGACAAAAACTTGAGTTAAAAAATATTGATTCGGTAGAAATTTGTCACTTTTAACTTATTTCTTAAAGTCTGATTTCTATATTTTTAAGTCGCCTGTGTTTTGCCGGAGCCCAAAGGGGGAGTAAAGATTAGCAACACTGTTCTACTTTCGAGGCATGTTACAAGATACGCCTAAGGAGGTTGCAGGGTGGAGTCATCTTTTCCATACTATTTAGGATAAAAGTGATGCAGAAGACATGCTGAAGTCGGATGTGTTCAGCCGAAATATTCAGATATCGCAGCAAAGCTGCAAATCATGATGTAATGCACTCAGATCTCCGGACTGAATCCTGCGATTATGCAGAAATATGAGAGAGAACGCATAGGAAGAACAATATATGCTTACATATCTAATATCGGTCTATCTCATAAAAGCATAAGTAGTTTCAGTTTGTGGTCAATGTAAAGACAATGAATAATTTGAAAACCGCAACAAGAAATACATTTAATGATGAAAAATGTCGTGATGATGATATTAACGAAAACTCAACCGCGAATTTTCAAATATGTTAACACGTTTGAAGCTAGATTCATCTCATTATAAATGTCGGAAGGTATAATCTTTTTGAGTTAGCTTATCATATAAAATCATATTGAGTTAACCTTTATTATATTATTATATTGAATTATATTATACAGATAATTTATTTTTACTGTATTCTCTGTTAATAAAATATTTTGCAATTCGTCGTCGTCGAGAATCACCTTGTCACTGTAAAATTGTGTCATTACTTGAAAGCAGCTGGGAACCTTTGATCTACGCGTTCATGCCATCTGCGTTTATATATATCGAACCAGCTTCTCTCTCTGAGTTTATATATATCGAACTTTGCTTGTGTAATGTTTACTTATCGACTAACTTGTTCCACCTGGCCATTCTTCTACAGGCGTAAGTAGTAGTCTACGGCAACACTGAATTTCAGATGTTATAAGCTTAATATGGCATCATATCGAGCAGATTCTACTTATAACTTGTCCTTAGTAAGAAACATGTTATGTTTTTGGTATTATATTTGTGTAAATAGATATACCAACTAATTACTGTTGAAATATTCGATAATGTTTGATAATTTCTGTGAAATAATGTTTGATAATTTCTGTGAAATAATGGTGTTATCAGTGCTGGTTAAATGTGTCCCTTAAAAATGAGAAAAAAGAAAAGATAAAACATAATCTCTGTAGAAAAATTATTTCTGACAATGGAGTTGTTCCATGTTGTAATTTACAAAGAAATTGTGCAATATTTTTAATCTTGAGACAATGAATAGTGATGCACTTTGAGCAAGGCAAGGATTATTTGTAGAAAAATGGTTAGAGAGAAAGAAGAGAGAGAGAGAGAGAGAGAGAGAGAGATCCATTTTAGTGTTCACTTAAAACAAATGCAGATAAATGTTGTAACTTGGAATAGAAAATCACAAGTTCTAATAGCGTGTTCTTGTGAATGTTATATGTTCTGTTTGTAGTTGCGCAGAAATGTTTTGAATTTTCCCCAGAACGTTAAATTCATGAAACAGATGTAACGGGAACGGGTATTGTAATTTTAGAGGGAATTCGGGTAATTTAATTAGTTTAACTTATACATTTCTGGAATAAAATTTAGCTCTTATATATGGTACGCTCAGTTAATGGCGGACGTAAGTCCATTTAGTTATATCATACAATAACAACCATACAAAAAATGTTCTATTCTGATAATCCATCACAATATCCGTCGTTATTGACTCATATATTTCACGGTCTAATTTGTTTTTACAATAAACCGATCGGAATCAATCGAGACAAGGGCCATTACAACAACAACGAACATTCCGTGCAAGTATTGAAGTATCCTCAGTAACACAAACATACGAATACGGATATTATATGTTTGTGTTACTGAGAATACTTCAATACTTGTACGGGATGTTCGTTTTTGTTGTAATAGTCCTTGTCTCGATTGGTCCGTTCATTGTGACTTGAGTACACACTTTGAATGTCTTGACAAAATCGCATCTTTTTATCGAGGTGCGGTTAGTCAAATACGGAAAAAAACCCGTGTACCAGAGTTGCCAGGCTATTCTGTGCGCTTGAACGGACTGGTCCATTTCCCGTTGGTTTCAAGAATTTGTGCAGGAGGTTTACTTCCCTTATGTGGTGTCACTTTCACCGCACAATGAAATATTCAGTATGGACACCAGTTTAGTTTACTTTTGGATTCAGTTTGTGGGCAGGTAAATTCTCGTCTATCCACAACAAACATAAAGAAATGTGTACTACACATATAGAAACATTAATGTACAACATTCCCTTATTGTCTTTACTGTTTAATGTGATCTGATTACCGCTGAAGTAAACAATATGACGTCATTTTTTTAGAAAGCCCTAAACTGTGGCTCAGCCAACGTAAAGTAATTTCCAGCAAAATTTATAGGTAAACGTCCATACAATCTCACGCCACTTCGACTTTATGTTTAGAACATGTACCAAATCATCGAGATATATTGAGCATGCAAAAGATCTGCGGTATTCAGAACACAATATACCATCTTTCCATTTCATTAATGACTGAAACCTAATACACTTGTAATTGATAGAAAACATATTTTATAATATCATTAATGACTGAAACCTAATACACTTGTAATTGATAGAAAACATTTTATAATGGATAGCTTAAATGGTGTAAGATAGGATTTCAGTAAAAAGGTGAATGCGATAATGATGACTCGGAGAAATACAACATTTGCAAAATAAGTTAGTTTGTTTGTTCCTTTGGCACCAAGGGCGGCACATAGGGCAAAAGTTATGTTTCTCCGTGTTTTGTGGTTTGCTGCAAGCTGTTGGAGTTCTTGGGTCACGTTAATACCAATTGCCCTTACCACGGTCTTGATTAATCTTCGTAGTGTTGTCCTAGGTCTTCCATGTTTCGTTTTCCTGTTGCAAACCATGACAGAGCTTGATGGGTAAGTCTATTCTCGCCTGATCTAAGCACGTGATCTAAATACTACGAACGTGTTCTTGTAATAGTTGACACATATTTTTGTTTGTATATCGCTCGTAATGATTCATTTGTGACACAGTTTTTTCCAAGCTATGTTCATGATTTTTTTGTGGACAATTAATATCGAAATTGTCGAATGTCTTGTCTATGTCTTGAGTGCATTTCCAGCTTTCACATCCATAGCTTTGTTCAGGGATCACGCAAGAGTTGAACATTGTGATCTTGATATGTTTCAGTGTTTTCTATGCCAGACGTTAACTAGCTTATTGAAGACACTTGTTGCAGGCGTAATGAGTGTCATGTTTTGTTATGTCTCATCTTCAACATTTGATATACTTTCCAGGTAGGTAATGTTTTCGACTTATCAATTACTTGCTTGTTTAATTTCACAACTCCTGAGGCAATGATAAAATCTGTGGAATTTCGTTTTCTTTGTATTAACCTGTAAGCCTATTTGTCCTGCGATACTATATACTTTGGGAGCCGCGTTAGCGTACTGGCTTCGCATATTAATCGTCCTTGGTTCATTCCCCAGCTTAGGCGGAAATGTTTTTCAGATCGCAACGGCTCCCAGGTCGACCCAGCCTTAAATGGGTACCGGATTATTCCGGGAAGTAAAGACTGCGAGGGAGAGGAGATGACTACCGCCCTCATTTGTAGAGCATCTGAGATCGCTAACATCTCACACCCCTACGGCATTAATAAATGCTATGGGTTACTTTACGTGTTACTATATACTGTAGTTATTTGCTCTTGATCGTGTGCATATGTTGTTCTCAGTACAGTAATACCATCTGCATTGCCAAGATCTACTAATGACTTATTGATGACCCAAGTAATCTCCTTGACATTTTGCAAAATAGTACACCAAACAGTAGTCCATTATTATATACTAGAAGGTATACCCGGCGTTGCCCGGAGTTGAATAAGAAAAAAAAGTGTGCTGCTATGCATGCATTCAACAATGATGTTTCAAGAATAGAAGAGTTATTGAGGCTGGAGAACTGACGGCGTGGAATGTCTATATTTTTCCAAAACATATCCAAAACTGTCATCACTACTCTATCAATTGAAATTTTTTTAAATGAAATTGAACAAAATAATAGTTTAATTGGCCTTATTTGTGTGCTGAAACATTTAAAACAATACACATATATGAAACTTTGCGAAAGACATCTTAAATGGAATGAAAATAAGTAAAATATTTTTTGTTGGGTGAGAACCGTATATTAGTTGTATTTCTACTGAATGTCATCTTGCAGAAGACATTTGAAACTGAATGAAAATAAATCATGTTTCTGTTCTAGGAGACATTATTATTATAGTGCTGATTAACACCAGTTTCATTTTGTAAAAGACATTACAGCTGGAACAGAAATAATTGATACCCCTGTGATTGTAAACATAGTTATAAAAGTTATATTACAACTGGAACAGAAATAATTGATACCCCTGTGATTGTAAACATAGTTATACAAGTTATATTACAGCTGGAACAGAAATAATTGATACCCCTGTGATTGTAAACATAGTTATAAAAGTTATATTACAACTGGAACAGAAATAATTGATACCCCTGTGATTGTAAACATAGTTATAAAAGTTATATTGCAGCTGGAACAGAAATAATTGATACCCCTGTGATTGTAAACATAGTTATAAAAGTTATATTACAGCTGGAACAGAAATAATTGATACCCCTGTGATTGTAAACATAGTTATAAAAGTTATATTACAGCTGGAACAGAAATAATTGATACCCCTGTGATTGTAAACATAGTTATAAAAGTTATATTACAGCTGAAACAGAAATAATTGATACCCCTGTGATTGTAAACATAGTTATAAAAGTTATATTACAGCTGGAACAGAAATAATTGATACCCCTGTGATTGTAAACATAGTTATAAAAGTTATATTACAGCTGGAACAGAAATAATTGATACCCCTGTGATTGTAAACATAGTTATAAAAGTTATATTACAGCTGAGTTACAACTTACAAAAGACTTCTGAAGTGGAACGAAAGTAAATAATAAAAAGGATGACATTAGTAATGTTTCTCCCGAGTTTCATCGTGCAAAAGTTATCAGAACTTTAGCAAAATCTTCGTCTTGCAAACGACATTCATACTGGAAAAAAAAATTAATACTCCTTTGCTTGGTGGCATGGCTGTATATATGGGTGAGGTTTTCCCTGAATTCCATCTTGAAACATTGGTGACAAAGAAATCAAAATGTTGTATTCGACTGCAGGAGTTACGTTTAGGGCACATTTAAAAGTATGAATGTAAATTATAATGAATGTGTAGCATTTCGTGACAAGTTAACATTACTTCTGGTTGTGTTGATCGACTTTAATAACACATTTATTTCTGCTTGCTGTTTCATTATCACCAATGAAATTTATATATATGAAGATATTTTGGAACATTATTCTCTAATTGGGTGCAACGGACCAATGCGATGATACATTTGTTCCTTAACTTTGAAATTGGGAATAACCCCACTTTCTGTGATGATATTTGATCCAAAAGAGGTCATGAAAAAATCAGAATTATAGGATTGGATAAAATAGGTATGGAAAAATCAGAATTATAGGATTGAATAAAAGAGGTCATGGAAAAATCAGAATTGTTGGATTGGATAAAAGAGGTCATGGAAAAATCAGAATTATAGGATTGGATAAAAGAGGTCATGGAAAAATCAGAATTATAGGATTGAATAAAAGAGGTCATGGAAAAATCAGAATTGTAGGATTGGATAAAAGAGGTCATGAAAAAATCAGAATTATAGGATTGGATACAAGAGGTATGGAAAAAGCAGAATTATAGGATTGAATAAAAGATGTCATGGAAAAATCAGAATTATAGGATTGGATAAAAGAGGTCATGGAAAAATCAGAATTATAGGTTTGGATAAAAGAGGTCATGGAAAAATCAGAATTATAGGATTGAATAAAAGAGGTCATGGAAAAATCAGAATTGTAGGATTGGATAAAAGAGGTCATGGAAAAATCAGAATGGTAGGATTGGATAAAAGAGGTCATGGAAAAATCAGAATTGTAGGATTGGATAAAAGAGGTCATGGAAAAATCAGAATTATAGGATTGGATAACAGAGGGCATGGAAAAATCAGAATTGTAGGATTGGATAAAAGAGGTCATGGAAAAATCAGAATTGTAGGATTTGATTAAAGAGGTCATGGAAAAATCAGAATTGTAGGATTGGATAAAAGAGGTCATGAAAAATCAGAATTATAGGATTGGATAAAAGAGGTCATGGAAAAAGAATAATTAGCGTTGAGAAAGTTTTGGATACATGAACTTGAGCAAAAATTTAAATTTGCAAAATGCATTCAAACTGTGGGCAGGGGAGGAGGAATCTAATACTCCTTTGTTTGGCGGCATTGTTGTCTATTTTCTCACCCCAGGTGAATGGTATATCTATCTATCGATCTATTCACTAAACCATTTGTTGCCTTTCCGCGTCAGGGGTAGATGAGTTTTCTGCGAACGGCCCTCTTGAGTACTGATTATATTGTGGAATTTGTCGCCTCTTTCATTTCAGTGGTCCATCGTTTTCGTTGTCGACTTTTAGATCTGCCTTTGCTGTATCTGTGTATCTTAGTTGGCTGTGGTATGCTGTCTGATGGTAGTCTGCTGATGTGTGCACATCATTTGATCTGTTGTCTCTTGATATATTCCAAGATTGGGGTGGTGTCGGTATTGTGCTTAATGTCCTCATTCCTCACCCTGTCCCTTAGATATATTCCTAGGAGTCTGCGTAAGTACACCATTTCAGCTATCACACGTTTACGTTTGTCTTGCGCTGTTGTTGTCCATGTTTGGCTTTGGTAGCACAGCGTTGGCATAATTATCGTTTTGAATAGTGTTATTGTGTCGTTTAAACTACATTTGTGTTCCTGAAGATTGGTGTTATTTGCACTAGGGCTTGAAATGCTTTATTACATAGTTTTTGTATTTCTTTGTTGCTCTTGCCGTCTGCTGTTATATTACTTTCTATGTATGTGAATTCAGTCACTTGGTTATGTCTGTTGTGTTCAATATATAAATATTTGTGTTTCTTTCTGTTCTTCCTATCTTCATTACTTCGGTCTTCTCTATTCATGTTATCTATTTATCTTCATGTTAAAGGTATGGCATGCTTGTTGTAATCTATCCATTTGTTTTTGTAGTTCAACTTATGATCATGTCACTAGTGCTTGTTCATCTGCAAATAATAGTTCATTTAAGTTATCCTTCAGATTGTTTTCTTCTGTTTTCTTTGCTACTTTGCAGATGTGATGTATGTATGTTATGAACAATAGGGGGATAGTACACATCCCTAAAAAAGGACTAAACAAATTGCCTCTCGACTACTGCAGCTAGCGGCTAATTTCACAGCGTAGAATTTCATAGCAAAAAGACATCCAAAAGGCAGCAACAGGAAATGTCCATCCCTAGACAAAAAGTCTGTGACGGCGCGCGAGGCGGAGGAATAAAAATGGATCAATGATGCAAACTGCAAAACAGCAAAGTGTGTGGCGCACACCAGGCAGGTTCAGGACATAGCAATGAATGTTGGTTGGCCACCGAGGAAAAGACCGGGACCTTACCACGCACACTCCAATGCCAAGCAATAGTACCAATAACATCTGAAGATTAGGAAGAAATATCGTAGATTAGGAACATAGAATGTTAGATCACTACACTAGTCAGGGAAGATAGAAAACTTAATATTGGAGGCAGAAGTATTAAATGTAGATATTCTAGATGAACATTAAAACAATTCCAGGAGCAGATATCAGCTCAGACGATAATCCAGTGCTGTGCAAAATACATGTCAAACTTAAAAAGATAGAACATAGAAGAGTTTAAGATCCACAGATAGACGCATCAGCACAAAAACAAACCAGACATACAACAAAAATACCTTGTAGATGTAAGGAATAGATATGAACATCTAATGATAGTTTGCATGAAACAATATAGAAGGGGATATCCAGAAGAGAAAATAGACAATAAATGGGACAGACTAAGGAAAAGTATTCAAACATTAAATGAAAATTTACCAATAAGAAAAGCTAAGAACAGACAAACATGGATGATAGATGAAATATTAGACAATATGTCAGAAAGAAAGAAAGCTAACAATACCCCAAAATACTCAATTATAGAAAATGAGATACGTAACATGTGCAGAACAGCGATGAAACAATGACTAGAAACAAAACGCAATGAAATGTGTCATTACAACAGAAGACACAATTATTGCATAAGTAGATAAGGCAGATCACATAATAAGAACAATTCTGTAAATGGGGGTGGCTGCATTAAAAAACGGAAAAATAATATTTCATAAAACAGAAGTATTTACAAGAAGAGCAGATTATGTGACAGAACTGTTTGACGACCAACGGAACAAAAAACTTACAATACACATCAATGATGGAGCAGAAATATTGAAAGCAGGAGGAGAATGCAATAAAATTAATAAATGTGGAAAAGCTGCAGGCTCCGACAACGTAACAGCAGATATAATAAACACTCTAAATGAATATGGTGTGAATATTATCACAGAACTTTGCAATGACATAAATAAAACAGGCCACATACCTAGTGACCTAACACCATCAATATTCATACCACTACATGAGAATCCCAGGACTTTAGACTGTATATAATATAGAACAATATGTCTAATACGCCATTTAACTAAAATACTTCTTAATATAATACATGAAAGCATGTAAAACAGCATAGACCCGGAGGTCTATATATTGGGAACAGACTGCATCTATAAGGTGTGAAAACAGCTACTCACCATACATAGAAATAAAAGAGGGATAAGACAAGGATGCATTTTATCACCAAGTTCATTTAATATCTACACAGAGAACATCTTTAAAAATATAGAAGAAATTCCAGGACTCAAGATCAATGGGAAAATAATAAACAACCTGAGATATGCAGGTGACACTGTTCTTTTAGCAGAAAGTGAACAAAGTTCAATAAATCAAGCCAATAAATCAAGTAATGAATATGGACTCGGTATATATATCCAAAAAAC
The DNA here is from genome assembly GCA_034231615.1 of Meghimatium bilineatum. NCBI lineage: Eukaryota > Metazoa > Mollusca > Gastropoda > Stylommatophora > Philomycidae > Meghimatium > Meghimatium bilineatum. The sequence goes on along the minus strand of CM067308.1, from coordinate 136,145 downwards.
AAAAACCATGATAATGAGGAAAGACACAGTAGAACAAGGACTAAACATAAACATACATGGAGAGAAACTACAACAAGTAAAACATTATCAATATCTTGGACACATAGTCACATATGACGGCAGATGTGAAACAGAAGTTAAAAGGAGAATAGGAATGGCTAAAAGTACCTTCAATGACATGAGGAAATTATTAATATCTAAACAAATTTTAAAAAAAGTAAAAAATGAGAATTATAAAATGCTACATCTATTATATATTAATGTATGGCTCAGAAACATGGACACTAAACAAACAATTATAACACAGAATTTGTGCCTTTGGGATATGGGTATATAGAAGAATAGGGAGCACATAATGGAAAGAGAAGAAGACAAAAAAAATTGATTCTATAAACACTTAATATGAAGAAAGAACTACTAAGAGAAAAAAAGATCAGAAATAAAATATTTTGGACACATTAAAAGACATGACACCATATTGAAGACCTTACTTGAGGGTAAAGTCAAAGGGAATTGAGCAAGAGGCATGCAGAGATACAAGTAGGAGAATAACATCACACGATGGGCAGGTTACAGTCTAGCAGAGTTCACCACCAAAACAGAAGGTAGTGGATGTTGGAGGTCTGTTGCAGCCACCTTCGTTGCGGAGACGGAACTTGATGATGATGAAAGCAAATGGTGTTTCTATTGGTGCTACCGGTATAGCATAGCTCTTTTGTTGAGTGTGTGTGTGTGTGCGCGTGCGTGCGTGCGTGTGTAAGCGCGCGCGCGTGTGTGTGTGTGTGTGTGATACGAGACGCGTGAAAATGTCCTAAAGACGTTGTTTCATAAAAAAAAAGCAAATTATAACAATAAAAAAAAAACATAAAAATTAATACGATTTTCTAACCTTTTTTTAAAAATATCATGGAGTGGCAACAATGTGATATATACCTATGTCAGTGGCATTTATGGTCAAACTGTCATAATTTCGCTGAGGAAAATGAATAAACCTTACAGATTTGTCATTAAATCATTCTGTAAAGCTAGATCTAGTCCAAAACTGAATTGGCTCCAAAACAGCTGATATATAGCCTCAAAATATACGAAACCGCGTGGTATAACGTATTTTCGAGTGTGAAAACAACGCTCGCTCTCTAGAATTAATCATTTGAATCACAATCATTAATGATTTTACTGAAAATATGATAAAACTTCCGTTACTGCATGTTTTCATGTTAAGGAGTGCGGGAGGCTTCTATGGGCTGTTGAAATAAAGGCCGCTTTGTCATAGCAGAGGGTCGCGACATGTACAGGAAAGATTTTGATTGTACCACCGAAAGATAAAATACTGTCCCAACCGTAGATTGAACCCGGGACTTCAAGGGTCTGCGATAAAACAAAAGTCTATAAAACCCAATTCTCTGTCATGGCATCATTCTAATGTCAAGATGTGCATAGATTGCAGAGATTTCGATATTTTAATGACATTCGGCACATGATTACCAATAAAATTGCTGTAAAAGGAAGAAATTGAATGTGTCAGATTTATCTAATCTGGCAACCATAATATTAAAAATAGGGGTTTCTTTATTGATTACAGTGTGCCTAGCAGCGGCGGCAAATATATTTGTCATCAGCGTACGGGAAACGGAAGTGTTGGCAAATAAAGCTGTCTAGTGTACTAAATACATATTGGAACCCGTCATCATTGCGCATTCAACCAGCAACAACCTATGTTTCTTATGTGCTCAATTTGTATTGGGGAGTTTCAGTGTTCATTCTTAAAATACCATGGAGTATTTTTTGCAAGAAGCAAAATGGTGGTACTAGATTTCCAGTAGAATATACTCTTGATAACGGGAATGCGTTGTAATAAGGTGTTATTTATCACTGACCCATCTCATGAGATTTCAGATGTATACATAATTACAGTCGCCATCACACAAATACGCTTGATGATTTCCTATTTACTCAAGCCAGCAAGAAAGACATATTGCTGCTGGAGACGTCTTTGGTGTCAGGTATTGTATTAGCGCGGTACAGAGAGCGCCTGTTATTGCTACAGATACCAATGGCAAGCTACATTACTTGTTTATATTGTCTAGAAAATGTCTATAGACAAAAAATTATGTGTTGCTGGCTATATCATGAATATGATATGCCAGAATTTTTTTTAAGTCAGTATTGTAGACATAAAGAAATAAGCAAAGACATTAGATTTTAGATAGGCCTGTGTTGATTATCCTCTTCGCACACTGGATGCGTCCATAGGTGCTCAGATCTCCGCTTCAGTAACCTAACCCTAACCCTAAGGCTCTACATTTGCATCTATATCACATAATGTTGTGTGTGTTGATCATGTCCCTCCACAGATTAGTCGCATTGCTTCGTTCTGCTCTCTATTCAGGGATGAGAGTATTATTGCTTGGTCTGGAGATAATCCATTACTGATCTGATATATGTAAGATACAGTTGGTTCACGTCCTGCATCCTATGCTTCACCATTTTCCCCAGCATCGAGTTTCCAGATTCCCCATGAATTTGCTTGTCCATGCTTCCAGTTTCTCAAGATTTCAGACATGTTATGACTGTGGGGGCAAAAATAGTTTGCAAGACACTCTTGTTGCAGCTGGGACGTTAGGCAGGACCCTGACCCACTCAACCTAGAGATTTTACTCCTCACCATTCAGGATCCTTGGAGAGGGCGTCGATATTAGACAAGAAAATGTGGTAGACAAGAAAAGATAAAGAAGGAGAGACCTTGGTATACATCCAAGCTCTTGGTCGCTCCTATAGCAATTTTTCTTTACAACAGGGGTTCCTGGTGAAGGTGTTGATATGGACGCCTTTATGCATGATGCCTTTGGTGCAAGAAGCTTCACCTAACTGTGACATGTTTTTGTGGGGGCGCTTCCCGAAGTTCTTGATTGTAAGCGGGACGTTCAGCCCAGACCATAAATGTTCCGTCCATCCAAGTACTATCACATAACACTCATCAACATCTGCGGTGCCATGTTGGCTGACGTAGGCGATCATGACTCTTCACAGCTCTCTAACTTCAGTATTATGTTTAGGTTCGCGGTTTTTTCTGTGCCGTCCTTGGGTGTTAAACTGTCTAATATGTTCTCACACTGTCGCTCTCTGTCTCTGTTGCCTTCAATCCAGTCTGTTGTGACTATGTTCTGCAAACCTCGCTGTCTCATAACTTGGTAAAAAATGAGGGCTGCTTTTTTCCCTTATATTATTGATTAAGTTCCGTCTCACATTTAACTTCTTCAACACAAACACATTAATTTTACTGCACTCCTGGATATTCTCAGTATTCTTCTGTAGAACAACATTTCTACTGCCTCTAATCTCCAACTTTCTGGTTTTTTTTTATTGTCCAAGACTCGCATGACTTTCTTGTTGGGAGAATAATGTTGTAGTTTTCCGTAGCTTTCCACATCCAATATGAGGGATATCCATTTATATCCGCTGCCTTTGACAATACTTTATGTCGGGACAAATGGGTGCACTGCCCTGCTCAGTTGCAAAGCTATCACTTATACCGGTGGCTATCGGCTCTTCAATGTTCGCGCCTAAAGAACACCATGACGGTAACAGTGATGTCTAAACTCCCAATCTCCTCCATGAATATTGTTGTCGCATAATACTAATAATAAATAAAGCATTACTTTCAAGGTATCACCACCATCAACCACAGGTAAATGTAACTCTTACCTTTATATTAACATAAACAAATAAGTGTCAATAAGTGTCTCTTACCTTCAAGTTATTACCACCATCAGAAACAGGTAAATTATTCCTCTTACACTGTGATTTCAGTTATGTGCATCACCAGACAGAATTATATTTATTATGACTGATATTTTCCCAAAATTAAAACTGTATAACACGTTCGATACCTTCCACCTACGAAGAACACTGACTATCTTGAACATATAGATCTTCTTATTGCAATTTCTTGTCAATACCTTGTAGTTACCTCAAAGATAGCATAGGAATTGTACTATTAATTATCAAATGTCCGTTGTGTGGACAAGCTTCAATTTCTTGATACAGAAAATAAAACATTAATACATCTTGGTTTCAATATCTAAACTACAAATTTCACGTAATTATACAACTCAACTCAGTAACGGAATTCTCTACATTACATTATTGAGTTATTGCGTTTTACTGTACACATGATGGTTGTGACTTGACTACTCTCAAGAACAGCCACGAAATCTTATGGATTAAACATACAAGAAAATGGAGAGAGTTATCTGGGCTGTCACCAAACATGATGGCATCGTTGACTGTTTCAATCCCAGATTGGGATCACTTTTAAACTGCGATACGCTAGCACGCAATGGTGAGCGCTCTGTTTCCCGGCGTGCAGTCGATAGTAGCAGTCAACAGATGTGGTTTCTGTTTTGAAAACTCATCAACGTAAACATTGATATAATAGTCTACAACTTCGTATATACAGAAAAGCAAGTAAGTGTAACAGTTTGACATTTACTTCTTCATATAGTAAATCTTGTGTAGTGTTGGTTATTGTGTCCGTCTACATTCTTCTGTTTCATGTGCTGACAGGCGTTTGTTCAAATAGCCCATGCTGTATGGCGTTGTTTATCATGTCTCTCGACAGCGTTAATTTTGATGTGCCGTCGATCCTGTCAATTACTGATGTTTCCCCATGTCACAATGCTAGGTTGTCAAACATCCTCTCTTGGTCTTCCCCTGTAACTTTTGCTCTTCAACTGGCACGTTGATGCAGCTTTCCTCTTCACATAATGTGTCTAAAATATGTGCAATATTTATTTCTGATGTAATTAATCAGCTATCCCTTTGATCGAACGTCTTTCAAGATGCTGTAATATGGCTATTTATCTATCCATGGTGTTCTTAACATTCTTCTAGAAACCCATATCTCTACTGACCACATATAATTTTTTACTCCTATTGTTAGAGATTGAGGGTTCATACATCATTTTTCGTTCACTATAATTTTTAAGAACAGTCATTCTCACCTCAATTAAGTGGCAAATATATCTTTTTTTTTTTAAGCTTTCGTTCTCAAACTCTTGCTAAATGTATTGTGTAGTAGGACAATGATACTACTATATTTCCAGCAGGATGTGGTCCAGAGAATATGATACTACTATATTTCCAGCAGGATGTGGTCCAGAGAATATGATACTACTATATTTCCAGCAGGATGTGGTCCAGAGAATATGATACTACTATATTTCCAGCAGGATGTGGTCCAGAGAATAGAAGTGAGTTGTGTCGCAGTTTTATTTCCACAAATGGTCTTCAGCGGTAACAAAGATATATCACACGGTCTTCAGCGGTAACAAAGATATATCACACGGTCTTCAGCGGTAACAAAGATATATCACACGGTCTTCAGCGGTAACAAAGATATATCACACGGTCTTCAGCGGTAACAAATATATATCACATGATCTTCAGTGGTAACAAAGATATATCACATGGTCTTCAGCGGTAACAAAGAAATATCACATGGTCTTCAGCGGTAGCAAAGATATATCACATGGTCTTCAGCGGTAACAAAGATATATAATATATGCTGTTCTTATGACTGTGAAACGTGTTATAAACACAGCAATAAAATATTTACAATTTCGCACACAATTGTCTGACAGTATCACACTTCTTACAAAATATACACTATCTTTGACATCCGTGTCTGACAGTATCTTTACGTACATAACGCACGACCACGATTTTAAAGAAAAGATCTCTTCAAAATTTCACGCACATTATAATGCTAGGATATCGTATTCATGCTGTCCCAACAGGGATTTAGCCAAGGCTTCCAGCCTGTCATATTCATGCTATCACAATTGTGATATAGACAAACATCTATTGGCTCAACTGCATATGAGATGTGGCTGCTGCACAGGACGTGTGGCTAGATAATTACATTCACTGCACTTAAGATGTATCTAGAACATTACCTACACTGCACTTGAGATGTTTCTAGAACATTACCTACACTGCACTTGAGATGTTTCTAGAACATTACCTACACTGCACTTGAGATGTTTCTAGAACAGTACCTACACTGCACTTGAGATGTAGATAGAACATTACCTACACTGCACTTGAGATGTAGCTAGAACATTACCTACACTGCACTTGAGATGTAACTAGAATATTACCTACACTGCACTTGAGATGTTTCTAGAACATTACCTACACTGCACTTGAGATTTGGCTAGATAACTGTATCCAATGTACAGTACATGTGGCTAAATAATTGTTCTTGCAACACTGATATAGGTAGATTATTAACTCGAATTCACATGCGGTGTGACTAGATAACTGCCTCCACTGCACATGCCGTGTGACTAGATAACTGACTTCACTGCACATGCGGTGTGACTAGATAACTGCCTCCACTGAACATCAGATGTGGCTAGAAATTAACTTCATTGCACAAATTTTTATGTGGCTATAAAATTGTCCCAACAGCACATGAGATCTGGCGAGATAACTGTCTATGTTGCACATGATGTGTGTCTCAATAATTGTCTATGTAGCACAGTTGATGTGATTAGATAATTGTCGTTGCGGCGCAGATGATGTGGTTAGATAATTGTTCTAAATGCGGAAATGTGATAAGAAAATTATTTTCACTGCACATTAGATGTTTCTAGATAATTGTAACTACTTCACATGAGGTGTATCTGAATAATTGTCTCTACTGCACAGTTGATGTGGCGAGATAATTGTCTCTACTACACAGTTGATGTGAGGATATAATTGTCTCTGATGCATATGGGATGTTGTTAAACAATTGTATCTACAACGTAGGACGTGTGGTTAGATAATTGTCCTGACTTGATAATTACCTCCACTCTATAGGTATTCACTGTATTGCCTCCATCAATGACATATGGATGTGAAAGTTGGAAATCTACTGCAATAATGGATACGAAGTTAGTTGCCTTCAAGAATAGATGCCTCAGACAAAATCACAAATACTAATTGGAAAGACTTCAAATCAAACGACATAATAAGAGAGGAGACAAAACAAGAATATGTGACGAACATCATCAGAAAACGTCGCTGGACATACATCGGCCACATACTTAGAAGGAAGGAAGATATAATTCCACGACAAGTCTTCATGTGGACACCAGACGGGAAAGAAAGCCGGGAAGACTAAAAACAATGCTCAGACGAACATTTATGAATGAATTGAAATCAACAGGCATAAATGCACAGGATCTGCAATCCGTGGCAACTGACCTACAGGCATGGAGAACTATGACATCCGTCCTATGTGCTAAACTTATCAAAAGAGGAACTGACTGAGTGTATAGGGATGTGGTTAGATAACTACATACACTACATATGAGAAGTGGGTAGATAATTAATTCCATTTAACTTGAGATGCGGTTAGATAATTGTATCTACAGCACATGAGATATGGCTAGATAATTGTTTTCACTGCTTTTAAGATCTCGTTAAATAATTGTCTCCACTGCACTTGAGAAGTGGCTAGATAATTGTCTCTAATGCATACGATATGTGGCTAGATAATTACTTTCATTTCAAATGAGACGTGGCTAGATATTTACCATTATTGCACAACATGAGATGTGGCTATAGAATTGTCGCTACTGCACATGGGATGTGGATAGATATTTACTTTAACTGTTCATGAAATGTGGTTAGATAATTACTTTCATTGCACATGAGATTTGTAAAGATAATTACTTTCACTGCGCATGCGATTTGCCTAAATAATTCCTTCATTTCACATCAGATGTCGCTAGATATTTACTTTAACTGTACATGAAATGTGGCTAGATAATTGTCTCTACTACACATGCAATATGATTAGATAATTACTTTCACTGCACATGAGATGTGCGTAAGTAAGAACCTTCATTGCAAATGAAATGTTGCTAGATATTTACTTTATCTGGACAGGAGGTGTGGCTAGATAATTATCTTTACATCACAATGGGATGTGGCTATGTAATTACCTTCACTGCACATGAAATTATAATAGGTAATTCTCTCTACTGCACATTAGATGTGGATAAATAATTACTTTGACTGCGCAAAATATGTGGCTAGATAATCACCTTCATTACACAGGACATGTTACTAGATAATTACCTTCACTGTGCTTGAGACGTGGAAAGTGTAGTGTCCCTACTGCGCATGAGATGTGTCTAGATAATTAACTTCACTTCACATGAGATGTGGATAGATATTTATGTTAAAGGCACAAGATATGTGGCTAGATAAATGTCTTTACTTCAGATGAGGTGTGGCTATATAAATAGTTCTTATGCAAAGGAGGTGTGGCTAGATAATTACCTTCACTGTACATAAAATGTGGCTAGAAACGTATCTCCACTGCACAGATGTGGCAAGATAACTATTTTAACTGCACAGGTGGCGTGGCTAGATAATTGTCTTTACTGCATATGAGATGTGGATATGTAAGTAATTCCACTGCACATGAGATATGGCTAGATAATTGTCTCCATTGTTCCGTAGAGATGAACTTACTTGTTAAATGAACTTTCAATAATTTTTGTGCTAAATGTCTTCACATTCATGTCTTAAAACGTACTAAATATCTTCACTTGGATGTCTTAAAACGTTCTAAATATCTTCACATTCATGTCTTAAAACGTACTAAATATCTTCACTTGGATGTCTTAAAACGTACTAAATATCTTCACTTGGATGTCTTAAAACGTTCTAAATATCTTCACATTCATGTCTTAAAACGTACTAAATATATTCACATTCATGTCTTAAAACGTGCTAAATATCTTCACATTCATGTCTTAAAACGTGCTAAATATTTTCACATTCATGTCTTAAAACGTTCTAAATATTTTCACATTCATGTCTTAAAACGTTCTAAATATTTTCACATTCATGTCTTAAAACGTGGTAAATATTTTCACATTCATGTCTTAAAACGTACTAAATATCTTCACATTCATGTCTTAAAACGTACTAAATATCTTCACTTGGATGTCTTAAAACGTGCTAAATATCTTCACTTGGATGTCTTAAAACGTGCTAAATATCTTCACATTCATGTCTTAAAACGTACTAAATATATTCACATTCATGTCTTAAAACGTACTAAATATCTTCACATTCATGTCCTTACATAATTACATCTTCACTTACAAAATTTTATGTTATAAATATTCTCTCCTCCATGTCCTAACTTTCACTTTATGTTCTAAATAACCTCACCTCCATGTCCTAACTTTCATTTTATGTACTAAATAACCTCACCTCCATGTCCTACTTTTCATTTTATGTACTAAGTACTAAATAACCTCACCTACATGTCCTAGTTTATAATTTTGGTGATGGTGGGTTGGTTATCCAGTGGTCCATGGGCTCATTATTTTGACCTAATGCCATTAAAATGTCGTTATATTCCTGGGAAGTATGTGGATTTGACCCATCCCAAGCCAGAAAATAACTATCACACCACCAGGAAGATAGGTTTCAACCTACGCATAGCTCCAAGCCAGTCCAGCCAAAATAGGGTTCAATGTGCTCATTCCCCGCCACCACTTGACTACTGGCTATGCCGACCTTCTATATTGCTCCAGGCATACAACCAAATGTTCAAGTCAAAAAGATTGTTACGTCCTGAGTCACTGTTCGTGTTGATAGGCCTCAGCCATAGGTAAAGTCAGTTTACTCCTCCTAAGTGCTGCGCAATACATCTCTTGCTCCTCCCAACCACAGAGTATGCATACATATATACAAATAACACAGCCTGAAACATATTGCAACAACAAATCAATCAATCAATGCCAATAAACCCATAACCCTTCAGGGTCGTAGGGGTACCACATTGGATGCTTTAGCACACAGAGTCCTCCAGCGAATTCTATCCTCGGCGATGCGGATGAGTGTGCAACAACAAAATACAAGCATAAGAAGCAGAATTGTATAGATGACGTGCCATGAAGATTCTATAAGAAGATAACCTCAATATAACGGCATGTTATCTACATAAGTTTTCTGTAAGCATGGGTGGTTTGTCTAGTGGGCCATTGGTGCGACCCACAGACGCAACCGTGTGCGTTTTTTTTCTGTTTTTGTGCGTGCTAAATATGCTATCCTCCATTTCATAGTTTACAACATTTTATGTGTTAAATATCTTCTACTCCATCTCCTAGCATACACCATTTTATGTGTTAAATATCTTCGAATCCATCATCTAGCATACAACATTTTATGTGTTAAATATCTTCTCCATCTCCTAGCATACAACATTTTATGTGTTAAATATCTTCTACTCCATCTCCTAGCATACAACATTTTATGTGTTAAATATCTTCTACTCCATCTTCTAGCATACAACATTTTATGTGTTAAATATCTTCGAATCCATCATCTAGCATACAACATTTTATGTGTTAAATATCTTCTCCATCTCCTAGCATACAACATTTTATGTGTTAAATATCTTCTACTCCATCTCCTAGCATACAACATTTTATGTGTTAAATATCTTCTACTCCATCTTCTAGCATACAACATTTTATGTGCCAAATACCCTCTCCTCATATCCCACATATTGAATTTTATGCACCAAATATCCTGTCCTCTGGGTCCTATCTTGCTTCATTTTATACGCCAAATATTCTCTCTTGCGTGTCCTAGCTTATGTTTTTTGTGCTAAATTTTCCTAGTTTAAAATGTATGTGCAAAATATGCTCATCTTCATGTCCTAGCTTATATCATGTTATGTATTAAACGTCCTCTCCTCCATGTCCTAGCTTATATCATGTTATGTGTTAAACGTTCTCTCCTCTATGTCCTAGCTTATATCATGTTATGTGTTAAACGTTCTCTCCTCTATGTCCTAGCTTATATCATGTTATGTGTTAAACGTTCTCTCCTCTATGTCCTAGCTTATATCATGTTATGTGTTAAACGTTCTCTCCTCTATGTCCTAGCTTATATCATGTTATGTATTAAACGTCCTCTCCTCCATGTCCTAGCTTATATCATGTTATGTGTTAAACGTTCTCTCCTAAGATGTTCATTATTTCTAGTGCAAAATGTTTACGAATGTTATAGTAAACATTTCCCACTAACAAAATGTTTGTGAATGTTATAGTAAACATTTCCCACTAACAAAATGTTTGTGAATGTTATAGTAAACATTTCCCACTGACAAAATGTTTGTGAATGTTATAGTAAACATTTCCCACTAACAAAATGTTTGTGAATGTTATAGTAAACATTTCCCACTGACAAAATGTTTGTGAATGTTATAGTAAACATTTCCCACTGACAAAATGTTTGTGAATGTTATAGTAAACATTTCCCACTTACAAAATGTTTGTAAATGTTATAGTAAACATTTTCCACTGACAAAATGTATGTGAATGTTATAGTAAATATTTCCCACTAACAAAATGTTTGTAAATTTTATAGTAAACATTTCCCACTGACAGAGTGTAATACATTCTTCTTCACACTGAACAACAGTAATGCATTGTGTTTCGGTTTACTCAAGTTGATTTTTACTCCCATCCGCTGATCGATCCTAATGTATTCACTTCGCCACTGGCCACCAATAATGTATACACTTCCCAGTGACCAATAATAATGTCAACACTTTCCCACTGAAGGTACCAAATGTATATACTTTCCAATTGTGACTACTAGTATATTCATTTTCCTTTTGACAAACTGTGTAATGGATACTCTTTCCTACTGACCCACTGTAATGAGTGACCAAATGTAATGTATAATCTGCCCACTGTAATATATGATTCTTTCATTCGACCCGCTGTAATACTCCTTACCATTCCAGAGCGTGTCATGTCACAAAATTGTATCTACTTTATTCTTTACACCGATCTGTCCTAATCGATTGCTTCTTTAAGTACCAGTATTACTAAATAGCATGGACATACATATTGTACATGCATATGTTTGCTATATGTGTTTTAATCATCAGGATGTTTGCTATATGTGTTTTAATCATCAGGATGTTTGCTATATGTGTTTTAATCATCAGGATGTTTGCTATATGTGTTTTAATCATCAGGATGTTTGCTATATGTGTTTTAATCATCATGATGTTTGCTATATGTGTTTTAATCATCAGGATGTTTGCTATATGTGTTTTAATCATCAGGATGTTTGCTATATGTGTTTTAATCATCAGGATGTTTGAGTACTGAACTCTTGTATCTATTTGTGCAACACAGATATTTCTTTAGTTTTATTTTATACCGAGATCATTCCAACTTTCAGCAGTTTGCAATGCTGTGTGAAAAATCCCTGTCACACAGAGAAACATAACTGTTCAAGTGAAAACAAACTCTCCTACACATAGAGACATAACTGTTCATGTGAAAAAAGTCATGCTACACAAAGAAACATAACTGTTCATGTGAAAAAAAACTCTCCTACACATATGAATATAACTTTTCATGTGAACAAACTCTCCTACACATAGGAATATAACTGTTCATGTGAAAAAGTCCAGCTACACAAAGAAACATAACTGTTGATGTGCTATGATGGTTTTCACAACATGAAAGTCTCACTGTTTGTGTGATGTGATGTGAGGGTTCCATAAGGCCCTCAATGTTTATATATGGCACCTACTATATGTTTACTGTTTCATGGTGGTGAGTTTCGTCAGCCACATATCACATATGCAGAATGTTTCCATAAAATAATATGTATACATAGTTGTTTGTAACTCTCGACAGTCTCTGTTGGTACGTCAAGACTGATGATACAGCTGTCGTTAGCCTTGTAAGAGACAGCACATCAACGCTACTAGAATAGCGGTCACACTGTTAAATTTATCATGACTGGCAACTGATGGTCGGCAATAGAGATGATCAAATCTAGTAGAACAGAAAAAGTGAAAGTAAATTTTGAGGAAAAGAAAGAAGGGATAATAGATTATGTGGGAAGAGGAGAAGGGAAAATCTAAAGTGAAAGAGCCGACGAGAAGCGAGAGAGCTTACAGGACAACAGAAACTGACAGAAAGTTGTAGATTTTACATGAAGTTTTAGAGATGACAAGAAGTTGTAAAGATGACAAGAAGTTGTAAAGATGACAAGAAATTGTAAAGATGACAAGAAGCTGTAAAGATGAGGAGTCACTGTAGAGGGGACATAAATTTATAGAGCTGACAGAAAGTTGTAGATCTTTAAAAAATGTGTCTAGCAATAGAATAGTGTGTCTAGAGAATCTACAGTTTGCTAATTCATCAATTAAAACACATAAATTGTACAGTGACTGCATTCTTTCACAGCAAACACTAGGCAAGCAAAATATGACAACGGCACACATCATAAATTACGAAAATATATGTTGCCAAATATGTCTTTTATAGCCGGTCTGAAAGAATTCTGCATCAGCTGGATTTGTTGTAGTACCAGCAGAGCAGGGCATCTTATCTTAATAAGTCGATCACGCCTGCCACAGAAGGCGCATGGAATTGCCAGGTCGCTGCATTGTTACTCTTCTTTTCTTTTTTCTTTCACTTGTTATTGAATTCACAAATGTCGTAATACCATTATACATGCTAGTTCTCACTTCCAAATAAATCTTTCGCCAGATTTTCCCAGATTTTGATCGTGATAACAAATGCCTTCATATATGTTTTTCAGACCTCTTTTCATCACAGCTTTAGTCTGCCTGCTTTTCGTGCACGGATTAACTATATATTTATATCATATTGTACAAGTGATCACATTGACTGTGGGGCACCAGTAAACTGTATAGTTAATGTCCGTCAGATTAATAAGACAATCAATATATGGCTATATAAAGAATATACTAAAATTTAAACATAGAAAGAATATTTCAGAAGAAATTGAAAATGTCTTGTGTATTTTAATTTGTATGTTTTCATGTTTACAAATCATAACCCCTTAGTCTTCGTGAAAGTCCGTTCTGTTCAAGTGAAACTTTCACTAGTTTGTGTTTTACGTAAGTACTATTGTCTGATAAATATGGCACAAAAATGTTTACTAATCTCACCTGCTAAAAAGTCCTGCAATTTTCTTCTGATATTCCATTTCAATGAATGATCCTTCGAACCATTCCTTGCCGTCAGCATGCCAGTACTCGAACCCCAGCCTGCATGCGCACATGTAGGAACCGCGCGAGAACGGGAATCCAGCCAAAGGTGAGCACTGGGGGTGAGGGTCATTATAGAAAGCCAGAGCAATTGTAACTTATTAACATGAAGATGGAATAAGTAATGGGATCTCTAACCAATCTTCAATAAATATACACATTAACAGTAAATATACATATTAATAGTAAATATACATATTAATAGTAAATATACATATTAAAAGTAAATATACATATTAATACTAAATATACCAAACAAAGATAGCTCAACTTCAATGTAATATATTTATTAATATACTGTCGCGAAAATTGGAAAATAATAAAAAGCACTGGAGAAGATATTACATTCATTTCAAATATAGATTTCTTAGAAAACTTAAATATCATTTGGAAAGAATTCATATGAAACAAGCAAGTACAACAAGACAATAAATTTTTGTACTCCAGCGGCGCGATAAACGGAGACAAGTTTACCTCAGTGTCCGTCAACGGTACGCCAAGAAAAGCGTTGATGAGGCTCCTCTACATGATGATGGAAGTGCACTAATGTGAGGGGGGATGTAACTTCATGGGAAGAGGTGACCTGATGCAAATTGAAGGATGCCTGAATGCTGAACGATACTTCACTAAAATTGTTGGTCCTCGCGTCATTGAAATTTTGGCTGCACGAGGGTCAATTTTTCAGGAGAATGATGCTCGAGCTTTTTGAACCTCAATATTTTTCATGGTTAAAGAATGTCCTTTACGGAATAACTTTATGGGTAACATCAATGATGATTGCATGATTAACATCAATGATAACTTCAGTTCTAACATCAATGATAACTTCGTGGATAACACCATGATAACATCAATGATAACTTCGTGGATAACACCATGATAACATCAATGATAACTTCGTGGATAACACCATGATAACATCAATGATAACTTCATGTCTAACAGCAATGATAGCTTGAAATCTAACAGCAATAACTTCATGTTAAATATCAATTATATATACATGTCTAACATCAATGCTAACTAATATCAATGCTACTGGCATGTCTAAAATCCTGCTGCTGCCATAGTGCAGCCTTGGTCATCTAGCATTCGAGGTCATATATCCATCTTTGTCTGGGCCTTTCCCTGATTCTCTTTTCAGATGATCTTTTATTGAAGGCTATCGATGGAATACGAGATGGTTCCATTTGATCTGTTGTGTGTATATTATTTGCACAATATTGTTTTCATCAGATTTCTTATAGTGTCATTGTTTATTATATCTCTTTTTGTTACTCCAGTGCTGTTCTCATGCACTTCATTTCGCATACTGCGAGATTTTGTTCTAGTTTCTCTGTTTGGATCCATGTCTGGCATTGATAACACAGTCAAGGCATGAACGATGTGTTTATTAATGTTCTTTTGGAGATCATGTCAATGCTGTGGCGTTTCAGCAGTGGTGCCAATTGGTATAAAATTGAGTTTGCATTCTAACATCTTGTCTATATTTCTCTATCTAGTATCTCGTCTTCTAAGAACACACTGCCTAGATTCTTAAATTCCTTGACTTGGTTGAGTTATGTGCTGACTAAGTATATTTCTAGTGTGGGGGGGGGGGGTTGATTTCTGCATATCTTCAATGTTTCTGATTTTGGTTTGTAGATTCTCATGTTTTCTTTTTTTCTTCGCAATGGGTATTTAGTGCTTTTAGCTGTTTTTTCATCTTAGATATATCGTTGTATATCAACGCCTGATTGTCTGCAAATAACAATTCGTTAATGATGTCACAGTTTTCTTATTTCGTTATCTTGTTCGGGTTGATTTTCCTGTTCTATTTATTTTAATGTTTCTTTGGTTATTTTGTCCATATAGATGTTGAATAGGAGCGGGGATAATGCGAATCCTTGTCTGACCACAGATGTTATTATGATGTGTCTGTCATTCCTTCGTGTGTTCTTACTCTTGCCTGGCATCTCTGATATAGTGCTAGGATGTTTTCGAGGAGTTGAAGGTGGATCCCGTATTCTTCTAAGTAGGTCCGCAGAATGTCTCTGTTAACACTGTCGAAAGCTTTTTTATTTTTCGATAAATATGATGTTCAGTTGATTGTTTTATTCTATTGTCTGTTGGCTCAGTTGTCGTAGTTTGAAAAGGGCGTCAATGTATCCTATGTCCCTCCTAAATCCAAAATGATTTCAACTTATTTGTGGGTCCATACTAGGTTTTACACTTTTTTTCTATATAAGAATTTTATCTATTATCTTTGCGTATGTCTCCCCAAATTGATTCAGATTCCTTATTGATGAGGTAAAACGGAATTAACCATATGAAAGATGGATCACAGAAATAAAAAAAATGCCATGGCAACAAGCTTACAAACAGCACACAGCAGGACCATCTCCAGAAAAATATTCCACCCCTGACGTAACATGACATACAAGGGCCATAGCGTATAGATAGATAGTGTATAAATAGTTATACGGCCTCAAATGATTACAAAGAATTAGTGTCTCAATAATAATAATAATAATAATAATAATAATAATAATAATAATAATAATAATAATAATAATATCAATAAAATCGTAACCCTTTTGCCAGCTTTATTTCTTCCGACTTGTGTTTTATTCTGTTAAGTAGTATTTTGAGCATCACTTTACTGGGGTGTGTAATAAGGCTAATTGTTCTGTATTTCGTACATACTTTCAAATTTCCTTTCTTGGGAATTGGTATTATTAGTGATGGTGCCCACTCAGTGGGTCATTGTTGTGTGCTCCATATATTTTGGCATATTTTGGTCATAATATTTACCACATTAATGCTCCCGTATTTCAACCATTCTGCTGGAATGTTGTCTACATCAGGTGACTTCCCTCCTTTCAATGTTCGTATGGCCTCTTTTATTTCATCTACTAGAATTTCTGCATTTCCTATTTCTCTGTTGTTTAGTTCAGAATTTTTAATATCGTGTAGTCAGAATTACACTTGCAGTTATACAGCTCCTTGCAATACTCTGTCCATCTTTTCACTATATCTGTTGTTTCATTGAGTATCTTTCCGTGTTTGTCTTGTATTGTAGATATCTTTGGTCTTTTTGGCTGTGTTATCTTTCTTAGAGTGTCGTATGCTACCTTACTGTTTCCGCGTTTAACACCTTCATTGATAGTTTCGCCATAATAATAATAATAATAATAATAATAATAATAATAATAATAATATTAATAATAATAATATGGACTGTAACGATTACACGGGATTATATCTATCTATTTTCGTTCAGGGACGAAAAACCTGCATAGGTCAGAAACCAGAGCTCTCCAGTTAGAGCAATATGATGCTACTGTGTGTAAATCGTGTATGTTATTGAGACCCATAGTCATACATTCTTTGATGGTTGTTCTGCAAAGAGTCTCTCGTGGTCATACTCTTCTTTTTCCATCTGGTACCCATTTTAATGCATGTAGTTATTCTGTTTTCATTCATTCTAAGTACATGTCCGATATAGGTCCATCGTTTTCTTCTTATTGTTGTAGAAACATTATGCTGTTTCGTTTCTTACTTGCATGTTTGACTTGAATTCCTCCCAACAAATATTTAGATCTTCTAAGACATTTATTTTCAAATTAGTTCAATTTCTTCTCCATCGACTTTGTCATTTTCCAACTTTCGCAACCATATCTCAACACCCATATTAAATTAGAGTTGAACAGTCGTAGTTTGTTATGTTTACTTATTGTTCTCCTATTTCCAGATGTTTGTTAGGTGATGGAACGCACTTGATGTCAACGTTTTATTCTGGTAGGGATCTGTTTTGCTGTATCTCCATCTTGTGTCATTTTTCTGCCTAAATAAGAGCAGCTATCTACTGTCTGAATTGTTTCTCCGTTGAGCGTGATTTTAAGGTTAAAATTAGTAAAATTAATTAGCTTAGTCTTGGAAAAGTGTTGACCTGGAGGCCAGTTTGTTCTGAAAGGTGACAAAGTCGATTCAGCATATCTTGAACATTATCAGGGAATTAGTTATTCAATAATGATGATATGGACTGAAACAATTACACGGAATTAGTGAATCAATAATAATGATGGACTGAAATAGAATTGTCATGGAAGAATTGTGCTTACTGTAGTTGAGAAATAGTCACACTTGGCTGTGTTCTTGAAGGCGTTGCTCACAGAAAAGGGCTGAGGACATTGGTTAATCTCTAAAAGATCCAACGGTACATCCACAGTGGCAACCCCCCTGTACAAATTACATATTGAACGAGTAGACATAATTTACATTTCGTTTAACATACTGTTGATGTAGTAAAAAGCTCATTGTAGGCTTAAAACAAGTTAAGTGTAGGCTTAGTTCAAAGTTACCTGTAGCTTTAGTTCTAAGTTACATGTAAGTTTAGTACAAAGTTAACGGTAGGTTTAGTTGAAAGTTAATTGTACACTTAGTTCAACGTTAACTGTAGCTTAGTTCAAAATTAACAAATGACTTAGTTCAAAGTTAACTGTAGGATTAGTAAACATTACCAGTAGACTTAGTTCAAAGTTAACTGTAGGCTTAGTTCAAACTTAATTGTACGCTTAGTTCAAAATTATCAGTAGACTTTGTTTACATTCAACTTTAGGTATAGTTAAAAGTTAACTGTAGGTTTAGCCCAGATTTAACTTTAGGATTCGTTCAAAGTTAAGTTAGGCTCAGTTCAAGGTTACAATTGCAAAAATTAGACTGTAGTTTAAATTTAAATTAACAAATATTATATTATAATTATAAATATCAAAATTATAAATAATAGGAATAAGCATTAATTTATATTTAAATTAACAGGATACAATTTGAATCTAAATTGAAATTAATATAAAGTAGATTCATTTTAAATTGATATTGACGGAAATTATACTGAATTTATAATGTAATTAAAAGAATGTAGATGAAACTTGAAGTGAACTGTGAAATAAACAGAAAGTACATTGATATTAATTCGATATTTATAAAAAAAAATAGATGTGCGTTCTCAGTTAAATTAGGAAATACGCTACAATCAAGAAATATATATATATATATATATATATATATATATATATATATATATATATATATATATATATATATATATATATATATATATATATATATATATATGCCGAGACAACGTTGCAACGCGAAAATCAAGACATTTATAGATATTTGCCATGATAAAGTTTCTACGAATCAGGAAATTTATGGATAGTTGCCACGACATAGATGGCAATACGAAAAAAGGTAAAATGCACAATTATAGTGATAAAGAAATACAGAACACAACTTACCATGCAGACAATCAACATAAAATGTTCATACCTGAACTGAAGTTTAGTTCTGAGTGAATCCATGCCAAAGAAAGGACTCACATACGTCACGAGCCAGGTATCAATATTTCCGTCACAACGAAAGTACGGACGTGTCCAAAATCCTTGACTGTATGTTGCAGCTTTGTAAATGACCGGGAAGAAACCAAATTTGACCGAGCTTTCTCCCTTAGGATTTGATCTAAGATGTACAATTGAGGATATGGGGGAGTTATCTATTCTGATATTATAATTATTGCGTCTTAGCTGTTAAAATATCGTCATTATAATGTTGGGATCCAACACTCTTAGCTGTTAAAGTGTCGGCATTGTAATGTTGGGATCCAACACTCTTATCTGTTAAAGTATCGTCATTGTATTGCGTGTATCCAAGACTCTTAGCTGTTAAAATATCGTCATTATAATGTTGGGATCCAACACTCTTAGCTGTTAAAGTGTCGGCATTGTAATGTTGGGATCCAACACTCTTATCTGTTAAAGTATCGTCATTGTATTGCGTGTATCCAAGACTCTTAGCTGTTAAAATATCGTCATTATAATGTTGGTATCCAACACTTTTAGCTGTTAAAGTATCGTCATTTTATTGCGTGTAGCCAAGACTCTTAGCTGTTAAAGTATCGACATTGTAAAGTTGGGATACAACACTCTTAGCTGTTAAAATATCGTCATTATAATGTTTAGATCAAACACTCTTATAGTTTAAGACTGAGTGGCGCATTAACATGAGTCTGTATGTATCTTTTTCTCACGATGGAGTCTCAAACATAATTCATATATCTAAGACTACATATACAAAATCCAGCCTCACGTTTCGCGGCCTCCAATTTGTTAATAAACTATGTGTGCAAGATGTGTCTGATGTGCTGTCATATATATCTGCAACTTATATCATATATATGTTTTCTAGATAAACCTAGATCCCCGTGGCATACTGGTTTGGCAATTCACATTGTGTACAAGTTGTAGTGTGTTAGAATCCCATTTGCAACTTGTTTTTAGAAAGTGATTTGTTTCGATAATCCCTCCATATTACCCTAGGTCATGCCGCCTCACTGAGAGGAACGGCGTAATCATGGGGTGCACTGAGTAAAAATAAATAAATCATCTACGCCATTCCATCCATTGAATCTGGTGTATTGTTTCTAAAGCATTTTGTTGCTTCAATGATTTTTTCCTATTCGTGGGACATAAACATGCATCAGTGTACTTTTTCATTTGTAAGAATTTGTGAGATCAGATATTTTTAATACCTTGGTATATCTCATGTGTAGGGTTCCATACATTGATAGATTTCAGGTGTAGGGTGCCATACATTATTAGGTCTCAGGTGCAGGGTTCCATACATTGTTAGATCACAAATGTAGGGTTCCGTACATTGGTAGTTTTCAAGTGTAGGGTTCCATACATTGGTATATTTCTGGGTAGATCTCATGTGTAGGGTGCCATACATTAGTAGATCTTAGGTGTAGGGTGCGCTACATGTGTAGGTGTCAGGTGTAGGATGACATACATTTGTAGATTTTAGACTAGTTCATATGTGTACGTGTCATACATTAGTAGATACAGATATAATGTGTCATACTTTGTTAGATATCAGAGTAGATCTCAGGTGTACGATGCCATACATTGATATATCTCAGGGTAGGTCTCAGGTGTAGGATGCCATACATTGGTAGATCTTAGGGTAGATCTAAGGTGTAAAATGCCATACATTGGTAGATTTCAGGTGTAGGATTCCATATATTGGTAGATCTTAGAGTATATCTCAGGTGTACGGCGTCATACATTGGTAGGTCTCAAGTTTAGGATGGCATACACTTGTAGATCCCAATGTAGTTCTCATACATTGGTACATACCTGTGTAGGGTGTCATACATTAGTAGATATCATGGTAGATCGCATGTGTATGGTGCCATACATTCCTAGATTTCAAAGTAGATGTCAGGTTTAGAGTACCAAACATTAGTAGATCGCAGGGTGTATTGCAGGTGGAAGAAGCCATCCATTGGTAGATTTCAGGTGTAGGATGCCATGCATTTGTAGATATAAGGGTACTCGCGTGGGCACTCCACCAAACATGTCAGAATGTTTTTATTTCAGCTACACAATGTTGCCTTTAGATAGCACTCGCATATCGCACCATCCTGCACTCTATCAATACCATTCCACTCGCATATCGCACCATCATGCACTCTATCAATACCATGCCACTCGCATATCGCACAATCCTGCACTCTATCAATACCATTCCACTCGCATATCGCACAATCCTGCACTCTATCAATACCATTCCACTCGCATATCGCACCATCATGCACTCTATCAATACCATTCCACTCGCATATCGCACCATCATGCACTCTATCAATACCATTCCACTTCATATTTCCTCTACCGACACCATTCACTTCACACAGCCTGTACCAACACCATTCACAATGTGTGTACAGACAATAATCCCCTTCACAGTTCTTGTACCAACACTAATCCCCAACACATTTCATTTACAAACACTAATCCCCAACACACTTCATTTACAAACACTAATCCCCAACACACTTCATTTACAAACACTAATCCCCAACACACTTCATTTACAAACACTAATCCCCAACACACTTCCTGTATCAACACTAATCCCCAACACACTTCATTTACAAACACTAATCCCCAAAACACTTCATTTACAAACACTAATCCCCAAAACACTTCATTTACAAACACTAATCCCCAACACACTTCATTTACAAACACTAATCCCCAACACACTTCATGTACAAACACTAATCCTCAACACACTTCATGTACAAACACTAATCCCCAACACACTTCATTTACAAACACTAATCCCCAACACACTTCATGTACAAACACTAATCCTCAACACACTTCCTGTAACAACACTAATCCCCAACACACTTCGTGTACAAACACTAATCCCCAACACATTTCGTGTACAAACACTAATCCTCAACACACTTCCTGTAACAACACTAATCCCCAACACATTTCGTGTACAAACACTAATCCTCAACACATTTCGTGTACAAACACTAATCCCCAACACATTTCGTGTACAAACACTAATCCTCAACACACTTCCTGTAACAACACTAATCCCCAACACACTTCGTGTACAAACACTAATCCCCAACACATTTCGTGTACAAACACTAATCCGGCACATTCTGTGTACCGACACTAACATCCGACACACTTCCTATACCACCACTATTTTCCGCCACTCCTGCGCGAACACTGAAGACTCTATTACCTGACATGAGTACGTATCTTGTACATGGTCAGTGTTTCAAAGTTGACCTCAAACTTAGACTTAGCCTTCAAGAACCATTCTTCATTGACGTACTCTGAAGACAGTCCGGCAGTGTCTACTGCGTAGTAAGCTTGGTCTTTCGTGAATGCCCAAGGACCAAATAACTCTCTGGCAGATCCAGTTGCATCAACAAACATGTTCCTGTGTGACACAATAAACCTACTACTATCAATACAAGTCATCTACAAGAATACAGATATAGACATGTTTCAAGTGAACGAAAGAATAATACGAATCTACGAGAATCATGCATATGTAAAATACTGTATAGTGCCTTGACACAATAGGAGCCTGATAAACGTAACATACATTGCAAATGAGTGTACCTTAATTGCGTGGTTTGATGAAAACAAAGAGGTACTAACAATACAAGGTAACTGCGTGAAACGTAACAACAATTAGACACGTAAAACACATGTTTATATATCGCTTCAATGAGACACGACAGACTATAGCTAAAACTACTTAATATGAATAAAGATTTATTATAGGAAATAAAGACACGCGAAAAACATATTTTGGACACCTTGTTGAAGATCTTCTGTGAGGGTAAATTCGAAGGGAGGAGAGCAAGAGGTAGGCAGCAATATTTTGTGGTTAATATTTTGTGCATCTTGTTTGAAGAGACAGATGAAATTAACATTTTCTCTGATTCTTTATCTTGGTAATTTGAAACATGTGTGTGCTAGATAAAAGCAATCGACATTACTATGTCTGCCTCTAACGTAATAATCTTCAGATTTCATTTGGTTTTCTAAACGTAAATCATCAAAAATAAAATCATTAAATTTGTATATGTGGATTTACATTCTTTAGGATTTGGAATCATCCACACAGTATTCTTTGTAATTACGTAAATCTGAAATAATTTGTTTTTATGGGTTTTTTTTCAAATCGTGTTTTAATTATCTTGTATTTTGGCTGAAATAATGATTTTTAGAAGAGTTGTAGATTATCATAAACCAGCCATACTTTTTTCAAAAGTATATTTAACCTCTAGCGAGCTATATTTAACCTCTAGCGAGCTATATTTAACCTCTAGCGAGCTATATTTAACCTCTATCGAGCTATATTTAACCTCTAGCGAGCTATATTTAACCTCTAGCGAGCTATATTTAACATCTTGCGAATTATATTTAACCTCTAGCGAGCTATATTTAACCTCTAGCGAGCTATATTTAATCTATATAAATAACCAAATGGTCAGAGGGTGTCCGACAAAGTGGATGGTGCCGCAGTAACCTAATGAACAAATAGTAACGCAAAATGAGGTAAACAGGTTACTAAAACACTTACCTAGCCTATTAATAAAAATATATTTAAAAAAGTATATATAAGAAAACATACAATAAAACTAAACAGGACAATTCTCCACCTATCGGCTCAAATTGAACCTTTTTCAAGAGACAAACAACAGAAAACGACAAAATAAAAAACAAAAAACAAAATAGATGTCTATATTTCATAAATATATATATTATGAAATATAGACATCAATTTTTTTTTTTTTTTTTTTTTTTTTTGTCGTTTTCTGTTGTTTGTCTCTTGAAAAAGGTTCAATTTGAGCCGATAGGTGGAGAATTGTCCTGTTTAGTTTTATTGTATGTTTTTTATATATACTTTTTAAAATATATTTTTATTAATAGGCTAGGTAAGTGTTTTAGTAACCTGTTTACCTCATTTTGCGTTACTATATTTAACCTCTAGCGAGCTATATTTAACCTCTAGCGAGCTATATTTAACCTCTAGCGAGCTATATTTACAATTAGTTATTTCTTTCCTGCAGCTGGATTATTTGTTGAAAACGTGTTATTTTTTATGGCTCTTTTGAAAATGAAATACCATTTTTGTTGTTATATATTTTAAAACAATATTTATATATATATATATATATATATATATATATATATATATATGTGTGTGTAATTGTATTCTGCACGTAATCGTGTGTTTTATTTGTGTGTGTGTGTGTGAAAAGAGACGTGTGAGAAAGTGATAAAGACGTTTTTTTTTCATACAAAAGCAAAAAATGATAACAAACAAGCGAAACAAAATTATAAAAAAACTACTTACATTTTGGTGGAATTTTCTGAAATGGCAATATTGTAAATGACACTTTATTCTGTAGTATTGATGTTCTTTCTTTAACAAATTATCCAAATATTGAAGGAAGAACCAATAAAGCATGTAGATGTAAAATTGAAGATGTAAAACGTGTAACATTGTTCTTTGAACCTAGACCTAGTCATAATTTTTAAAAACCCAAAACAGTTGATAGCTGACCTCTGCGTACTGAAAGAATTTTGGTCCGCTGTATATTCTACTGTGAAAAATAACTAGCTCCCAAGAAAGAATTCATCACCCGAATCACAATCAAAATGAATTTACTGAAAATACTATAAAACAAAAGTCTATAAAATCCGATTCACTTTCATGGCGAGCGCAGAGTTGTAGATGTGGACAGATGTTGTGATTTCGATATCACTATGAAATACTTCTGGTCAAAATGGCGAGTGAGAAAGTGTGTGTTTTCCTCGATATCAGTTTAAATCGGATGTTCCTCCTGAAAGTAACGGCAAAATACAAGAGTATAGTGCCAAGAAATTTTCTATGACATGGAGAGTGTGTTACTGGAAGAGATGGTAGAAGGCAACAGGGGCAAAGGCCGCCCAAGACACCGTTGGATAAAAGACATTCAGGAATGCCTGCGCATGTCACTGGAAGAGGCAGGACAACTTGCTCAAGACCACGGAGAATTCAAGAGATCCATAGAAAAGACTACGTTCTGGAAAGAATATGTCACCTGATGATGATATGAAATACAGTCGTTCCTGTACATCAAACGTAAGGAAAAGGACGTGAAATTGAGCAGCTTGCCAGGTTTTTTCTAATCTGATAACCAAAATATTAACCAATCAGGCTGTGGCACGTACTATAAACACTACATAGCAACGGCCATGTACACTCGACAACCGTTGACAAGAGAAGTATAAAAAGTCAAATGCACAATATTTCTTTCCACATCCAGATTTTCAAATGATAAGACCTCCATTACATTTTGTTAATAAATGATTGTTTTATCTTTTTGATAAGTTTCATTCCAAGGTAAATTGGTAATATCCATTTTATATGAAGAAAAGAAATCTTTATAAATAGGTTTTATAGATAATCTCACAATAAATATCAATCGGTTTTCTCTAACGTCGCTCAGACATGCGCAAAAACACTTTAACGACCGAATGCAAAATCCTAGCGAGACTTTTTGAAGAACTGAACCAAAAGACCTTTTCAAATAACTGTAAAATGCACCTTTTCAACTTTGGTAAATCTAACTATAGAAATATATCTAGTTGCTCGGCGGGTTTCCTGTAATAACATGTCTACGTAATGATTCTATATTTAGAAGCTTCGAGATCAACTATCACACTGACTGTACACGAGGCAAGTTTTCCTTGAGTCTTAAAAAGTTGACACATTTTAAAACTGGAAAAATGAGTTATTGAAGAAACATAAAACTCGAAAAAATTCATGCTGTTTGAGCTACGTGGCTGTAGTTCTCGTTAATAAAACTATAACAGCCTGCCCAAGTTTGCTCACACTTACTACAAACACGTTTCATGTGATTAGTTTTGTTTTTATTATTCGATTAAATACATAGCCACTTCTTCATTTTATCAAGCATATTTACCCATTCTTTAAAATTGTTAATAATATAATCATGAACTTCATCAAAATCATCTATTGATCTTATAATATATGAACCTTTGTAATGCTTTGTTTCATAAGCTAAAGAAGTATTACATTCTTATGTTATCACTAGCTTAATTTTAAATAGCATTTGTGCTAGTTCAGCTATTCCTCTTACAGTAAGTGTAATACGTTTAAAATATGTTTATAAATTATTTTATTGTAAATTATCCATAACAAATTTAAATTTTCTTTCGGGATTTTGATAGTTTATTTTGTTAGGAAACATTTTAAAATATACATTTATTTTTAATACTCGGGATTTCTTTGTATAAATTCATTATAAAACTGTTTATATGTATCTTTACTGTCAGGGTAGTGTTTCATTTTATATGGTTTATCATATTCTTTACAATTCGCTCTATGACCTTGTATACCTTTTTTATCTTGTACATAACAAGTTATAGGTTTAGTTTGAAATCCCGTTAAACAAGTTTTACTCATTTTAAATATTAATACATTTTTATATATGTTAGTATTAATAATAATTCAGCTTTTTATCAATTTCTTTCTTGTTAGCAAAAACATTATTATCGTTAGTAATTATAACTATTAAAAGATCAAGCAATCAATTTTATTTATTTTTTTAAACAGAAGTATAATGAGGTTTTGAATTCATATTTTTAAAAAATTTAAGTCGATGGCTTGATCCCTCAATAGTTATAACTATTCAGGATAATCTTTGTTTCGGCATTATATTTGTCAATCTTCAATGACTATGATAATGTACTTTCACCAATATCTTTAGAATAGTTGTTACTTACTAGGGAAAAAAACAGAAATATGATTGCTTCAGAAAAATACACAAAAACTACTGACATCAAGAGAAACGAACGTCGTTTCGATTAAATAGCTTTTATCAGGACAACAATTAACACAAAAAATGGGTATTGCAAACAGAGAATCTTAATGTAAGAGATGAACAAAATACGATAAGGGAAATAAGATGAGTTGAATGTGATTCAGAAAGTGAAAACAGGTGATGTGCGTAGGGAATTGGTGGAGTCATTAGAGAGAGAAAGCTAAAATACGGGCATTACTACAAAAAATCACGCTTATCTTTGTACCCGAGCACACGGGTGCGAAGGGAAACGAACGGGCCCACCAATTAGCAAGTCTCGCCACCACAACTGATGGTCAGCCTATGGACCGAACAGACATACTCATTGCTCTTCGTGAGTCCTCACGATCTGATGATTTTGAGTTGAATGAGTATGTGTCAATATCGAGAATGCCTGAATTGGGAGTGAAAATTGGCGTGGCCCGCAGAGAACACCTGACACAGAGCTCAAAAAGAGCAGCGAACCATCATAGAACCGGAACCATCAGCCGTTATACCCTGGGAGTTTTACTTAAGCAGAGATCTGAACACCTATGGACGTGTCCGGTGTGCGAAGAGGATAATCAAAAGACCTAATATATTTTGCCTAAAGATGAGATAAAATGGGAGATAAATGACAAACAAGGTAAGAATATAAGAGTGAGTAAAGGAAAAAACAATAGAGCAAATATAATAAAAGAAGAAAAATCTAAATAATATCACAGGGAAAAAAAGAACAAAGTATCCGAAATCCGGTGTAGTAGAAACGATGGTTGAAGTAAATGTCAATAAAAGTAATAGAATGACTATTGTGAGTTCACGTAGTGGATCTATTAGAAGGCAGTATGTGTCCCATGCTGATAACACTGCGCAACAAAAAAAAGTTTTTTTTTTTTTTTTACAAGTATAAAATTAGTCAATTCCTACTGAAAATGGGTTGAGAAAAGCGAATATGACATCAGAAAATGTTTATTAGCTCTAGTTTTTGAGTTATTGTAATTTCAATATTAATATTAAAAATCATATTTCTTATTGTTTCCTTTTCCTCTTGTATACCACTTCTGGAGCTTCTCTTGTGACATTCCAGCAGTAGTCAGCAAGCATGGATGTATTCCACTTACCCTGGTACCTTTTTTCCATCAATGCAATGTTTTGGTGGAAACGCTCCCCATGTTCATCACTTACTGCACCACAATTTGGAGGGAAGAAATCAAGATGAGAATCCAGTAAGTGGATCTTAAGTGACATGTTGCAACCTAATTGTTGATATGCTGTCAGAAGTTAATTAATAGCAACAGGATAGTTCTCACTTCTATGATTGCCCAGGAAATTTTGTACAACACATTTGAAAGATTGCCATGCACCTTTCTCATTCCCATGAATAATGGCATCAAAATGCTCATCTTTCAACAGTTCCCTTATCTGTGGGCCTACAAATAATCCTTCCTTTATTTTACCATCACTAAGGTAATGAAATTGTTTCCTCAAGTACTTAAATGCCTCTCCCTCCCTATTCATGCCCTTGATAAAGTTCTTCATTAGCCCCAATTTAATATGAAGAGGAGGTAGAATTATTTTATTTCTATCAACCAAAGAAATTTGCTGTACATTCTTTTCACCAGGCTACATGACCTTCCTATCAGGCCAAGTTTTCCGAATGTAATGAGAAGTTCTCTGTCGACTGTCCCATTCACACAGAAAGCAACAATATTTTGTGTAACCTAATTGCATATCAAGTAAAATTGCAATAATTTTCAAGTCTGCACAAATCTGCCACTGATGATCATCATATTTTATTGCTTTAAGAAGTAATTTCATATTTTCATAAGTCTCCTTCATGTGGACAGCATGGCCTAAAGGGATAGAAGGTAATGAATTGCCATTGTGTAGCAAAACTGCTTTCAAACTTAACTTTGATGAGTCAATGAATAACCTCCACTCTTGTTGTATGTGCTCTATTGTCATAGCTTCCATAAGCCCATTAACATCATGGCAAGCAACAATGCTATTATTCATTGTGAAAAATGGAGTTAGAGATTTCTGACGTTCTCTGTACATAGACACCTTAACATTTTTATCCAGGAGATTCCACTGCTGAAGTCTTGATGCAAGAAGTTCAGATTTTGTTTTAGATAAGTCAAGATCTCGAATTAAGTCACTTAGTTCATTTTGAGAAATTCTATGTAGAATATCAACAGAACCTATTGTTGTGAATTGAGTATCTTCCTGTTCAAACTCAGGTTGTATTTCTTGACCACAATCTGCATCAAGCTCTATAACTTTCTGGTTGGGTGAGGTAGGAACAGGCAGATCTTTTCCATGTGGTACTGGCCGTATAGCTGATGGAATATTGGGGTAATTCAAAGTCCACTTCTTCTTTTTAGATATTCCGTGTTGGAAAGGAGGCACCATACAAAAATAGCAGTCACTTACATGATCTCTCGGCTCTCTCCATATCATAGGAATCGCGAAAGGCATTGACAGCACTTTGCCATTCAGCCAACCACAGAGTTTCACAGTACATGTAATACAGCAAATGTGAGGTGCCCAGGGTTTGTCTTGATCACCTATCTTACAGCCGAAGTAAAGATGATATGCAGTTTTAATTAAATGTGTAATTTTCCGTTTTTGAGACGACAACGTCCTCTCGCCACAAACATAGCAAAAATTGTTAGCACTATTAACGCACTTTTATGGAATCCAATTGACATTATGGAATCCAATCTTTATACAAATTCAGACATTTATAGCACTGGAAAATAAAATATATATATACTACTTGAAAATATTAATTATATACACTTGTTGAAATATGTGGTTTGTTTTTTACATCAACACACGATTTAAACAATATAGCGGCCATTGAGAGAAGTCGCACGGTGTCAACATGCATTCGTCGCTGAATAAATTTTTCGTTATAAAAATTTTCCACTTTTTTCGACACAATAAACAAGGAATATCACAACAATAAGAGCAAACTGAGTTTTTTTTAATGTGATATTCGTTTTTCTCACCACATTTTCAGTAGGAAATGATTATTTTCATGTCTGTAATTTTTTATGTGTTGCGCAGTGTAATTAATTCACGCAGTGGTTCCCATGAAAGTGAGTGTGTCCCACGCTGAGAAGCAATTCACAGCGATTCACTTGGCATAACCGTGTGTGTCCCACGTTGAGAACCAATGACATACGATAAATGTTTTCATTTTCACAATTCAAGGGAAACAACCTGCCCTAAAATAAACCACCTATTCATATATATAGTGCTGTGTACCTGTCAAAAAATACACCAGCAGAACGTATACGGAAGTTTCCCATAACGTTAGCAAGAACTTCCCCAAACAAGTGGTCCTCGTGCAGGTATGTGCCTCCCTTCAGGTTACCAAAGTTCTTCTCGGGATTAGCATTCTGTGTAAAAAAAAAGGCAAGTAAAGTTGTAAGCGGAGAAAAGCTTCATAAGTTGATTAGTTGATGATACATAGGAACATGGCCTCATGCAAGTTGATCCATTGTTACCTTGTAAGTACATTCATAGGTTGGTTAGTGGCCGATACATTGGACCATTGTTACCCTGGTAGTAGATTCATAGGTTGACTAGTGGCCGATACATTGGACCATTGTTACCCTGGTAGTAGATTCATAGGTTGACTAGTGGCCGATACATCGGACCATTGTTACCCTGGTAGTAGATTCATAGGTTGGTTCGTTGCTGATACAGTGGACCATGTTCCATGTACTGTGGTCCATTGTTACTCTGGAAGTACATTCATAGGTTGGTTCGTTGCTGATACATCATAACAAGTTATCATTCCAATTGTTCCATTGTTACTCTATAGATAGCTTCATAGATACATTACAGATTTTATTTAGCAGTAACGATCTTCTTTCAATCCCAATGATGTACAACCACAAAATCTCGTGTTTCCTTATTGTAAATGGAAGGAACTCGGCAGAGCTTTATTTCGTACATGGAATAGCCCTAATCTCATTGACGTGCATTGTTTTCACCACAAAAATCTCAGTCGGAATAAGAAAATAATTGTACACATGATTTTACGTGTGGTGTCAAGAAATTCTCAATATATCGTCGTGTCATTTTCTATGGGAGGTCAAGAAATCCTCAATATAACGTCGTGTCATTTTCTGTGGGGTGTCAACAAGAATAAATCCTCAATATAACGTCGTGTCATTTTCTGTGGGGTGTCAACAAGAATAAATCCTCAATATAATGTCGTGTCATTTTCTAGTGATTTCCTGTGTCAAAGTTGATATGTGAAGAAAGATATTGAATCGTTATATCTGGTTCTACATCCTATCTACCTATCTGTCTATCTGTCTACTTGCGTGCTTGTCGGTTGATCAATTTGTCTGTGTGTCTATCTATCTATCTTAGAAATATCTAAGAAATACCATTGTTACTCTATAGATAGCTTCATAGATAGATTACAGATTTTATTTAGCAGTAACGATATTCTTCCAATCCCAAGAATATACAACCAATACATCTTCTGTTTCCTTATTGTAGACGGAGGGAACTCGGCAGAGCTCTATTCTATCTACATCTACATCGTATCTGTATTCCTGTCTTCCGTCTGTCTGTCTGACTGCTGTCTGTCTGTCTATCTATCTAGCTATCTTAGAAATATAAATAGGTAGTTATATAATAGAAATCTCAGATCTATTTATTAATATTGTAACGTCTCATAATGTTGGTAACTCCTTAAATCCATATTCTTCTTGGTTTTCCACTGCATCTTGATTTTTCTATTTTGTTGCTGCATGCTCTTGCCACTTGCCAGTTCATTATCATCAAAAGACCGAACCATTTCAATCTCTGTTTTTAAATATATTTGACCACTGATGATTTTCCAACAGTTCTTATAATCTGTTCATTTCTCACATGATCTCTTCTTGTAATCTCTTCATTTCTCACATGATCTCTTCTTGTTCTGTTTGCTGCTTTTTTTACACCTCAATTAGATTATTTTTAAAAATACTTATTAATACTTAAAATTATGCTGCGTGTACCATCTAGCACTATGTCATCATGATGTTGCGTATTGTGTCTATAGTGTCATCATGATTGATCCCAGTCTGAAAGAAAGACGATTCTAAACACGCCGGCAGGTATCTTTCTTTGATATGTACATACGTGATAAGCTGTCCCTTGGCTGACATTTCCTAGTATATTTCCTGTCTCCTTTCACGTGCATATTTGAAGACTATGGTTGTCTAGTACGTCTCCTGTCTATTTTCACAGGTAAAGCAGGGAAAGCTCAAAGTCCCATAGCAGCAACCTGCCGTCGGAGATGACGATAATGATTCATGCACTAAACCGCAGATGATATTTTATGAGGTGGTCAGGTTCCTTCATTGCTGTGTTTGCCTTCCCTAACTCATGCGTCAGCTACCCACTTCCAGCTGGAGGAGCAGTGGTTTCAGGTGAGAAATCAAAACTCTTTTTAAGAAGCAAGCCTTAACATTGTCAATTTACTCCTCCTATCTCTGTTTACAAGCAAGCCTTAAAACTATTTACAGCCGTCTCACATCTGTTAACAAGCAAGCTTGTCTTTGTCTAGTACATCTCGCATTACTTTTCACAAGCAGCATAATCTCTATCATTACACTTCCTATCTCATGCTTCATACCTTGCTGTTACATCAACCTGTGCTTGAATCATATCTTACTTGTTTTTTGTCCCTCTCTTCCTTCTATAACCGCTGTCTTATGTAGTGCTCGCTGCTTGCATGTCGTTCTAATACAAGCTTTAAATGAAAACATCGTCTGTTCATGTGACTTGATGCCAGCATGACAAGTTCATTATTGGTAAATATATAAGTATTCATGTGTATACCCATCTTTACTCGTATTAGCGTGTCTGATTGTTTTCTGGGACATCCGCAGTACAATGCCGCCGCAGAACCATACACCGTAGGTTTTGTAGGTATAGAGTGATATGTGCATTACCTATAAGGACGTTAATATCAACCTACGTTACCTGTATGTATATACATGTATTACTTATTGGGACGTTAAGATAACAAATATTACCTGTATGGATGTTAAGATCAGTTATAGTACCTGTACAACAGTCAATATAAGGTAACTGCGTAAAACATAACAACAATTGTACTTACATAAAACACAGGTTTTTATAACAGTTTCACTGAGACACGACGGATTATCACTAAAACTAGTGGGTAATGATGTGCACGCAAGAAAAAATACAAATTACAATACACAAAACATATTCAACGTTTCAATTAAAAGGTCTTTATCAAGATAAGAACAAAACATCAAAAGACGACGAATGGAAATTATCACAATACACAAAAGTATCCAACGGAAATAAGGAAATGCGATGCCGGAAGGAAAAGAAAAACGAAAATATATGTGGAAACGAAACGAACAAAAAGATGACGTAAATGATGGAACAAAATGAATAAAGATCAAGACCACACCAACCAAGTATTAGAGAAAAGAGTGGTCGGAATTGAGTCCAAAAGGCTTGATAGTCCGCCGTGTCTGAGTGAAACGTTTATAAAACAACATGTTTTTTACGTACGTTCTGTTGTTATATTAACTGTAGAGATGTTTAGATAAACTATTTTACCTGCAGGGACGTTATAAGCAACTATGCTAATTGTAGGGACGTTACGATCGACTATATTACCAGTAGGTTTATAGAGGTATATGTTTTACCTGTAGGAATTAAAAGCCTATACCTCATTAAGAGACTAGCTCGTACAATCTGGGTAGTAGACACTAAGACTCCCCGCCAAATATATCTCGGCTATGTGAGATCACTAATGGGTTATAACCTTCCTCACCAGACCATTGTGAGTAACAATACTATCTCATCCCTGAATAGGGTGCAGAACCAAGCTCTACGACTAATCTTTGGAGGAATGCGATCAACACCCACAGCAGTATGTGAGATAGATGCAAATGTAGAGCCGCTGGATATCAGACGGAAAATAACGCTGTCAATAGAGATAGAAAGGTACAAGAGACAAAAGAATGACTATCCAAATAAAATATTTATTGATACTTGAAAACAAGACTAAAACAATTGTTGCTACTGGATAAATCCGGAGAGGAAGATGACACTAAACATGTACCGCAAGAGAGAGAACTAGAAAATATAATGCCTTGGACCACACCCTTTGGAGAACTTGCAACAACCAACTGTCCACGAACAATTACTAGATAAATACAGCCAAAAAGGAACATTACCAGCAATCCTGAAAACATGTGCCCTAGAAAACTTAAACAGTTACCCATCGTCAGCAATCAAGGCTACACTGATGTATTGGTTTTCAAGGCCACCTATTTTGCAGGATATGTCATCCATATACAATACCATGGTGAATCTGCCTACCAATTATGTGACTCTTCTGGTGAAAACTGCTCAAATTATGAAGCAGAGGATGAGCCCATCAAGACAGCCACTGAATTAGTAGACCAACAGTTTGATCTCATAGAAAAAAATCATTAGACACAGTTATTTTTACAGAACACGTGTCAGTTTTAGAAGCAATTAAACAATAGCCTTTACGAAAATCAAGACTTTCTCCATATAACAATAGATAGCGTATTATGTTATCTCAGCATTTCCAAATAGCGTAACCATGCAATCGAATCCTGGACATATCAATTTAGCATGAAAACGAAATAGCAGACATCTAAATATAACAGAAGTACAAATCTTGCAGTATGGGAAATGGCACATATTCTCAGAAACACCACCAGGGAAATATGGCTGAACATATTGTCAAATGTGCTGATATGAATACTGAAATTTATTTAGAGAAAAAACATAACCAAAGGACACTAACACCATAACATCTGCAGGTGAAATAAATCCCTTATCTTTCTGTTTCGAAAGGTCATGAAAGAGTCAAAAGCCATTTAAACCATGTAATATCCAGCAACTGCCCATGTGTATGTAGACACTGGTCTCATCCCAACGAAACAGTGGAACACCTCCTTATTGACTCCTATTACATCTCCACTATCAGATAAAAACTCATAGTCATTAACATCACTAAGAGTCATTTAACTTACTGTATGGATCATTCATTTACCTTATGTAACTAACTTACTGCATTGATCACTAAATCAATTTAACGTTCACTATCTTACTGTATGGATCACTAAGTGAATTTAACGTTCACTATTTTACTGTATGGATCACTAAGTCAACTTAACAGTCACTAACATACTGCATTGATCACTAAGTCAATTAACGTTCACTACCTTACTGTATGGATCAGTAAGTCAACTTAACAGTCACTAACTTACTGTATAGATCACTAAGTCAACTATGCAGTCACTAACTTACTGCCTTGATCACTAAGTCAATTTAACGTTCACTATCTTACTGTATGGATCACTAAGTCAACTATACAGTCTCTAATTTACTGCATGGGTCACTAAGTCAACTTAACAGTCACTACTTACTGCATTGATCACTAAGTCAATTATACAGTCACTAACTTACTGTATGGGTCACTAAGTCAACTATACAGTCACTAATTGACTGCATTGATCACTAAGTCAATTTAACGTTCACTATCTTACTGTATATATCAGTCAGTCAACTTAGCAGTCACTAACTTCCTGTATGGATTACTAAGTCAACTACACAGTCACTAACTTACTGTATGGATCAGTCAGTCAACTTAGCAGTCACTAATTTACAGTATGGATCACTAAGTCAACTTAACAGTCACTAACTTACTGTATGGATCACTAAGTCAACTTAACAGTCACTAACTTACTGTATGGATCAGTCAGTCAACTTAGCAGTCACTAATTTACAGTATGGATCACTAAGTCAACTTAACAGTCACTAACTTACTGTATGGATCACTAAGTCAACTTAACAGTCACTAACTTACTGTATGGATCACTAAGTCAACAGTCACTAACTTACTGTATGTAAGTCAACTTAGCAGTCACTAATTTACTGTATGGATTACTAATTCAACTATACAGTCACTAACTTACTGTATGGATTACTAAGTCAACTATACAGTCACTAACTTACTGTATGGATTACTAAGTCAACTATACAGTCACTAACTTACTGTATGGATTACTAAGTCAACTATACAGTCACTAACTTACTGTATGGATCAGTCAGTCAACTTAGCAGTCACTAATTTACAGTAGGGATCACTAAGTCAACTTCAGAAGACCAACATTTTTTTTCAATGAATAAATTGTGCTATCAACACTAGAACTATTCAGATGCCGACAATTGGATATCGACAAAAATAACATGTAGTGACCTTGAGATAAAATATGTTTCACGGATATATATTCTGTCCCCATGCAAATGTTAGTTGATAGCATTCACACTTGCCGTTAAGCGTAGGAGTAGGAACTGAATCTGTCGTCCCATGGCCAGATGTGTCGCCGTGGTTGCATTTAGTCCATGTTTGCTGAAGGCTATCTTGATGTTTTCTATCCACCGTTTTCGTAGTCTATCTTTGGCTTTACGCCTGGATATTCTTTTGTTATATGCTCCTATTGGTATTTGGTTTGTGTTCATTCTCATGAGGTGATCGAACCATTTTACTTCATATCTCACAATATGTTCAGTACATGATATTATACCAAATATTTTCTTATTGTCTTCATTTCTTACATTATCTAGTTTGGTAACCATTGCAGCTTTTCTCAAACATTTCATTTCACATGTTTCGATTTCCATCTGCTGAGGGGCTATTAAAGACCACATTGCTAGCAGAGTGTTAGTATATTATTGCAGCATATCTTTCACATAGAGACGTTAACATCAACAATGTTTCCTGTAGAGACGTTAACATCAACAATGTTTCATGTAGAGACGTTAACATCAACTATGTTACATGCAAATGCATTAATTAATATCAGCTATATTACCTATGGGCACATTATGATAAACTATGTTACCAGTTGGGAAATGTCGATCAACTATGCTACCTGTGGGAACATTACGATCAACTACGTTACCAGTGGGGACATTACGATCAAATATGTTACCAGTGGTGACACTACGATCAACTATGTTACCTGTGAGGACATTACGATCACCTATGTTACCTCTAGTGATATTGAGATCAACTATTTTATATGAAGGGACCTGTCAAGATCAATTATGTTACCTATAGGAAAGATAAGATCAAATTCGTTACCTTTTGGGACAATATTATCATATGTGTTACCTGTAGGTTTGTAGAGAGCCATGTACCTGTAGGTTCGTTGATATAAATACTGTCACCTGTAGGGTCGTAATAATTAACTAATTTACCTGTACGTTTATATGGATGTATGTGCTACCTGTAAGTACATTGAAAGAAATTGTGTCAGTCGTAGAGCCATTCTTCCCTCTGATTCAAATTGCGTCTGGACCCCATAACCAACGTCACCAGGTAGATACAGCAAGTGCTTCGGCATGTGACGACAATTTGAGCCTGAAACACTATCTTTCTGGCGTAAAATCTTCATCATTCTGAAATTGTAGAGAGGAAAATATTAAAACTATATCATATCAAAAGTTTGAAGAACACAACTAAAGCTACATCATGCCAAAGGTTTGCAGAACACACTTAAAACTATATCATGTCAAAGGTTTGCAGAACTCACTTAAAACTATATCATGTCAAAGATTTGCAGAACACACTTAAAACTATATTATGTCAAAAGTTTTGCAGAACACACTTAAAACTATATCATGTGAAAGGTTTGCAGAACACACTTAAAACTATATCATGTGAAAGGTTTGCAGAACACACTTAAAACTATATCATGTCAAAGGTTTGCAGAACAAACTTAAAACTATATCTTGTCCAAGGTTTGCAGAACACACTATATAGTTATCTCATATGCAGCATGCCTTTATTAATGTTTATACAGAAGTTGTGTTTGGACTGTTAATACTGAATATACACGTTGTAAGTCTTGACTACAATAGCATCCTTTTTTATGGATGTGGTATGGTCGAAGAAAACAGAACACGTGTTAATACAAAAAGGCGGATAAGTGACATTTGAATATACCTGGTTCAGATCCCGTTTGCTGTATTATCACTTTCCTTTAATAAATATATTGGAAGCAAATTTTGAAATGTGGCTATGTGTGTGTTAGGATGAGGGCTTCTCACAGTTATGAGTGTGTTAGGATGAGGGCTTCTCACAGTTATGAGTGTGTTAGGATGAGGGCTTCTCACAGTTATGTGTGTGTTAGGATGAGGGCTTCTCACAGTTATGTGTGTGTTAGGATGAGGGCTTCTCACAGTTATGTGTGTGTTAGGATGAGGGCTTCTCACAGTTATGAGTGTATTGAGATCAGGGCTTCTCACAGTTATGAGTGTGTTGGGATGAGAGTTCTCACAGTTATGAGTGTGTTGGGATGAGGGCTTCTAACTGGTATGTGGGTGTCGGGATAAGGTTTTTTCACGCATAAAATCAATGTAATTTTTTGCAAACACTTTAAACCCACCTTTTACAAAGACAAGAACGCCGAGGGTGGTTTAATACATATATTAGGGTGGTATCAAGTTCAAATTGTTTAAGGCATCTACATGTGTTAATTCAGCACTTCGTCCCCCTGTGTTGCTATGGACGGATAAGGGTGTAAAGAATAGCACCAATATGCTACCAGATGCATGGGTGTGACAGAAAGGGTGGAGACATCAATCAAGTACATCAGTTTGTTTGTTTGTTGTTTGTTTTGCGTTCGCTCCATTGTAACCATCACGGATATCCGTGCGATTTCCGCCGGGAGCGTGATTACGTTGTGCCACCGTTATGAGCCTTGTAGGCCTAGCACATCCGATTTAGGCATGAAGTACATCAGTAAGGCATTGATTATATACATCGACTGATCTGCTGCTAATTGTTAAATATTATTCACAACTGTTAAATTATTTTAAAGATCGTTCACTTCACTCGGGACGTGTCCTTATATCACTTGACCATTATTTGTTTATCGTTGGCGAACTGTTATTGATCGTATCGTGTTATCGACAATCGTCCCGGTCTCTATCTTCATTGCTGTGAAGGAGGCTAATCATCTACTTGCTGACAACCATCAGGTTATCATCTCATATCAGTCTGAGTTCCGTTTTCACTTCTCAGCTATATAAATAACCCAAATATCGAAGGATGACCGACAAAAAGGAAGTGACGCAGTAACCAGACAAATATAGGTAAATGCAAATAAAGTAAATAGGTTACTATATCAATATAAAATAATAATAAAATATAGAAAATACAGATTCAGTGTTGGAATTGTGTTGCACTGGATCTGGTGTGCCTTTTTGTTGATTTCCTGGTGGGAGAGATCCATTTTGTTTATATTCGTTATGGTCTTTTGTTCTTAACTGTTTTTGTTGTCTTCAAGGGTCCCAATTGGGCCGACACGTTGACTGTTGTGTTTGTTCCTTTTATTTATTGTTATTTTCTATATTTTATTATTTTATATTGATATAGTAACCTATTTACTTTATTCGCATTTATCAGCTATTTAACTCAGTCTAGCTGTATCTAACCTATTTCAGATCTCTATCGGAATACACTCTTAACTAATTCCTCACACTTGAAAATTGGAGATGAATAACCAGCCAAAAGGCGCACACATAATCAGGATGCCATGCACAAAACACAAAGGAAACATAAAAATTCAAAATAGGTACAATGCGATATAAAAAAATAGAAACCACTGAAGAACAGTGGACGATGTTGAAAGAATCATTGAAGCAAAAATCTAAAGAGAACATGCCAGCTAAGAAACATTTCAATAAAAAAGACTGGATGATAAAAGATATTGAATATGACGAAGCATAGAAGAACGATGAAGAATAACTATTTAAAATACAACAATATGATCAAATAAATTACACATAAATGCAGCAGGACTGAAGAGCAAATTGCAGGGAAATAGAAAAATATTATCATAGAAATACAAGTGATGCACATTTACAAATAAAGGAATTCACAGGCAGAGGGCAGGTTCACAAGACTGGGTGTCTGAAATCTAAGCAGGGGCACATACTAATAGGAAAAAATGAAATCATGCACAGATGGGAAGAATATATTAAAGAACTGTACGAAGATAACATAAATGAAAATTTACTAACTTAAATTATAAAAATGAAGGTCCAAGTATATTAAAAGCTGAGAAGAGATACAGCACACTTGATCATGACAGTAATAAATTATTTTCAAGATGACGATGATGTTAATACCGCTGAAAACGTACACATACAGAGAATGTGAGAAATGGAAATGTCTAGAGGAGAGGGAAGGAAAAGTAATTTTCTTTGGAAAGTCCCGAAAGACACGCAATCAACATCAGACGGATTCTAGTCTTCATACACTAGGATAGCTGCTGGAACGCAGAGTAGAGCACTTATGGAAGTGCCCCACGTGTTGTGTTGCCAGTTTTTAATCAAGAAAAAAGAAATGTTTGTATATGTTTAGCACTGACACCATACTCCAAACTGGTATAATAATACAATGTATTCATGGGAATTTCCATACATCATTAGAGAGAAGACGTGTCCACATTAGAGGGAAGACGTGTCCACATTAGAGGGAAGACGTGTCCACATTAGAGAGAAGACGTGTCCACATTACAAATTTTGTCTAAATTATGTTGTAATTTCTTACTGCTATCGTGACTCCGAGATTAAGCAGTCGAAACTTCTGCTATCGAAGAATTGAAGTCGCACAAAACACTGAGAGCCCACCTCTCCGCTTTGCCCACGGAGTAGTCCAGGGGCATGGAACAGTAGAAGGGACATGTTTAAATGATGTATGAAACAAACATACCTGCATTCATTCATACCTGCACGAGACACAACTCAGCTCTTGCAAGGATGTATGAAAGAATCTATCCACACATAGCTGCACCTGACACACGACTCACCTATTGAAGGACGTATCATCATATAAGAACCTTTTCCTCCTACTTTGAGAGTTAGGAAACAAAATGTTTCTTTGGAAACGTTCAACGTGCAGGTCTCGCAACTGAAGTAGGTTTACTTTAAGCGTCTCCTGTGCTCGAAGCGTGTCGTGCTTGCCTGCAAGCAGTGATCTCTCCAACAGGCGGTGATTGATCAAGTCTTGCTGTAATTATTTGATATAATAACATAAAGTGATAGACAATCTGTGTTAGACAATCTGTGTTAGACAATCTGTGTTAGACAATCTTCGTATCGTTATATAACATGAATACAACACGATGATGATGATCAGCACGATAATTTATTGCGAGGATAATGATGATTATTACGATGTTGATGATCATAATGATAATGCTGACGTTGATGACGATGATCACGATGATAACGACGATGATAATTTTGCATTAAACATTTAATTATGATGTCAATGATAATGTTGATGATTTGAATGATGATGTTGTTGAGACGATAACGATGATAATGATGACGATGATGATTATGTTGTCGGTAAAAATGATGATTTAGATAATAAAACCTCTTATTTCGATAATTATGACGATAATATTAATGTTAGTGATAATGTTAATGATGATGTTAATGATAATATTTATGACGATACTAATATTTTCGATGAGGATGCCAGAGATGGTAATGTTGCTAATTACAACAAATTGATTG
This sequence comes from Meghimatium bilineatum, assembly GCA_034231615.1. Lineage (NCBI taxonomy): Eukaryota > Metazoa > Mollusca > Gastropoda > Stylommatophora > Philomycidae > Meghimatium > Meghimatium bilineatum. The sequence continues at coordinate 94,161 of CM067308.1, read as the reverse complement.
CAGGAATACATTTACTTAACGTTCATAAATGATTGTCTTGCTATATAGATGGATTAGTTGTGTACGTGAGTGTCATGTGTCATTGCTGTCCATATACACATGCTGATGAGTAATGCTACTCTTATCAGCACAATGTTATTCTTTAAAATCTGCAGGTCTTCTGAAGTTAACTTAGTGAAAAATACAGTAAGTTAGTGACTGGTGTCTGTAGAAATTTCTTTTTTCCTAGCAGTTGAAAGGTAAGGGCTGCCAATAAGGAGGTGTTCCACTGTTTCATTGTGATGAGAGAACTATCTAAAATAAGTAATTGCTGGGGTTGGATACGGTTTAAGTGCCCATTGATCCTTGCATGTCCTGTTCGAAAATTAGAGATAAGGGATCGGGTTCTCCTAGAGAGTTTTTTTTAAATGTTGTCATTGTCATTTGCCAGTGTAATTTCTATGGGGATCTGTGCAATAATAAACGTGAATCGGAGGGCAGAAAACCCGCTTGAGTGATCACCTAGAAAACTTCCTCAAGTACTGCAGCATAGATTCTAGCTCATGAGAAATTACATTCCTTGATCACTTAGCTTGGCACACCCAGATCACTGCTGGCATAATTGAATTTGAAAAAGAAAGAACGCATGCGGTTGCGTCTGTGGGTTTCACCAATGGCTCACTAGACAAACCACCCATGCAACAGAAACATTTAGTAGATGACATGCCTTCATATTGAGGTTATCTTCTTATAGAAGCTTCATGGCACGTCATCTATACAATCCCGTAGTCGTAACCTTCGATAACAGTTACCATGTTGTTCCAGCTGGCCGACGTTGTGCTTGAACTAGTTACGGGCACGGCGTGGGTGGGCGGAACAACAAAGAAACCTGTCGCAAGGACCAGAGTTTTGCCCTGATGTCGACGTCTGTTTCAGCGGCATTAGACTCAAAAAACCATCGAGTCGGATGGCTGCTGGAACAGAGGGCGGAGTACTTATGGGAATGCCCCACGTGCTGTGAGGTCAGTTTCTAATCAAGAAACAAGATAAAGAAAGAACACTGCAGGCAATTTATAAGCGACAGAAGCTGTAGGATATTTCCGAAAACTCACCTACCATGAACCCTCTGCACCTCTGCATGCACTACAATATAACTTTCCTGGAACGAATCAGATTCATCGGGTATCTACTAACTCACACACGAAATTAGACAATAACAAATAGTTATTTTTTACTTGCTCATCACATATACTGTTTTTTATGCCATGTTCATCTTCGCTTTCGAAGGAGGTACACATCATCACTACATACATTTCGACGAGTCGACCCATTTGCGTATCTGTTCAGCCAGATTTTCCTGCTTCTGAGAATCTTTTTGACCGTTCCATACTACAAGGTCTTTGATTTTGCTGTTTTGAGGCTCCTCTTTTTGCATGTATGTCCGCTACTTCGTTTCCTGCTATATCGCTATGACCAAGGACACCGTTTGGATATGCAGATATAAGGCTACGTTGCTCTTGATATGTGGAGAATAATTTTATTTTCATGTGGGGTATGTAAGTGCTTCCAAAACTGACATAGGGTCTGTAAAAATGACTGCTTGATGGGTTTTGTTACATATAATGAAAATATTGGTGTATTAACTCAATTGTTAGCTTTCTTCCTTTGTTAATATTCCCCCACTAATTTTGATGTCCGCAAATCATTTGGCTATTGTGTGACTTTCTTAGAAAATAGTATAGGCAGTTTTCTGTGTATTGATTTTTAGTTTCCGCAATTCACAATATACTGAGATTGTGAGAAGAGCTCTGTTGATCTTTGCTTTTAACAGGGTGGGATATTTATCAGTAGTCCAGATGACAGGCTCGTCAACAAGCAATGCTTTTGATACATTAATATGTTTCGCTAGACAATCAATGAATATAATAGAATGTCCAGCTTAGGGGGAGCCATACGGCAGTCCCTCTTCCAATGTTCTTTTCAGTGATAGTGTACCGGCATTGCTGGTGGCTTCCTTCTGTCAGGAAGGCTTCTATCCATTTACATATCCTCCCACCTATTACCATTCTGTTCATTTTCAGCAAGAGTCCTTTTCTCCAAACTTTATCATATGCTAGTTCAAGATCAATGAACACTGCTAGTGTGCGTTTTCCTTCCTGCAAAACATCCGACACATTGTGTGTGAATCTGAAGATAGGATCATCTGTGCGACATATACGCCTAAAGTCTGGATGGTTTTTATCTAAAAACGCATGATCTTCCTGCCACTAGTATAGCATGTTTTTAACCATTCTCTCAACCAGCTTCACTATGCATAACTTCTTGGTGTTCTTGTCAGTTTTCCTTTCCGAATGAGGTTAATGGTTCGTGTGAGCCATGCTGATGGCAACTGTTTCTCCTTCCATGTTCTATTTATAAACCATATGATTATTACTTTTGTCTTTGATCCCAGCTTACGTATCATTTAATTTTTAATTTGATCTAGTCCTGGAGCTTTGTTTCTAGCAATTTTCCGTATTACCATCTTCAATTCTTGTATGCTGAATATGTCATTCCCGCCGAAGACGGATGTTTCGGGCCATTGGCGAAGATAAAACGGCGACACAACGCATTTCCATTCTCTGGACTACATCCTGCTGAGAATCTAGAATTGATCATGGTCCTGCTACTAGAGAGATCCAGCAGGAGTTAGAGAATGAACGCTGAAGAAGAAGAAGAATATGTCATTGAGTGCAGCAATATTTAAAAACATCTCAACCTCACACAGATACCTTCTATTGTTGTCAATTCTGTAAAAGAACATGTTGTGCGCGCATTGGACTTGCTAGCCATTTAAAAACGCACTATTAACTTTATTATTTTATTATTTATTGTTATTATTATTATGGTTGAGTTTTTGGTCATCGTCGATCACGACGGACGAACATCATCATTGTTCTTATATTTGTTAGGTTTTGCACTTTTTGTATTTTGTCTAATTTATTTCTTTGCTATGAATTTGCATAACAATTGTTGAATTTATCTGTTTTCTTGATTAATGCTGTTATTTAATTGACACAAACAGTTTCTATGGGTGTTGGATTGGTCTTTATATATTTTCCCTCGATATTATGCAAGAATCTCCAGGATATTTTTTCTTCCCTCTAGATTTAGTTTGCTACATTTTTCTCTCTAGATTTTTCGTTTGTTTTCCTTTGTGATGTATTTTACCTTTGCTGTCCATTTGTTGTATTATGTTTTGTTTAGGATCTTAGAGTGATCTATAGCTTTCTTCCTGCCCTTTTCCGTCTCTTTGACTGCTTCAGCCAGTTCAGGTGTTCAATAGTATTTGTATTTCCTGACCTTATCCCTTGGGATATACTTTTTAACGGCTGCTAAAATTATGGTGTAGATTTTGCTGTATGCTGGTTGCCATATTAACTTTTCTGAAGATTTCACTGAACCTAGCATCAGTTTCTTTGTTGCTCCTGACCTAATTGGCTTTCTTAAAGTTCCAAGATGGCTTTATCGTGATTTATGTAATCTATGTTGTGGAGACAGTTGTTAGGATTGGTTGGTGGTAACTGCCAACATCTTCTAGTACTTTGATGGTGCTATGCGATTGGCCCATTGACTGTGATTATCTGGATGTGTAGATTTATAGTTGTGTATGTGACAGCCATATTGACTGTTATTGTCTAAATATACAGATGGATATGTGTGAATGTGAGTAGCTTATTGGCTATAATTTTATGGATATATAGATGGATAGTTGTGTGTGTCGGTGGATTATTGACTGTGATTGCCTGGATATATAGATGGAGATCTGTAAATGTGAGTGGAATATTGCCTAAGATTGTCTGCATATTGACTAGCATTTCAACTCCAAATTGCTTGATGTTTTGTTATAGTCTGTTTAGGTACTCCAAGACTGCTTTGATGAATCGGTGGTTCCTCATTGGACACTCCAACACACCACTGTTTTGATGAATCGGTGGTTTCTGCTTGGGTGCTCTAACTCACCACTGATCTATGTATTGTTATTTTTGTCATGTGCACTCCAACTCACCACTGTATGATGTATTGTTATTATCGGCTTGGAACCTCCAACTCACCACAGATTTGATGATTGGGTAGTTTCTGATTGGATGCTTCAACGCACCATTGCTTTGATGAATGGGCTATTTGTACTTGGACACTCTAAATCACCACGTCTTTGTTGAATTGATTAGTTCTGCTTGGACAATCCAACTCATCACTGCCTGATGTATCGTTAGTTTTATATTGGACATTCCATCCCACACTGCTTTGATGAATGGGTTTGTGTTTGAAATATTTAACTCATTTCTGATTCATGCATGGTAAGTTTCTTCTTGGTCACTCCAAATCACCACTGTTTCGATAAATGTGTGGTTTGTGCTTTGACTATCGAACTCCCCACTTCTCTGAATATTGGGCGGATATTGCTTGGCATTCCAACTCACAGCTGCTTGATGTATTGCTAGTTTCATCTTGGCAACTCAAATTCACCACTTCTTTGATGATTGGGTGGTTTCTGATTTGACACTCGAATTCACCAGTGATTTAAGTAATGTTATTTTCGGCATGAACACTGTAACATCATTGCCTTGATAAATTGATCGTTTCTGATTTGACACTCCAACTCACCACTGCTTTGATTAGTGTGTGGTTTGTCCTTGAATATTACACCTAACCACTGCTGTGAAGAATGGTTTGCTTCTGATTGGACACTCCAACTCATCACGTCTTTGTTCAATGAGCGATTTCTGCGTGTACACTCCAATTCACCATTGCCTGATGTATTGTTAGTTTCTGCTTAGACATTCCAACTCACTACTACTTGATGTACAATTAGTTTTATCTTTAACACTAAATTCATCACTGCTTAATGTATTGTTGTTTTCGTCTTGGTTACAGCAGCATTCCACTAATTTGAATAATGGGTGGTTTCTGCTTGAACACTCCACTTCACCACTGTTATATGTATTGTTAGCTTCATCTTGGACACACCATCTCACAAATGTTTTGATGAATGGGTTGCCGTTTTGAATCTTTAACTCAACTCTGCTTGACGCACTTTTAGCTTCACCTTGGTCACTCCAACCCATCACTGCCTTTATAAATGGGTGATTTCTGCTTTGGCTATCATAGTCACTATTGTTTTGAGGATTGGACGAATATTTCCTGGACATTCGAACTAACTACTGCTTGACGTATTGTTATTTTCTGCTAGTTGTTCTTTTAAACTACAACACATCATTTCTTCATGTATTGTTATATTCCACTTTAACATTCCAACTCACCACTGCTTCGTGTATTGTTAGCCTCCTTCTAGACACTGTGCCTCACCACTGCATAAGGTATTGTTAGTTTAATCTTCGAGACTGCAACTCACCACTGCTTTGATGAATGCGTGATTTCTGCTTTGATACTCCAAATCTCCGCTGCTTGATTTATTGTTAGTTCAAATGAACACTTTAACTCACTACTGCTTGATGTATTGTTAGTATCGAATTGGACACTCAATTTAACTCACAATTGCTTTGATGATTGTGTGGTTTGTGTTTGGACACTTGAATTTACTAATGCTTGACGCATTGTTATTTTCGGTGTGGGCAGTCCAACACACAGTTGCATTGATGAATGGATAGTTTCAGATAAATGGGTAATAAATGGGTTGTTTCTCCTTGGATACTCCAACTCACCACTGCTTTGATGAATGGTGGTATCTTCTTGGTCTAACGAAATCATCACTGCTTTGATGAATGCGTGGTTTCTGTTTGGACATTCCAACTCACAACTGTTTGATGTATTTTAATTTCATTTTGGAGAATCCAACCCATCACTGCTTGACGTATTGTTAGTTTCATCTTGGACATACATCTCACGACTTCTTGATTGATTTATTTTTTTCGGCTTGGACACTCCAACACACCAGTTACTTGATGAATGAGTAGTTTCTGCTGGGACACTCCAACACACCAGTTACTTGATGAATGAGTAGTTTCTGCTGGGACACTCCAAGATACCAGTTACTTGATGAATGAGTAGTTTCTGCTGGGACACTCCAACATACCAGTTACTTGATGAATGAGTAGTTTCTGCTGGGACACTCCAACACACCAGTTACTTGATGAATGAGTAGTTTCTGCTGGGACACTCCAACACACCAGTTACTTGATGAATGAGTAGTTTCTGCTGGGACACTCCAACACACCAGTTACTTGATGAATTAGTAGTTTCTGCTGGGACACTCCAACATACCAGTTACTTGATGAATGAGTAGTTTCTGCTGGGACACTCCAACACACCAGTTACTTGATGAATGAGTAGTTTCTGCTGGGACACTCCAACACACCAGTTACTTGATGAATGAGTAGTTTCTGCTGGGACACTCCAACACACCAGTTACTTGATGAATAAGTAGTTTCTGCTGGGACACTCCAACACACCAGTTACTTGATGAATGAGTAGTTTCTGCAGGGACACTCCAACATACCAGTTACTTGATGAATGAATAGTTTCTGCTTGGACACTCCAACATACCAGTTACTTGATGAATGAATAGTTTCTGCTTGGACACTCCAACACACCAGTTACTTGATGAATGAGTAGTTTCTGCTGGGACACTCCAACATACCAGTTACTTGATGAATGAGTAGTTTCTGCTGGGACACTCCAACATACCAGTTACTTGATGAATGAATAGTTTCTGCTTGGACACTCCAACACACCAGTTACTTGATGAATGAGTAGTTTCTGCTGGGACACTCCAACACACCAGTTACTTGATGAATGAGTAGTTTCTGCTGGGACACTCCAACATACCAGTTACTTGATGAATGAGTAGTTTCTGCTGGGACACTCCAACACACCAGTTACTTGATGAATGAGTAGTTTCTGCTGGGACACTCCAACACACCAGTTACTTGATGAATGAGTAGTTTCTGCTGGGACACTCCAACATACCAGTTACTTGATGAATGAGTAGTTTCTGCTGGGACACTCCAACATACCAGTTACTTGATGAATGAGTAGTTTCTGCTGGGACACTCCAACACACCAGTTACTTGATGAATGAGTAGTTTCTGCTTGGACACTCCATTTCAACATTGCTTGATATATTGCGACAATGAATATAAGGTAATACGCGTGAAAGGTAAAAACAATAGTACTTAGTAGTACACAGGTTTTTCAAAGTTTTACTTTGATCACATTGATCAAGTGTCAAGTGAAACTTGATCGCAGTTCCACTTTTATCAAGTGGTCACCTAGATGTATTGTTATTTTCTGAATGGACACTCCAACTACATTGATGAATTGGTGGTTTATACTTAGGCACTGCACTGAACACTGCTTGATATATTATTATTTTCTGCTTGGACACTCCAACACGCCAATGCTTTGATGAATGGATAGTTTCTGATTTAGCACTCCATTTAACAACTGCTTTTCGTGATTATTTGGTTTCTGCGAGGCACTCCAACTCACCACTGCTTTGACGAATTGGTGGTTTCTGCTTTGGCACTCCAACTCACAACTTCTTGATGTATTGTTAGTTTCTATTTGAACACTTCAATTCAGTATTGCCTGGTGTATTGTTATTTTCTGCTTCGACGTTTTCAACTCACCAATGTTTGATGTATTCTTAGTTTCAGCTAGGACATCCCAACTCACCACGGATTGATGTATTGTTAGCTTCTGTTTGGAGACTTCATCTGACCTCTACTTTGATGTATGGGCAGTTCGCTGATAAATTCACCGCTGTTATTACGATAAGGACGTTCTATTATTGGTTATTTCTGCCTTGATATCAATATTTTATACACAAAACCAGAAATCAAACTGGAGGTCTGTACTACTGATTGGTAGGAATTCAAATGTATATGAGCATCAGACAAGGGTATATGATGGTTAGAGAAATTCACTGAGAGGAATTTTAAAAAATACATACCTGGTACAATAACTCGATATCCATATCCACAGAGTTTCTGTGGACATATCCTACCGCTTGGTTCTGTCTGAAACTTTCTTGTAGATTGTTATTTTCCTGACAAAATTGAATAAAATATAATATTTCTACATGAAGACTTCATAACTAGATCTCATGTATATATTGTTTGAAATGAAGTTGGGCAAAAACTCGATGCTATCAGTTCTTTTAAAAACATTTGTAACAGTTTCTGCAGCTCATAAGAATTAAAATGGAATTATTTTTAGAAGCACATTGTCAATATTCGGGTCATTGTAAGAATAAGTGTACCATGGTGAATAGTGATAGTTTGACTGTCGAAGTTGATGGCTAAATTGAACTAACGTCTTGATTCCATTTGTAAATGTTCTTATGGGTCTTTATTGCTCCTTATTCCTAGATATTGATATTTTAAACAATTGATAACATTGTGTTCGTGTTTAAACATGGAAAATGAGAGGGATGGAGTTTTCCATCAAAACTGTATATCATACCACCGATCCACTAACTCAACGGTGTTTAATGATTGAAGAAATCTCCAACATAGAGGTAATGATTGAAGAATTTAGAATTGAAGTAATTAGGAAAAGAGTTGGTATAATATCATGTTTCGAACATATTGAGAGACAGCAAGTAAAATGGTTCGGTCACCTTATGCGAATGAAGCCAAACCAAATACCAATACGGGCATATAATACAAGAATATCGGGGCGTAAGGCCAAAGGCAGACCAAGAAAACAGTGGATAGAAGGCACCAAGATATCCTTGAACAAACATGGACTAAATGCAAACACGGCGACACATCTGGCCTTGGAACAACAGCTTAAACTTCCACCCCTACGTTTAACGGCAAGTGTGAATGCGATCAACAATCATTCACCTGGGGAAAGACAAAAAGACAATATAAAATGATTGAAGAAATCTCCAACATAGAGGTGTTTAATGATTGAAGAAATCTCCAACATAGAGGTGTTTAATGATTGAAGAAATTTATAGATTTATAGAGGAAAGTCACGTACCAACTATCTATGTAGCCATTCTGTTGGTAGATTTATAGAGCAAAGTTACGTATCAGCCATCTGTGTAACCATTCTGCTAGTAGATTTATAGAAGAAAGTTACGCACCAGCCATCTATGTAGCCATTCTGCTGGTAGATTTATAGAGCAAAGTTACGTACCAACCATCTATGTAGCCATTCTTCTGGAAGATTTACAGAAGAAAGTTGCACACCAGCCATCTATGTAGCCATTCTGTTGGTAGATTTATAGAGGAAAGTTACGTATCAGACATATATATGGAGATTCTGCTGGTAGATTTATAGAAGAAATGTTACGTACCAGCCATCTATGTAGCATTCTGTTGGTAGATTTATAGAGGAAAGTTATGTACCAACCATATATGTAGCCATTCTGTTGATAGATTTATAGAGGAAACTGATGTACCAAACATATAGATAGAGATTCTGCTGGTAGGTCTTCTACGGAGGAAGGTCACGTACCAACCATGTGGAGATTCCTCTGGTATGTTTTCTATGGAGGAAAGCCACGTACCAACCATCTATGTGGAAATTCCTTTGGTAGGTCTTCCATGGAGGAATGTCACATAAAAACTATCTATGTGGAGATTACCCATTAACTTAAAATAGTTAAATGAAAGGTCCGCCGGTGAGTTGCCGGGGCCAGAAAGGGGAGCAAAGAATAGCAACACTGTTTACCTTCAACGCATGTCTTAAAAGGCGACTACGGGGGTTATGGGATGGAGTTGGCTGTCCCATCCCATATAGGGTCAGTGATCCAAATCCATGCTGAAGTCGGATGTGTCAGGTCGAAAGGCGCAGAAATCGCAGCAATGCTGTAAACCATGACACAACGCATTCCGTTCTGCGGACTACATCCTGCTAATCTGCAGGAGTTTGAGTACGAACGCAGAAGAAGAAGAAGAAGAAATGAAAGGCATGCACCATTTGATCACAACCGCCTGCTCTGTGCATTAGTCAAGCGCATCATTGCAAGAATGCGGTTTATGTTTGAGCGCAATTAAGAAGTATTACCTTGGCTACGTTTAGATGGTCAACATGTTCTACGGCGTCGTCTACAGCGAGATGTTTGCTGTAGTTATTCATCCAGATGATAGCAGCAGAGTTATCAACGATGCTGAAAGTTGGCTTGATGTCAAAGATTTTGGAAGTCGATCTACCCATGCCTGATCTCAAGTACCGTGACTGAGCTATACTATTGGCGCCCTCTTCCTCAACTCCACCAAGCGTTGAAATATTAGCAAGTTCAAAGTTCATCCAGAGACCGTCCCCTTTGACTCTCCCTGTGAATATGCCGACATACATTACATACATTACAGCATGGTGGAACCATTGTGCACTGTTTTGGACAATACAGACACAGTTTACAGGTTACAAGCATTCTTCAATTGTTTAGAGGGTACACATAGAATGTTACTTATAGAATATACTTATATTGATGGACGCATACAAATGAAATACATATAGAATACAACATTAAGAATTCATACTAATAGATGGCATGTATATATTTTTGATGTGAAGACATGTTATCTAGTCATATTGTATGATATCATCTTAGCTGGTGCACTTCTGGGGTTGGTATTTCCAACTTCAGCACACGTATATGCTTGGGAAGGCCTGTGGTCCTGCTCGATGTAGGAAATAGTCAGACCAATCTAAGTTCATCCTCTGTTGACTGGAACAATCCCCCTTCTCCACTTCAAGGAGTTGGTCTCGATGAGGTCATGCATATATTGCAGCTATCATATTTAGAAAGCAAGTCCACAGATTCCATTCTCTGTTGGCTGGACTAATCCCCTTCTCCACTTCACAGAGCTGGCCTGGAGTCTGCAGTCTTCAAGAATTTGGCCTCCTTCGATGAGGCAAAGTTAGCTTATTTAGAAAGCAAGTCCACTGGCTTCATGTGTACAACTGTGTTTTTACCCACTAGGAGTAGAGTAGGTATTCGCTTAGCATTAACCACCTTTTTGAGAATTTGGGTATGAAATATTTCCTCGCGAAATCTCTTCACTGCGCAAAAGGATATAAGTGCTGTAATGCTCATATTTTCGTGGACTAACAATAACAAACATTCCTGGTCGTGATTTGTCGCCTTACGCGACCACTCCTTTAGTCGATCCAGATGCATATGTGTATCTGCCACATGAGTTAGGAAAGATAAACACAGCAAGGGAAGAGACTGGCCACTCGGTCTAATAGTTCCTGAAGCTTATTACATGAAGAGCTATCTTTATCCTCGACGGCAGGTTATTGCCATGGGTCTAACCTTTACTATATCATCATAAGCTGACCTGTCCTCTAGCATAAAATAAACAATTATAAGCAATCGAGTTATGATGAAGATTGATTCATTCCTAATTGTTCACTCATAGGGAACTAACAGGCTCCAACATCGCGGATAATTAAATAGCTCCTAAATGTGTCTGACAGATATTAAGATCATAAATGCACCCGAGGAAATATTGAAGTACGTTCTGCGCTGGTGTCTTTTGTAATCTTCATCTTTAGGCGTTCGTAGCAAAACAATAATATATTTAAGTAGGCATATATGTGTGTATTTAAATTCGTGTGCGTGAATCCCTACTTTCAATAGTAAAGCGATACAATCGTGCGTTGTATCAACATGTATAGCCTACCTACATGATTCCCTGTCACGAACGTGTTTGGTTTGGACATGTATACCGACATGTGTCCCTGTCACAAACGTGCTTGGTTTGAACATGTACACCGGCATTATTCCCTGTCACAAACGTGCTTGGTTTGAACATGTATACCGACATGTGTCCCTATCACAAACGTGTATGGTGTGGACATGTATACCGACATGATACCATGTCACAAATGTGCTTGGTTTGAACATGTATACCGACATGATTCTTTGTCAAAAACATGCTTGGTTTGAACATGTATACTGACATGTGTCCTGTCACAAACGTGCTTGGTTTGAACATGTATACTGACATGTGTCCTGTCACAAACGTGTTTGGTTAAAACATGTATACCGACATGTGTCCTGTCACAAACGTGCTTAGTTTGAACATCTATACCGACATGTGTCTTGTCACAAACGTGCTTGGTTTGGACATGCATACCGACATGTGTCCCTGTCACAAACGTGTTTGGTTTGGACATGTATACCGACCTGATTCCCTGTCACAAATGTGCTACGTGTGGGCATGTATACCGGCATGATTCCCTGTCACAAATGATCTCGAAAGTAGAAGTACAAGGCAAAAGATGAAAAGGAGGTCAATGAAAATCATTGTCAGACAATATTATATAGTCTGGACAGGTCAGATGTGTTTATGATGATCCACATCGTTGAAGATAGAAATAGCGAACTGTTTTGATAATTGCTTGCTGCGACGTTGAAAGTAGTATACCGACAAACCTCACGGGTTATCAGTTTATAGATCGATGTATGGGCGAACTGATGGATGGATGGGTGGATGGATCTATCATTAGCGTATGCAGTTTATGCTTGTGTGAATTGGTTGAATAAATCAACCATTACATAGGACAAAGTAATATATGTCGGGTGGTGTTGGGGCGACAACAAACCCACTCCGTAATCTCCTTAGTTGCATTGTGCAGCATGCATGAAAGGTAAACAGTGTTGCTATTGCTATTATTTGCTTCTCTTTCGGTCTCCACCAATAACAGGATACAACCGCATGAAAAATAAATGGATAGAATGCGACTTTGTTCTAAACCATTGTTTACTTGTGGAACAGAAGACCAGATCTCTGAACATATTCTACAGAACTGTCCCAGTACGAATATTGAGAGAGTCGTCCTGACCCAACGATACTATCCTGCAAGCAAATAACAAATGTGGGACCAAACAACAGCTCCAGGAAACGGTGGAGTTCATCCATAACACGTATCTGACGTAGTGGACATCAAGCAGCCAAGAAACAAAAAGAAAGAAAGAAAAACGTCAGAGTACTTACAGGGGACTAGGAACCGCTTCTGAATGTTTCTGTTTGATGCAACACCACCAATTGGATTTACATGATAGTATTCGTCGTCCATCTGGAAATCTCCAAGGTTGTCAACAACAGGCAAGACCAAGCCGTCTAAAGATAAAACAATCCAACAGTATATAGATATTCATAAACAAAGTCAATACTTTCTGATAATTTTTGACTCTCTTCCCCGTTGTCACCACTAGTCAAGAATCCAGAGGAACCCCTACGCCCTCACCCCAGTTTATTAATGTCATATAAATCATCCCCACCCCCTCGAATATTTTTTGCGGAATAAGTATGAATGAATGACATACAGTTTTTAATTGTAGAATTTTTGCGGAATAAGTATGAATGAATGACATACAGTTTTTAATTGTAGAATTTTTGCTGTGTAATTCACATAATTTAACTGGTGGATAAAAATCTAATTGTTGATGTCAAATTTTGTCATACCCACCACCACCCCCTCCTTTCTTGACAAAAACTGTCAAAAGTCAACATGATGTACTCACAGTAGCCCCACATCTTAACTTTCAGCTTTGTCTCATTGAGCCATATTGTATTCCTTACGTCGCAAAAATGTGGACATGCTTATATAATGTGTTCTGTAGTCTGGAAACCATTTTGTTATGGATATTTGCCATTTCGGACAATATTTACTTTGAGTAAACTTGCTTGTAATCTATTTTCATGTGCATATCTTAAATATTGTAGTTAGGACGGGGTCTTTCGGAATGTTGCTGACAGTGTACTCTGACTTCATGTGTATGTTTGTATTTTCTTTTGATGGGAGGTATTGCTTTAGTCAATCTAACATCATCAATATTCACATCACTATCTAAGAAGCCTATATTTTGGACTGTACAGAATATAGAACAATAAGTCTAGTGAATCATATAACTAAAACACTTGTCAAGATAATACATGAATGAATTATAAACAAGATAGACACGGAGGTCGGGGAAGAACAATTCGGTTTAGAAAATAAGTCAAATAATTTATCTATATTTGTTTCATAGACTATAGCAAGGCATTTGACGAGTCCAACATGACAAATTAATCAAATGACTTCAATAAATAGGCACAGATGGAAAAAACATCAGACTGATTAGAAATATATACTTGGAACATACTGGGATAAGTCAAGGATGCATTTTAACAGGACGAATATTTAATATCTACACAGAGAAAATATTTAAAATTATAGAAGAAATGCCATGACTCAAAATTAATTCGAAAATGATAAACAGCATGAGATATGCAGATGGCACTGTTCTTTTAGCAGAAAGTTAACATGAACTACAAAAACTAATAGATCAAGTCGATAAATCAAGTACAAAATATGGACTGGATATAAATATTTTTAAAAAAAACAACTCATTATAATAAGGAAAGACACAGACGAAGAACTAAACATAAACATACATGAGATAAACTACAACAAGTAAAACATTAATATCTTTGACATATAGTAACAAATGACGACAGATGTGAAACAGAAGTTAAAAGGAGAATAGGAATGGCTAAAAGTACCTTCAATGACATGAGGAAAACATTACCATCTAAACAAATTGCAAACAAGTTAAAATGATAATTTAAAAAATGCTACTTTTATTCTATATTCATGTATGGTTCAGAAACATGTACACTAAACAAACAATTAGAAGACATAATAGATGCCTTTCAGATGTGGGTACATCCAAGAATAGGATGGCACCTATGTGCACCATCATGGAAAGAGAAGAAAACAAACAAAGAGGTTCTAAAAACACTTAATACAAAGAATGAATTACTAAGAGAAACACATATTAAGCAATTAAAATATTTTGGACACATTAAAAGACATAAAACCATATTGAAGATCTTACTTGAGGGTAAATTCAAAGGGAGACGAGAAAGAAGTAGGCAGAGATATAAGTCGGAGAGTAACATTACAAGATGGACAGGTTACAGTCTAGCAGAGGGTACTACCAAAACAAGAGATATGTGATATTGGAGGTATGTTGCAGCCAACTTTCGTTGCGGAGATAGCGCCTTATGATGATGATGATTGCTTTAGTCATTGATATTCTATGAAGGAATTGCTCCTACATTGCAACAACTTTTTTTCCATTTTGGTAGATGAAACATTTCCAGCAATTCGACTGTGTGCAGGTATCCATTTCAGCAGCAGGGCTTTTTGTTAGTAAACAGTTATTCGTAGACAGTTATTAGTAGATAGCTGTTACCCTATAGATGTTAGCAGACAGTTATTAGTAGACAGTTATTAGTAGACAGCTGTTACCCTATAGATGTTAGCAGACAGTTGTTAGTAGACAGTTATTAGTAGACAGCTGTTACCCTATAGATGTTAGCAGACAGTTGTTAGCAAACAGTAATTAGTAGGCAGTTATTAGTAGACAGTTGTTAGTAAACTGTTATTCGTAGACAGTTATTAGTAGATAGCTGTTAGCATATAGATGTTAGTAGACAGTTGTTAGTAGGTAGTTTTTAGTAGATAATTTTTAGTAGACAGAGATTAATGGACTGTTGCTACTAGATAGTACGCAGTTGTTAGTAGGCATATGTTTGTGGACAGTTCTTAGTAGACACAGGTTAATAGACTGTTGTTAGTAATAATGATTCAGTCCGATATAATAATGATTCAGTCAGACATAATAATGATTCAGTCAGACATAATAATGATTCAGTCAGATATAATAATGATTCAGTCCGATATAATAATGATTCAGTCAGATATAATAATGATTCAGTCAGACATAATAATGAATCGGTCAGATATAATAATGATTCAGTCAAACATAATAATGATTCAATCAGATATAATAATGATTCAGTCAGACATAATAATGATTCAGTCAAATATAATAATGAATCAGTCAGATATAATAATGAATCAGTCGGATGTAATAATGAATCAGTCAGATGTAATGATGATATAACCATACGCAGTAATTATGTTACAATACATGTTAGTAGACAGTTAGTAGACAGTTGTTAGTTATATATGTTAGTAGACAGTTAGTAGACAGTTGTTAGTTATATATGTTAGTAGACAGTTGTTAGTTATATATGTTTGTAGACAGTTGTTAGTTATATATGTTTGTAGACAGTTGTTAGTTATATATGTTTGTAGACAGTTGTTAGTTATATATGTTTGTAGACAGTTGTTAGTTATATATGTTTGTATACAGTTGTTAGTTATATATGTTTGTAGACAGTTGTTAGTTATATATGTTTGTATACAGTTGTTAGTTATATATGTTTGTAGACAGTTGTTAGTTATATATGTTAGTAGACAGTTAGTAGACAGTTGTTAGTTATATATGTTTGTAGACAGTTGTTAGTTATATATGTTTGTAGACAGTTGTTAGTTATATATGTTTGTATACAGTTGTTAGTTATATATGTTTGTAGACAGTTGTTAGTTATATATGTTAGTAGACAGTTAGTAGACAGTTGTTAGTTATATATGTTTGTAGACAGTTGTTAGTTATATATGTTAGTAGACATTGTTAGTTATATATGTTTGTAGACAGTTGTTAGTTATATATGTTAGTAGACATTGTTAGTTATATATGTTTGTAGACAGTTGTTAGTTATATATGTTAGTAGACATTGTTAGTTATATATGTTTGTAGACAGTTGTTAGTTATATATGTTTGTAGACATTGTTAGTTATATATGTTAGTAGACAGTTGTTAGTTATATATGTTAGTAGACAGTTGTTAGTTATATATGTTTGTATACAGTTGTTAGTTATATATGTTTGTAGACAGTTGTTAGTTATATATGTTTGTAGACAGTTGTTAGTTATATATGTTTGTATACAGTTGTTAGTTATATATGTTTGTAGTCAGTTTTTGCTAGGCATCTGTTATCGTACATGTTAGTAGACAGTTGTTAGTTGACATATTAGTTAGTTAGTTAGTTAGTTAGTTAGTTAGTTAGTTTAGTTAGTTAGTTAGTTAGTTAGTTAGTTAGTTAGTTAGTTAGTTAGTTAGTTAGTTAGTTAGTTAGTTAGTTAGTTAGTTAGCAGACAGTTGTTTGTTGACATATGTTAGTAGACATATATGAGCAGACAGTTGTTTGTTGACATATGTTAGAAGACAGATATGAGCAGACAGTTGTTTGTTGACATATGTTAGTAGACAGATATGAGCAGACAGTTGTTTGTTGACATATGTTAGAAGACAGATATGAGCAGACAGTTGTTTGTTGACATATGTTAGAAGACAGATATGAGCAGACAGTTGTTTGTTGACATATGTTAGAAGACAGATATGAGCATACAGTTGTTTGTTGACATATGTTAGAAGATAGATATGAGCAGGCAGTTGTTTGTTGACATATGTTAGAAGACAGATATGAGCAGGCAGTTGTTTGTTGACATATGTTAGAAGACAGATATGAGCATACAGTTGTTTGTTGACATATGTTAGAAGATAGATATGAGCAGGCAGTTGTTTGTTGACATATGTTAGAAGACAGATATGAACAGACGGTTGTTTGTTGACATATGTTAGAAGACAGATATGAGCATACAGTTGTTTGTTGACATATGTTAGAAGACAGATATGAGCAGACAGTTGTTTGTTGACATATGTTAGAAGATAGATATGAGCATACAGTTGTTTGTTGACATATGTTAGAAGACAGATATGAACAGACGGTTGTTTGTTGACATATGTTAGAAGACAGATATGAGCATACAGTTGTTTGTTGACATATGTTAGAAGACAGATATGAGCAGACAGTTGTTTGTTGACATATGTTAGAAGATAGATATGAGCAGGCAGTTGTTTGTTGACATATGTTAGAAGACAGATATGAGCAGGCAGTTGTTTGTTGACATATGTTAGAAGACAGATATGAGCATACAGTTGTTTGTTGACATATATGTTAGAAGATAGATATGAGCAGGCAGTTGTTTGTTGACATATGTTAGAAGATAGATATGAGCAGGCAGTTGTTTGTTGACATATGTTAGAAGACAGATATGAGCAGGCAGTTGTTTGTTGACATATGTTAGAAGACAGATATGAGCAGGCAGTTGTTTGTTGACATATGTTAGAAGACAGATATGAGCAGGCAGTTGTTTGTTGACATATGTTAGTAGACAGATGTGAGCAGACAGTTGTTTGTTGACATATGTTGGTAGACAGATGTGAGCAGATAGTTGTTTGTTGACATATGTTAGTAGACAGATATGAGCAGACAGTTGTTTGTTGACATATGTTAGAAGACAGATATGAGCAGACAGTTGTTTGTTGACATATGTTAGTAGACAGATATGAGCATACAGTTGTTTGTTGACATATGTTAGTAGACAGATATGAGCAGACAGTTGTTTGTTGACATATGTTAGAAGACAGATATGAGCAGGCAGTTGTTTGTTGACATATGTTAGATGACAGTTATGAGCAGACAGTTGTTAGTAGATAGTTGTTAGTTAATAGTAGACACTTGTTAGTAGTCAGATTATTAAAGCTTTTGAAGTTTCTTTTATCTTTCTTTTTACCTACGCCAATCGTAACTAGGAATAATGATGCCGTAACCATACATAATAATACCGCAGCATTATATAATAATGATGCAATAATGCATAGTGATGCAGCCGTGCATAATAATGATGTAATAATACGTAATAATGTAACAGTGCATAGTAATGGTGCAACCGAAAATCATAATAATTTAAATTTACATAGTGATGCAATCGGACACATTTATGATGTAATAACGCATAATAATCAAATAATACGTAATGATGCAAACGTACATAATAATAATATAATAATACATAATAATGATGCAATAATACATAATAATGATGCAATAATACATAATAATGATGCAATAATACATAGTATTGCAAAAGTACACAATAATGATGCAATACTACACAGTGATGTAATCGTACACAATAATAATTCAATAATGCATAATAATAATACTTTATTAATATATAATGATGCAACCGCACATAATAATGATGCAACCATACGTAGTAATGATACAACCGTGCATAATAATACTGCAATAATACATAGTAATGCAACCGCAAATAAGTATGATGCAATAATACATAGTGTTACAACTGTACATAGGAATGATGCAACCATATATAGTAATTATGCACCCATACATAATCATGATGCAATAATGCAAAATAATGATGAAATAATACATAGCGATGCAACCGTACATAATAATCGTGCAACCGTACATAATAATGATGGAAACGTACATAATTGTAGTGCAATAATACATAATCATGGTGCAATAATACATGATCATGCAAACGTACATAGTAATGACGCAATCTTATATAATAATGATATAACCATACACAGTAATGATGTTACAATACATTATCACCAACAATAGAAATGTATGTAGCAATCATTAGAATATGTAAGTGATCATGTAAATAAAAAAGAGAAATAGAGTATTGTGTTTAGTGAATGGCGCAACAAAATCAGTAAAATAGACAGATTGAAATATACACAGATATAGATAACGATATGCGGACAGAAAAACAGGCAGGCAGTTCTTCATAAAGACTATCTTCACATCAGATGGACACAGGAAGATGGAATAAAGACAGTCTTTTATACAGCCAGTTGTAATACATATATAGACATACACAGGCAGATAGAGATAGACACAATCTTTTATAAAGGCAGACGGGTAGACAGATAGATAGATAGTTATTCAAATATATTTATAGTTTGACATATATAAGCCATAGTAATTTATAAATATTGTCATTCACACACAATTATTCAGAGAGATAGATGGACAGGCAGTAACAAACAGCACTACACAGAAAAATCCCTAGACAGTAATTTGACACACGTTCAGGCAGACAATTATTGAGACAGACACACATTTAAACTTAAACTAATTCAGACAGACACTAATTAAGATGGACACGCATTAGGGACAGACAGCAATACAAAGAGAAAAACATAATACATACAAAAATATAAAAACACTTAATATTGAAATAAATGAACTATTATTTGCCGACGATCACAATCTAATATACAAAAATGATGAAAATTTGCAAAACCACATCAACGCATTGTTATTAGCATATTCAACTAGCATGGTTCAGACATGTATGCAGACATGATTCTTTGTCAAAAACAATACTGCAGGGAACTGTTGAGGGTGGAAGAAGCAGAGGAGATGAAATACAGGCATGGACAGACAACAACGATGAACAGGACAATATATTTCCACACTCATCCGCATCGCTGAGGATAGAATTTGTGGAGGACTCTGTGTGTTGAAGCATCCAATGTGGTTTCCTTACGACCCTGAAGGGATACGGGTTTATTTATTGATTGATTAGCATGTAAGAAGTAGAAAATGAAAAGTAATGTTAAAAAAAAGAAATTATAAAAATTAGCAAGTCTGCAACACCAATAGATATAAAAAGGATAACACCGAAGTGAAACAAACCAAAGAATTTAAATATCTAGGCAGCATTTTTCATGAAAATTGAAGACTAGACAGAGAAATAGAAGCAAAGTGCCAGAAAAATAAAACAGTAACCTACCAACTTTCTCCATTTTGTTTATTCTGCTAACACTCTGCTACCAATGTCAATCATGGTCTTTGACAACTTCGCAGCAGAGCAAAAAAGTTACATGTGAAATGAAATGTCTGAGAAAAGATGTAATGACTACTAAACTATATACAATTAGAAATGAAGATATTAGGAAAATAATTGGTATAATCATGTATTGAACATATTGAACGACAGCAAGTAATATGGGTCGGTCGAGAATTAACCCAAATCAAATACCAATAAGTGCTTATAACAAAAGAATATCCGGACATAAGGCCAAACATTGAACACGGAAACGGTGGACAGAAAATATCAAGATAACCTTGAACATACTTGGACTTAATGCAACTAAGGCGACTCATCTGCCTTAGAATAACAGCTGCAGCTCCCATCCCTACTTTTAGCGGCAAGTGTACATACAATCAACCATCGTTCACCAAGGAAAAGACAATAGACAATAGCAATTGAAGGATACAGTAATTCAGACAGACATTCAAACAAAGCATACATCAATTAAGACAGCCATTAAAATAGGTAAATATTCAGATAGACAACAATTCCGATAGTCATTCAAACAGATCACATTCAGACAGACAGCAAACCAAGCATACAGTAATTCTGACAGTCATTCCAACAGGTACACATTCAGATAGAAAATCATTCAGATAGACATATCAACAAACGGATAAATATATTAGCCAACACTTACTATTGGTTGGCTCACAGCTAAATCCCTCTGTATATTCCTGTTGTGACGCCTGCTCCAAATCAGATCCAAAGAAAGCTGGATCAACGCTCCATGGATATTTGGTTCCTGCCTTACAGACACATTTGTAGCCGCCCCTCTTCAATCCGTAACCTGACACGTGTTTGCACTATGTAACAATATAGATGAACCACTATCATGAAGTCCCTTCTTCGCAAGCGAAGATGAGCATGGCATGAAAAACAATAAATGTGATTAGGCAACAAAATTGTCTAATTTTTTTTTTCAGAGTTCGTAGGTGTCTGATGAGTCCGATTCGTGCACAGAAAGTTCTATTGCAGTGCATGCAGGAGTGCTGAAGGTTCGGGGTAGGAGTATTTTCCAATTTGTCCTTCCGCTTCTTCCCATTGTGGATTGTCCGCAGTGTTCTTTCTTTTTCAAATTTCGTGATGCCAGCAGTGATCTGGGTGTGCCAGATTGAGCGGTCAAGTGTTGTAATCTCACAGGAGCTAGTATCGATGCTGCAGTGCCTGAGAGAGTTTTTTACGTGATCCTTGAAGCGTTTTTCTGCCCTCCGCTTAAACGTTTACCTTCGCACAGCTCCGCATAGAATAATCTCTTTGGAAGATACCTATGTGGCATACGGACGATGTGGCCAGTCCAACGGAGTTGGTACCTAGTCAGCAATTCATGGATGCTATGCATACGGGTCTTCTGAAGGATTTCCGTGTCTAGTACTCAATCCTGCCAACGTACTCCCCTGAGGTTTCGTAGGCTCCGAATGGTGAAAAGAGTTTAGCTGTCGAACGTGTCTCGCATAGACAGTCCAGCAAGACGCAGCATAAAGCACTGTTGGTAGAACCACTACGCGGTACACGTCCAACTTAGTTGTCAGACTGAGACCACGCCTGATCCAGACGTTGGCACGAAGGCTCCCGAATGCTGCACTGGCACGAGCAATACGCAGGGCAACACCATCGTCAATTGTCTTGGTTTGTGATAGGTTGCTGCCGAGATATATAAACTTATTGGCAGTATTAAGTTTTTGTCCCTTTACTGTGATCACTGGTTCTGTGTAGGGGACACCTGGCGCTGATTGATACATTACTAAAGTCTTCGATGTTCTGATGGTGAGACGAAGCGTATCACATGCTAAAGAAAATAGGTCCATTCTGTCTTGCATGTCTTTCAGACTGGTAGCATTTAGTGCACAATCGTCGGCGAACAAGAGGTCGTGAACAATGTCCGTCTTATTTTTGGTCCTGGCCTTCAATCTACTAAGACTGAATAGTCCTCCGTCAGATCGATAGCGAAAACAAATTCCTGCACTGTTATTCCGGAAGGCATAATTTAACATGGCGGAGACCACCATGCAGAAGAGCGTCGGAGCCAGGACGCAACCCTGTTTGACGCCGTGGGTCACTAGAAAGGGGTTTGAGTGTGCGCCGTCATCTTGCACACAGGCTGACATTCCATCATGGAACTGGCGAACCACGTATGTAAATTTTTCTGGACATCAAAATTTTGCCATGATCGTCCATAATCCTTCGCAATTTACAGTGTCGAATGCCTTAGTTAGTTCGACAAATGTGGTGTAGAGACCAGTGTTCTGTTCGCGACACTTTTCCTGTAGTTGTCTGGCAGTGAATATCATGTCAACAGTATATCTGCCCTGTCGGAAGTCACATTGGCTCTCTGGGAGGAGACCTGTCTCAAGATGGGATTGTAGTCTGTTTAACAGGACCCTAGCCAGGATCTTGCTTGCTATAGAGAGCAGGGATATGCCTCGATGGTTGTCGCAAGCTAGGTGATTTCCTTTTCTCTTGTATAGATAGATTTATGATTGAAGCATCCTTAAAGTCTTGTGTTATCACTTCCAGGTTCCACATTGCCTGGAAGAGCTCTGTGAGTTTAGCAGACATGGAATGACCACCAACGGTGTAAACTTCGGCTGAAATGGAGTCTGAGCCTAGCGCTTTTCCTACGGACAGATTTGAGATTGTTTTATCCACCTCCTCATGGCAAGGAGGCTCCGTTAATGAATGATTGATTGGTATTTGCGTGATACGCTCAATCGCTTCCTCGTTGATGTTGGAGGGCAGTTTAGTACATTTTCAAAATGTCCAGCCCAGCGTTTGATAATTTTCTCACTGTCAGTGATGGTATTCCGCCACAGACGGATGTGTCGGGCTATTGGCGCAAATAAAACGGCGAAACAACGCATTACCATTCTCGGCACTACATCCTGCTGGAAATCTAGTAGGACCATGATCCTGCTATAAGAGAAATTCTGCAGGAGTTTGAGAATGTACGCAGAAGAAGAAGAAGTGATGGTATGCTTTCCATCTGCGCTTGGAAGAGGAGACGTTCCTGAAGATTGATGGCCATAAATTGATTTTAGCGCTGAATAAAATGTCTGCATATTATTTCTGTCAGCATAATGTTGTATCTCTTTGGCTTTGGTGCTGAACCAAGAGTCTTGCATCCGTCTTAGTTCTTTTTGTGCGATTTTCTTTCAGTTTTCGTACAACGTCTTTTTGCAGGTTGATGTGGGGACGTTTAGATCAGCATTGTACTGATTGTGCTTGTTCAGGAGAGCTTTGATCTGTACATTATTTTGGTCAAACCAGTCTTGATGTTTGCGAACAGCAACGCTCACTACTTCTTCTGTAGTTCTGTAGATAGCGTCATGTTTTTCCCCCAACTTTTTTTAATGTCTATGGGATCGACTGTCAATGGTGCAATTTTGGTATCCATTGAGCTGCGCAGAAGCTGTTTATAAAGTGGATCATTCAATTTGGAGACGTCGAGACGTTTTGAGTGTTTGCTATTTTGAGGTAGCCGGAGATGCAATGTATGGAGGTTCATTTTGTAGACTAGCAGTCTATGGTTCGTCCAGTGGTCGGTGCCACACATGGATTTGGTGACTCTCACATCCTGCTTATCGCGTTGTCTCACAATGATATAATCAATTGTATGCCACTGTTTTGATCGTGAGTGCATCAATTTAGTCTTATTACGGTAAGGAAGATGAAAGACAGTGTTGGAGATGAGTAGGTTGAATGATGCGCATGTTTCGAGCAGTAGCAGTCCATTGCTATTGCATTTGCCAATGCCGTGCCTCTCCAGCACACCATCCCAAGACGCCCAGTCTGAACCCACTCGTACGTTGAAGTCACCAAGGATGATGAGTTCGTTGGATTTAGGTGACTCCTGTATGATTCTTTTCAAGTGATCATACAACTTTTCTTTCTGTTCATCGGGGTTCTTCATAGTCGGGGCATATACGCTAACAAATGTTGCATGCGGATTTTTAGAAAGTGGAAGGCGAACAGTCACCAGCCGGTCACTAATGATTTTTGGAGGTCTAGCCAACCTTCTAGGCTGGATTTAGTTGCAACGCCAACTCCAGCTTCGCGTTTCACTTCTTTATTTCTGCCAATCCAGAAGAATGAATAACCAGCTTCTTGTACCACAAGTTCACCCAACCTCAGACAGTCGTGTCTCGCTGAGGGCAGCGATGTCAATTTTGTATCTTGCCAGCTCTTTCGCTACAAGTGTGGTACGTCTTTCTGGCCGTATGACCTCCACGCGGTCCAGTAGGGTGTGCACATTCCATGCACCAATTGTGAGAGGATTCACATTGGTTTTTTTTGTTTTTTTTCTTGAAGTTTCTACCCTGAATATGGATCCCCGCCAGCCGCGGTTTGCTATCTTGGGTCATTGTGAGACAGGCAATTTTTATGGCACCTTTTCTAGCCCCTTCCTCTGGTTAAGGAGGTGAGCAGTGCTTTCCTGAAAAGGGCTACTCAGCCGCCCACACTGCTGCCGGACTCCAGAGGAGCCTCAATGTCTCTGGAAAACGACCACATGGCCTCAGCCACCTACGTGCACGTTTGTGACTATGGCTGCCAGTGTATTCTGCCACTTCGCCACTCGCCGATCGCCGCAGGACTTTTTTGTTGATTAATAAAATGATGATAAAAACCATGACTTGCACTGTGAAATTTGGATTAAAGTGAGGGAGAATTGCGCACTGTCGTCAAGCTCACTCTCTCACCCCTACACATATAATCTCAGTAGCAAGACAGGTCAAGACGACTGAGTGTGTGTCGGGGTCCAGTAGATGACCAGGCTGCCTTATTGTCTCACCGTGCTTTTTTGACGCCATACAACGCTAGCTGCATGACATCTTTCTGCCCAATGGCCCATGTTAGTTGAGCTCCTTTGCGACGTCCACCGCAGCCAGACTTTACATACTAGGCAGACATGGGCCCATGCAGCAGAGGCTATTGGCACAGATCCCGTTTGCCGTCTTCGCTGATTTAACACGCCGAAGCAGTTTCAGAGATGTTGTTGCTTTTGCACGCTGACAGCGATTATGGTCCACGCGTGAAGGCTAAATAGAAGAATAGTTGACGGAGGAAGAGTTTGGGACTATAATACTTGAATACGTCCCCTTTCTATCCAAGTGATCACTATGGCCACTAAACATGACTTGATGTTTCTCCGCCCCTTCTAAAGGTTTTCCGACTGGAAACCTGTAGCACTGTGCTCATGTGATTCGGCATATATAATACCCATAAACATAATCATCATTATCAGGTGCCATGCCGGCTGGCTTAGGCGGCCATGGCTCTCCACAGCTCTCTGTACACAGTATTATGTATCAAAGTCGTTGTTGTTTCCTTGCCGTGCCAGGTTATCAAACTGTCTAATATTTTCTCAGGTTGTCGCCCTCTGTCTCTGTTGTCTTAAATTTTTCCTGTTGTGACTATGTTCTCTAAACCTGCCTGTCTCATGAAGCGGCCAAAATAAGAAGATTGCCTTTTTCTTATATTGTTGATTAAGTTCCGTTTCGCATTTGACTCTTTCAATACCTCTACATTAGTTTTTCTGGCAGTAAATGGTATTCTCAGAATTCTTCTGTAGAACCACATCTTTGTTGCTTCTAATTTCCCAATTTCCAGTTTATTTATTGTCCAAGACTCGCACCCATATGTTAGTATAGGGGTTATATAGCACTGCAGAACTCTCTCATCTCTAATGACAAGGTCATATTACACTGCAATTTATTCATTTTTCTGAACGTTGTTTTTTTACCTGTCCTATTCTGCTTCTTATTTCTGTTGAACTTCTTCCATCTGCTGTAATCATTGTACATAAATATTTGAATTGGTGGACCTGTTTTACTACTATATCATTCACTTTGATCTTGCAAGGTGTGGTATTTTGTTTCTTTGAAATAACCTTTACTACTGTTTTCTTAATATTTAGAAAGATGTCTTTTTCTTTACGTTCTGTGACTACTACATTAATTAACTCTTGAAGGTCTTTCTCACTTTTTGCAATCAGAACAGTGTCATCCGCATATCTCAAATTATTTATGTTATGTCCTCCCACTGATATTCCTGGGATATCTACTATTGCACGCAATATGTTTTCATTGTATAAAGAGAACAGGTCTGGTGAAAGCACGCATCCCTGTCTGACTCCTTGTTTTATTTGTTGAAAAGGGTCAAATTGATTTCCTACTCTTATTGCTGCTGTTTGTTGCCAGTACATGTTCTTGATTATTCTTAAATCCTTGCTGTCAATGTTCAAATTCTCTAACATGTGTATAATTTCGCTATGTTTAACTTTATCAAATGCTCTCGTGTAGTCTATATAAAAGAGGTACAGATCTGTTTTACCTCTATATACCACTCTATTAGTGTTCTCAATATATAAAAAGCATTGTTGGTACCTTTGCCTTCTACAAAGCCACATTGTTCTGGACTTATTTCTGATTTTATTAAGTTTCTCACTCTCTTCATGATGATTCTGAGAAGTATTTTGGTTATTTGGCTCATGAGGCTGATTGTACGGTGTTCTTCTCATTCAGTGGTCCCTGGTTTCTTAGGTAAGGCTATAAATATGGACCTCATTAAGTCATCGGGTATGTTTCCACTGTTATATATGTCACTCAGCAATTTTGTGATTATTTCAACTCCAAAGTCATCTAAATCTGCTAATTTTTCTAATGTGATATTGTCTGGACGTGTGGCTTTGCCATATTTCATGTGTCTTAGTGCCTCCCTTACTTCTGCTGTGAGTATTGATGGACCCTTGCCTTTATCTTGTATGTTTATTTCAGGTCTATTGTCATCATAAAGTTCTTTGATATATTCTGACCATCTCTGTACTATGTGATCTATTCCCATTAATACCTGCCCTATATTAGATTTTAGACACCCTGTAACTGTTTGCGTTCTCTTTCCTGCTATAATCTCAATTTTCTTATATAGTAATGTTGTATCTTGATTGTAGTGCAATTCTATTTCTGTGCATTTCTTGTTCAGCCAGCTTTCTTTTGCTATTTTGAATTTCTTTCTTATCTCCTTATGTATTTTCTGATATTTCTCTATCTTGTGTTTATTTTTCATTCTGGTGCTTATGAATTCTAATATTTCTTCAGTCATCCATTTTTCTTTTGATGTATGTTTTACTTTTGGTAGTATCTCTTTAGAGGTTTGATTTATTGAATGTTTTAGTATGTTCCATTGATCGTCAATACTCTGAATCTTTGCAATGGCATTGTATCTATTGTGTACAATTATGTTGTATCTTTCTTTAATGTCAGCATCTGATTTCAATAAAGCTAAATCTAATTTTGTATTCCTTGGTGCTCTCTTGATCTTCTTTAAGGGTATACACAATGTCGCCACCAGTAGTATATGATCACTTTTGCAGTCAGCACCTGGCCTTGTTTTCATAGATCTAATGCTGTTTCTATGCCTTTTATTGACTAAAATGTAATCAATTTGGTTCCGAGTATTATCTCCTAGGCTAATCCGTGTACACAGCCTTCTTGGATGTTGCTTGAACCATGTATTCCCTATTATTAAGTTATGTGTCTGTGCCCATCCTATCAATAAATCACCTCTTTCGTTCTTAATTTCTAAACCAAATCTTCCTGTCGCATCTTTTATTTCTGTTTCACCTACTTTTGCGTTAAAGTCCCCCATTACTATAGTTACTTCATGATTTGTATACTGTTTCATTGCGATTTCTAGATCTTCATAAAATATTTCGATGTCCTCCTCTGAACTGCTTGATGTGGGTGCATATACATGTACAATGTTGTATCCAAGGACATTTACAGCTCGAATAGGGCTCATTAGCCATCTACGAACTCATAATCAAGGACATAACTAAAATTGAATTTTAAAAAGTGGATGTAACAAATGGTCATCATCACTTGTGATGGACGAACAACACACAATGTTGATATCTAACGGTTTTCCAGTTAGTTTAACTAATATTACGCGGTCTGATATTGCCATGAAACCCTTCACCGTTTTCCTGTTTCCGTGTCTAATAATACTCTTACCCCCCTCTCGTGTTTTTGTCCTCCTGGGTATATGACTTTAATTGTATCTGATTGTACCTCTCCTGCCCCAGTCCTTCTCTTTTCACTCATTCCTAAGATATTTACGTTCATTCTTTTAATCTCTTGCTTGATGTTGTCTAATTTACCACACTGCGCTAACGATCTGACGTTCCATGTTGCTATATTAACACCAACTGTAGGCCTACTTCTGTGTGTCGCCATGACTTTCATCTTGCGAGAAGAAGGTAGTTTCCCGTTGCTTTCCACATCCATACGGGGGATATCATATAGGGGATACCCGTAAAACTAACGGGGCTTTTTGACGAAGTTTGCTCTCCATTTTGCTAGGGCTAGACATAATTTTAGCTATCGGGCCTAGCTTGATCGGGTGACATCGTGAACACTATCATGACGGATAGGTGATAATTAAATCTGATACTTGTAAGATGTAACAATATAGATGAAACAATAACATGACTGATTGATATGTAACAATTGAATCATATATTTGTAACAATATTTCCTGACAGACAGACATCCACTAAGATAGATACCTGGTGCAAGTAAACGTGATTATACTTCATGTACTAAGCCGCAGAAACTATTATGTTGGATGGCCAGTTATATAATCATAGCTTTCCCAATTCATGTGTCAGGTACCCATTTACAGCTGGGTCGACTGGAGGAACGGTCTAGTCAGGCGAGAAATCATGACTCGGTGTTATTGTCCGGGCGTGGTTTCAAACCCGGCATGCTGAATCCGGTAATAGTAAGTAGATTTACTATCAACTAGACTATCAAGCCCATCAGATATGTTGATAACCAATAAGTAAACGAGGCCATAATTCAACAAATAGTACTTCATATAAACATTTATACAGAAAATAAATAAGACTGACACACTATCAGATAGACAAACATTTAGACAGACATTCAGACAAACATTTGGACAGTAATACAGGCAGATACATTATCAGAGTCATACAGACAGTAAAACATTAAGACTGGCAAACATTCATCCAGAAAAATATTTAGACAGTCATTCAGACAGACAAACATTCTGATAATCACGTAGAAAAAAAACATTCACGCAGACAAACATTCAGACATTCATTCACACATAAAAAGTAAAGTAAAGTAACACATATCATTTATTAATGCCGTAGGGGTGTGAGATGTTAGCGATCTCACATTTCAGAGGATCTGCAAATGAGGGCGGTAGCCACCTCCTCTCCCTCGCAGTCTTTACTTTCCGGATTAATCCGGTACCCATTTAAGGCTGGGTCGACCCGAGAGTAGTTGCTAATTGAAAAATAGTTCCACCTCAACTAGGGAATGAACCAATGCCCACTCATATGCGAAGCCAGTGCGTTATTCACACATGATGTTCGTCCGTCATGATCGACGATGACCAAAAACTCAACCATAATAATAAAAACAATAAATAATAAAAATAATAAAAGTTAATAGTGCGTTTTTAAATGACTAGCAAGTCCAATGCGCGCATAAAATGTTCTTTTACAGAATTGACAACAATAAAAGGTATCTGTGTGAGGTTGAGATGTTTTTTTCTTTTCTACGTGTCCGCTTCTGTCTTGCAGTATCTTGTCTGAATTCTTCCGCCGCTAGTGCTCCCGTTCTAATGCTGTAACGCCATGCTGTTCTATCCTGAGCGAGGCTCTCCCAAGCGCCTACGTCAATGTTAAGATGTTTCAAGGATGACTTGAGCGTGTCTTTGAAGCGTTTTGTCTGTCCACCAGCTTTTCTAAATCATGCCTTGAGTGCTCCATAATATATTTGTTTTGACAAACGCGAGTTCTCCATACGCACAAGATGGCCTGCCCAGCGTGCTTGCGCCTTCATAAGTATTGTGTGGATGCTTATTGAGGTTGATTTTTCCAAGACCTCGTAGTCTGGTACTTTGTCCCACCAATGGATGTTTAGTAATATACGTAGGCAGGTAAGATGGAAATGATTTAATTTTCTTGCATGTCTAGCATACCCTGTCCACGTTTCGCAGCGTATAGTAAGGTTGGTATAACAGCAGCATGATATACTTGTAGTTTGGTGGTTGTTCTTATACCTCTTTTGTCCCATACATTGTTGCGTAATCTGCCAAGTACAGCACTAGCTTTTGCCAGTCTATTGTTAATTTCCACATCAATGTTGACATCGCGAGAGAGAGTGCTTCCAAGGTATGTAAAATTGTCGACTACCTGCAGGTTTTCCTGATTGACGATGATGAAAGTAGCAGTATCTTGGCTATTTGATGTTGCTTGGTGCATGACTTCTGTTGTTTTTTTGTGTTAATAGTGAGACCAAAGTTGTTGCAGGCCTGTGAGAAGCGGTCTTTGGTGCTCTGCATGTTTACGACAGAGTCAGCATACAATGCACAGTCGTCAGCATAAAGTAATTCTCTAACAGTACTAGATTTAAACATACACATATTCACACATTCATACAAACATTCACACATACAAACATGCAAATACTCATTCAGACAGATACACGTTGAGACAGATCAATATTCAAATAAACAATCATACAAACAAACATTCAGGCAAAGACTACTTCTGGTTAAAGGCGGAGTCCCCGGTTGCAATCCTGCTAGCATACATTTTACCATGACAGTAAATTCCAGTGTTTCAGTTCTTTTTAAATGTAATATGTAACTTCTTTTATAAATGGCATAGACTAGA
This sequence comes from Meghimatium bilineatum, assembly GCA_034231615.1. Classification (NCBI taxonomy): domain Eukaryota; kingdom Metazoa; phylum Mollusca; class Gastropoda; order Stylommatophora; family Philomycidae; genus Meghimatium; species Meghimatium bilineatum. The sequence continues at coordinate 62,843 of CM067308.1, read as the reverse complement.
ATACGGTTTAGTCATTTGGAGACGCAGAAACAACATTGCATGTCTAGCAAACCGACAGTGCAGAATTAAAACACTCGCAGGAATCATGGAGAGTTCTCATAAGAATCCTGGATTATTTCAGAAGGCAACAGATTAAGTGGTTTTTGCATGCTTCCAGACTACCATTAAACAGTGGCCCTCAAAAAGCATTACTATACACTCGATAAATACAATGCTAGGGACAGACCTTGCAAACGATCAGTTACATAAATAGAAGAATCAATGCAAACACACTTGAAGCACACAAAAGTCATATCCAGAGAACTTTTCTACTCCTAACGCTGCAAGGCATAAAGGGGTATGAAGCGAAAAGAAAGAAAAGAAGAGAAAAACATTCAGACAGCCATTCAGAAAGACAAACATTCACACAGACAAACATTCAGATAGACCAACATTCAAACACACATTCAGAACGATAACCATGTAGCAAACAGACAGGCATTCAGACAGACACATATTCATACAGGAATTCAAACACTAATTAACACAGACATACATGCAGACAGACAAACTTTCGGATAGTCATTCACACAGACAAATATTCAGAAACAACATTCAGACACACAAATATGCAGACAGGAAAAATTCCTGACAAACAAACACTCATAAAGAGCAAAATTCATAATAAACATTCGGACAAACAAACATTTAGAGAGCCATTCGGACAGACAGACATTCAGAAAGACAAACATTCAGGCAAACACACATTCAAACAGAGCAACACTTAAACAAACATTCAGATATACACAATTCAGACATTCATTCAAACACAAACATCCAGAAAAATAATCATTCAGACAGACAAACAATCATATACACAAGCATTCATTTTTTCAGACAAACTTTTATAAAGTCTTCCAGATAAACAGGCATTCAGACAGACTAATCCTCACAAATTTAATCAGTCAGACAAACATTCTGACAAACATTCAGTCATACACACATTCAGACAAATATTCAGACAGATAAACATTCTGAGAGATATCGTTCAGACAGATACACATTCATTCAGACAAACACTCAGACAGACAAATATTCAGACAATCATTGACATCGACATACACTCAGGCAGGCGTTAAACAGACAATAATTCAGATAATCGTTCAGACAGACACATTTTCAGACAATGATTCAGACAGACGAACATTCAGATAGACAAATATTCAGACAGACGAACATTCAGATAGAAAATAAGCTGTCAAACATCATATCTCACTACAACCATTCCCAAATGGACATGCATATACATAATTATATTATTTGGCCATGTTTCCTGATAAGTAACACTAATCATTATTTCGCTTTTTTCTTCCAATAGTGAGTGTACAGTATTATTTACAATCAATGCATAGTGTTTTCATTAAGTTTTGTAGAGAGGACGAGAGAAGATTATCGACAAATCACAAAGTTTCATTGTAAAATGACAAAACAACGCCATGCAAAGTATTTCGACTAAATGTGGTTTGCACAACATTTTGGCATCTATCTATTTATCTATTCGCTAAACCTTTTGCTGCCTTTCAGCGTCAGGGGTAGAAGAGTTTTCTGGAGATGGCCACAAACGAATCGGTACTTAGCAACTTGAGGAAAAGGGCCATGTGATTGAAACCTGAGATTCAACAGCCTCCATGGTGGACTAAAGAGACAGATGCTACTCAAAAAGCAAACGATCAAGGTTTGGAAACGCAAGAGAAAAAAATGCAAACACCACACTCAGTGATAGACGGGAAGCAGAGAGTGCAATGAAGAAGACAATTGAGGTTTTCAAACAAGTTGCCGAAGAAACAAAGAAAATTTGTTGGAAAAAATATATTGAGGAGGTCACGGCGGACACAGCATTACACAAGTTCTGGAAGCTACATAGGTTAATGAAGCGGAGAACAGAAACGAAACCCAGTACAAGCGTGAGGGACGAGGGCAGACACTGACATCAGATGAGAGGCAGAGCTTTCTTTGATAGATATCTTCAACAAACTAATCAGGGTGATTTAAACCAAAGCGAAGAAATGCTGTGCATCCTGACATCCGTCACGGATATCAGGACAAAGAAGACCAGCTTGCAGATGTTGAAGACGTGCAACTCGCAACTCGCTAAGAATGCATCCGATGGCGCTCCAGGCCCGGATGAAATTAGACACAGCTTACTCAAGGATATAGGAGAGAATATTCTAGCTAAGATGACAAACGATTACAATGCCCGTCTGAAAACATAAGTAGTACCAGAGGAGTGGCTACATAACTATCTTATACCCGTGCCAATGCCAGGCAAAGATGCTACAGACATAAACGGTTATCGCATCACCACACTGCAGAATGTGTACGGTAAGATTCTAGAAAGAATTGTCGTTTGACGCATAACCTGGAAACTAGATATCAAAGGTGTTTTCACAAATAACCTAGGTGCATACAGACCCAGAAGAGACAGAAAGAAATGCAGCAGTTCTTACATATGAAGTTTATGAAGGTTATCTAAAATAAAGAAAAATCCGTTGTCACAGTGAGCTGACAATGCCAGGGATGTCTCAGTGGGCTAACGAGGTCATGAATGTCACAGTGAGCTGTCGTTGCCATGTGTGTAAACGTGAGCTGTTATCCATAGTAGAAATATAACATATCGATTAAACAGGAATAAGCTAATGTACTTACCGAGGTGGTCTTCTTACACTTGTGTATACCTGACAGGTAACTTGGGCCTGGGTTTCCGGCACTGAGACCACAAGCGTTGAAGTCAATCTTGTTTAAATCAATATCCATGACGATAAGTCCGACAATTCTAACAGACAACAAACACATTCAATATGAACATATCACATGACAGGTATGCAGAAAAATAATCGATGACTGAGTAAATATAAGGTGGGTTCTCGTTTTCAGCCTGTGGTCCAGACTCACGATTAATTTAGTCGAATCATGATAATAAAATAATCCATTTATGGGTCAGCAATTAGTTCTTCATACGTGATAATGAAATAATCATTTTAACTGTTTGCAATTAACGCTTGACACATGATGATGCTGAAATAATTTCAGCTCCGATCAGGTAGGTCTTGATAGTCTATAACCTTCCTGGCAAATGCACAGGTTCTTCTCAGTTGTGTAACTGGGGTGATATCCGGACTCATATACGGCAGTCTCAAATGAGTGGTTGTGTAAGGGGAAAAAAGGGGGGGGGGTGTTTATAGATGAATGTTTAGTCCAGAATGAAGGCATTGCAGTACACCAATATCTCAGGACTACCCAAGTCTACCAGGAGCACACCATAAACAGTCGGGGTAAAATTATAATCATTCATTTCTCAAGTTTGTTGATGATGACACACCTATCATTCCCCATCATATAGGAGACGACATCAAAGGGACAAAGATGCAATGTCCAGTAAAGTTGTCTGCATCTCTTCGACATCCATGGGGATTTTTTGTTAGATTTGTTAGATAGAAGACAAAAAATAGATCCACACATTTGGATAAAAATTAGCCACACATCTGACTTTAGAACGCAAGCTCGAGCTCCAATCACCCCTATGCTTAACGACATGAGTGGATCCCAGACCACCCGGGAAAAGACAATAGACAATAGATAGAAGACAAAAGTAAGAAATTAATATAAGACACATACACATCTACACTTCTACAAGATGTGAGATTGAAATTTTGACAGATCATATCTTGTCAGTCCATTCCCAAATTGTCTTTAGTAACCTGCTACGACATACTTGGAAAGAAGACAGTGACCCTATTCTTTCCACCCTGAACTACAATTCAAGTTCTTGTAAAACGTACGATTGCGTGCGCTGGTACCAATACGCTTTTTCTGTAAACAAAAAAATGTTGCTTTGATATTACAGAGGACATCCAAATAGTTTGTGACATTCCATAAAAAACTTCACCATTTGCTTTACATTTAATGAGGATTGGTGCGGTGGAATGTCACTACTATTTTCGAACATCAAAGTCGGCGACGAGCATATAAATATTTTCAACTAGAAACTTTGAAGTTTTGAGGTAACTATTTCCTTCATTTTAACCGTTTATCGACAAAGTTTACAGTTTGATAACGATAGCTTGTGATATGATATTTTCTTGGCTCAGGTGCCATTACACATTGTAATTTCCATCAAAGGGCACATTCTCCGCACTACATCCTGATAGTTGACATGCGTTTAAGAAATGAGTTTGAGAACAAACATTCTTAGTGTGTCATAGTTGCGTTTTCACAGCTCATCAAGAAGGAAGAACCCTTCAGAAGCCAATGGCATCTCAGTAGATAGTGGAAAGACAGCGGAAGAGTGACAGTGTGAAATACCACGACAGGTTGAGTGACCATCCACTAGTGACTATTTCAAGGACATACCCATCTGCAGGTAACCTTTCAACTTGTGTTATGTAATATGCGATGTCCTATACTGCATTAACGTTGTAGCTTGTGTTTATAACATGTGTTATCCTATAATACGGTAACTGTGCAACTTGTTATATAACTGTAGGTATATACGGCAGTAACTTTGTAACGTGTGTTGTATAACGTGTGTTAAATAACTTTTGTTATCATATACTATAGTAGTTCTGTAACGTGTGTTGTATAACTTTTGTTATCATATACTATAGTAGTTCTGTAACGTGTGTTATATAACGTGTGTTAAATAACTTTTGTTATCATATACTATAGTAGTTCTGTAACGTGTGTTGTATAGCGTGTTTTATACAATATGTATTAAAATATACTGTGGTAACATTTAACTTGTGTTTTATAACTTTTGGAATATAATTTGTGTTATATATCATCTGTTATATATCTTGCGATATGTAACTTGTGTGATATATCGTATGTTATATATGTTTTATTGTATAACTTGCGGTATATAACTTGCGTTATATATCTTGTGTTATATATATTGTGCTATATAACTTGTGTCATATAACTTGTTATATAACTTGTATTATATAAATTGTATTATAAAATATAACGTTGTGGTATATATCTTGTATTATATATATCTTGTGTCATATAACTTGTGTCATATATATCGTGTGTTATATAACTTCTGCAATATAACTTGTGTTATCTTAAACTGCGGTATCTTTGTAACTTGTGTTATATAACTTGTGTTATCCTATACGGCGGTAACTTTGTAACTTGTTATATAATTTGTGTTATCCTATACGGCGGTAACTTTGTAACTTGTTATATAACTTGTGGTATCCTATACGGCGGTAATTTTTAGCTTGTTTCCTAGAATTCGGTACTTTGTAATATTAAGCTGATGATATCGATCTAGTGGCTATTTCGAATCTGAGCTCCAAGACCTCAAGGATTACAAAACAGCTACACAACCCTTCTACAAAACAATCAAAGTTATGAGAACCAGAACAGAAAATCACGATCCTACAGAAATAATAAATGACAGAGAAGGTAATCCCATTTCAAATAAGCGACGATGTAAAAGATGTAAACATAGACACTAAAGTTGCATTATACAAGACTATTATTATTCCATCACTATGCTACCAGTGCCAAACCAGGACAATGACAGCACAAGACAAAAGAAAAATAGTGACAACAGAAATGACATGTCTACGAAGAATACTCGGAGTGTCATTAAGAGATAGAATTAGAAACGATAACATCAGACAGATAACCAAAACAATACCAGTATTGGAACACATCAAAAGACAGCAGATCAAGTGGTTTTCACACGCTTCCAGACTACCGACATATAGCATGCCACAGATGGCCATGACACATAGACATAACGGTTATAAAGCCAGAGGCAGACCATGTAAAAGATGGATCACAGAAATCAAAGAAGCCACAGGAACAAGCTTACAAACAGCGCACAAGAAGGCCATCTCCAGAGAACTCTTCCACCCCTGACGCTGCAAGGCAAACAAGGGACACAGCGTATAGATAGATAGATAGATTAAAAAGATGGAAAGAATACTTTTCTGAGTTACTAAATACAACACCAAGCAATAATACAGCAAAAGAAACCATAAAGAGTTGTAATGAACAAGAGCCAAATATTCTCATAGAGGAAATTGCCGAGGTCATAAAAAGGCAAAAAATAACAAAGCTCCAGGGATAGATAACATGCCACTAGAAATTATAAGAGCAGCAGGAGAAACAGGATTATATTGGCTACACAGAATTTTTAACACAGTGTGGAGGCAACAGAAGACACAACCAGACTGGAGAAAAGCTATCATAGTGCCAATATGGAAAAGGAAATGCAGCAAAAGAGACTGTAACCAGTACAGGAGAATTTCCTTGTTAAGCCATGCAGGAAAACTATATGCAAAAATAGTAGAGAAAAGACTGAGACATGTAATAGAACAACAACTTTGTAATACACAAATGGGTTTTAGAAGAAACAGAGGATGTACTGATGCAATATTTATTCTGAAACAGTTGGCAGAGAAGTCAATAGAATACGACCAAAACGTATACATATCCTTCATAGATCAAGAGAAAGCATTTGACCGAGTAAACAGAGAATAACTCTGGGAAATATTAAAAATTTATGGAGTATGCCAACATTTAATTAACGTTTGTAGAAGTCTATATAACAACAGCAGTTGCACTGTAAGAACAGCTGCAGGCTACACAGAGGACTTTGTGATTAGCACAGGAGTAAAGCAGGGATGTGTATTATCCCCACTACTTTTTATTACATACATGGACCATATAAACAAAACAGCAAATTCTAATGAAATAAATGAACTGCTTTTTGCAGATGACCAGGTTTTATTCCACAACAGCATTAAAATCCTACAAGACCACCTAAGCATAATAGACACAACAGGCAAGCCATTTGAAATGAAAATCAACATAGACAAAACAGAAGTAATGAATATTGCAAGAGAAAAGGAGAACATCAACATACAGATAAATAATAAACAACTAAAACAAGTAGATGAATTCAAATATCTGAGCAGCACATTGAGATATGACAATAAACAAGAAGCAGAAATAAACGCAAGATGTAATAAGGCCTGTCAGGTCATTGGTCGATTAACACCTTTACTAAGAAACAAAGATTGTACACTAGAAACAAAGAAAGAACTTTTCAACACCATTTTCTTGCCAACATTGTGTTATCAGTGTCAAACTTGGACATTAGATTCTAGAACAATACATAAGATTAACACCACTGAAATGAAATGTGTGAGACGTATGATTGGAGTTAGCTTGAGAGACAAAATCAGGAATGAAGCACTAAAGAAACAAGTAGGGATCAAATCAACAATATAATACATCCAGAAACAACAAGTTAAATGGTACGTCCACATAACCAGACAGAAAGAGCAAAGTATTATCCAAAAAACACTTAACAAACGATACGAAAACAGTCAACCTATTGGACGCCCTCGTAAAAGGTGGATAGATAGTGCATTAGAGACACTCGGAAATATAACAGCAGAAGAGGCAAATAGAAGGGCAAAAGACAGTACACTCACTCTCCCCTCAACACCGACAGGTACATGAGGACAGAAAGAAGAAGAACTCATCTCAAAGTTGGAAATATGGCCTGGAAATTAGCATAGATAACAATAAGTTATTGGTGACTAGTGAAACCAAGTAAGATCGCACGAACATCTGGTTAAAAGGGGCCCCAAACCTGAGGAAGTTGCTACCTCAAATATCTTGGTTTCCGCATATATGATGATGGCAACTCGAAGTAAAGATAAATCCATTTAGATCGCTAGTGCTAAGTGCGACCGTAAAACAGAATATGATCTAGGAGACATGTCATCTAAAACGAAAACATGAACTAGTTTACGATTTGCGTGAAATCTATTGGTTGGCATTGGCTATTTGTGGCATCCCACTCCAAGTATGTAAATAACGACCAATTAAAATTCCAACAATAATAAAAAACGTAACGAATGGAGTCCAAATTAATTTAGCTAGAACTCACGTCCTGTCACGAGCCACTGTGTTCAGTATACTTTTCTACGGATGGGAAAGTTGGACGCTCAATGAAGACACAGAAATAAGGATTAGGGCTTTTGAAAACAAGTGTTACATGCGTTTGTTATGAATTAGCTCTATAGAGCATAAGACAATTACATTCGTCAAGCAGCAAATACACAGACTTGCAGGTTATCAAGAAACACATTTGGCAGTAGTGAAATACGTACGTTTGTTTGGTTTGAACATGTAAGAAAACACAACTCACTTTCGAAAATTATTTTGCAAGGAACAGGACGGAAGAGAAAATCATGGAATCATTACATCAAGGAATGATCTGGGAGTGATTTTTCTACACCCCTCAAATTGGCTTAGAATAGAGTTGTTCTGGGACCTTTCTGTGTATCCTATATGTCACCCTCATTATCCTGACGGGTTTTTGGTCCAATTATAGTAATAATAATAATAATAATAATAATAATAATAATAATTATTATTATTATTATTATTATTATTATTATTATTATTATTATTATAATCATCATCATGATCATCATCATCATCATCATCATCATCATCATCATCATCATAGTGCGGTGTTTTTCCAAGAGATTACTTTAAACCCTATTACTCCAACTCTCAAAACTGTAAAATGCTTTGAAAAAAGGGCATCCTACTCGGGTAAAACCATGCTGATTTGTTAAGAATTAGAAGTCCATGCAATCAAACGCAAGCAAGACAATAAATCAGTCCCTACGTAGTTATATCCTTTGAGCAAATGAAGGAGGAATATAACTAAATGTATTAAATAGCCAGATAGTACACACTTTTGGATTGATAAATACATCTTTCAGTACATAATACACATATCAGTACATTAGTACACCTATCAGTACATTAGTACACCTATCAGTACTTTAGTACACCTATCATTACATTAGTACACCTATCAGTACATTAGTACAGCTATCAGTACATTAGTACACCTATCAGTACATTAGTGCATCGATTAGTACATAATGTGTATATAAGTAAATAGGCAGGTAGACAGCTGGAGGTGTGCATAGGGATGTACGTGGAATTCTAGATAATTCTATATTAGTCTATCTCACCTCTATTATCTTCTGATATACCGGGGTCATCTATAACACATGTATTCATCAGCCACATCTGTCATGATCTCTAACACTTGTCTTCATTACTCACACACTGTCTTCATCTATTATAACTGTCTTCATTACTCACACAGTCTTCATTACTCACACAATGTCTTCATTACTCACACACTGTCTTCATTACTCACACACTGTCTTCCTTACTCATACACTGTCTTCATTACTCACATACTGTCTTCATCTATTATAACTGTCTTCATTACTCACACACTGTCTTCATTACTCACACACTGTCTTCATCTATTATAACTGTCTTCATTACTCACACACTGTCTTCCTTACTCACACACTGTCTTCATCTATTAAAATTGTCTTCATTACTCACACAATGTCTTCATTACTCACACACTGTCTTCATTACTCACACACTGTCTTCATCTATTATAACTGTCTTCATATATTAAAACTGTCTTCATCGATTATAACTGTCTTCATTACTCACACACTGCCTTCATCTATTATAACTGTCTTCATCTATTATAAATGTCTTCATTACTCACACACTATCTTCATCTATTATAACTGTCTTCTTCTATTATAACTGTCTTCATTACTCACACACTATCTTCATCTATTATAACTGTCTTCTTCTATTATAACTGTCTTCATTACTCACAAACTGTCTTCATCTATTATAACTGTCTTCATCTAATATAACTGTCTTCATTACTTACACACTATCTTCATCTATTATAACTGTCTTCATCTATTATAACTGTCTTCATCTATTATAACTGTCTTCATTACTCACACACTGTCTTCATCTATTATAACTGTCTTCATTACTCACACACTGTCTTCATCTATTATAACTGTCTTCATCTATTATAACTGTCTTCATCTATTATAACTGTCTTCATCTATTATAACTGTCTTCATCTATTATAACTGTCTTCATTACTCACACACTGTCTTCATCTATTATAACTGCCTTCATCTATTATAACTGTCTTCATTACTCACACACTGTCTTCATCTATTATAACTGTCTTAATTACTCACACACTGTCTTCATCTATTATAACTGTCTTCATTACTCGCACACTGTCTTCATTACTCACACTGTCTTCATTACTCACACACTGTCTTCATCTATTATAACTGTCTTTATCTATTATAACTGTCTTCATTACTCACACACTGTCTTCATTACTCACACACTGTCTTCATTACTCACACACTGTCTTCATTACTCACACACTGTCTTCATCTATTATAACTGTCTTCATTACTCACACACTGTCTTCATCTATTATAACTGTCTTCATTACTCACACACTGTCTTCATCTATTATAACTTTCTGCATCTATCACACCTAGGCCTTAATTCATCTCTCACACCTGTCTTTATCTATCACATCTTTTTTCGTCTATCACCTTATGTCTATCTCTCACACCTGTCTTTATCTCTCACATGTATCTATGTTTGTTACACCTGTAGTTATCTATCGCATATGACTTCATATATCATGTCTTCATGTCTCGCATCTGTCATCATCTCATAGCTGTCTTCTCTCATGACACATGTCTTCATCTTACAAGCCCATCTTCATCTCTCCCATTTCACCACTTACACATTTCTTCATCTATCACACCTATCCTTATCCATTACACTTGTCTTCACTTCTGACACCTGTCTTCATCTATCACAACTCATATCTCTCATGCCTGTCTAAATCTCTCACCACACATGTCTTCATCTTTCACACCTCTTCATCTCTCATATCCTCATATATCACACCTGTCTTCATCTCTCACACATATCCATAAATGTCATGTGTATCTTTATCTCTGACATATGTATTCGTATCTCACACTTGTCACCATCTTATACCTGTCTTCTCTCACCACACCTGCCTTCATCTTACACACATGTCTGCATCTCTTACACCTATCGTCATCTCTTAAACCTTTCACCGCTTACAACTTTTTCATTTCTCACACACGCCTCCATGTATCACACATATCCGTATCTATCACGCTTGTCTTCATCTCGAACACTTGTCCTCATCTATCATACCTGTCAACATCTTACACTTCTCTTTACCTCTCACCTCACATATCTTCATCTCACACATTTATCTTCATTTATCACACCTATCTTCATTTAATCACACCTATCTTCATTTATCACACTTATCTTCATTTATCACACCTATCTTCATTTATCACACCTATCTTCATTTATCACACCTATCTTCATTTATCACACCTATCTTCATTTATCACACCTATCTTCATTTATTAAAAATGGCGTAATAATCACACTTTTATTCATCTAACATGTCTTCATGTCTCACCTCTGTCTCCGTAAATGTGTGTAGTTTGAATATCTTGGCATGAAGTCCACTACAGGGGACACGGCACTGACCACCCATTTGTTCGATCCACCACAGTCGAAGTATGGGGCAGTCCACTGAACAGGAAGCATTTGTTTATCATGTTCCTTGGCTCCAGGCGAGGACGGACCAAAGAAGGCAAAATCCTCATAATCTTTGGTAACAAACTGTCCTAAATTTGACCAAATAATTGTGATTGGGAATTGGAGTGATCAAAGCGAGATTTGGTAAAACTGATTATATTTACCGATTTACTAAATAATCTTATATATCAAAAGGTATTGATAAATTCGAGATCGTTTGTATGCGATTATTAATTTTGTAAATAGTTTAGTGATGAATAGTCAAGTAATGAATAGTCGTGTTGTCAATAGTCTTGTTGTCAATAGTCTTGTTGTCAATAGTCTTGTTGTCAATAGTCTTGTTGTCAATAGTCTTGTTGTCAATAGTCTTGTTGTCAATAGTCTTGTTGTCAATAGTCTTGTTGTCAATAGTCTTGTTGTGAATAGTTTGGTAGATGGGGAATATTCTAATGGGAAATAGTATAGTTGTGAGTTATCTAGTGATGTATAGTCTAGTGGGGGGGATAGTCTGGTGGTAAATAGTCCATTAATACATGGCATAGAGATCAATAAAAAATCTTTCGTTACGCATGTTTTCCTGTGAAGGAGTGCAGGGAGCCTTTCTATGGGATGTGGAAATAAGGCCGCTCTGCCATAGAAGACGCCGTGACTTGTACAGGAAGGATTTTGTAAAGAATATAAATATAAATAAAATTTAAATATTTTGAAGAGAAAATAGTCTAGTGGTGAATAGTCTAAAGTGAATAGTTTATAGATGAATAAATAGTCCAGTGCTGAATAGTGTTGGGGTAAATAGACTAATAGTAAATATTCTAGAGGTGAGTATTCTTCTTTGAATAGTCTAGCGGTGAATAGTCTAGCGGTGAATAATCTAGCAGTTAATAGTCTAGCGGTTAATAATCAGAGATATCCTATTTGCTGATGAGTGTCCACTAAATGATAACTCTGAAGATGATCTTCAAAGTATTAGAGACAGATTCTCCAAAGCTTGCACCAACATTGGTCTTAGTTTTAACACGAAGAAAACAGAAGTCATGTTACAACCAGCACCTGAAAATAGCTATCTCGAGCCCTACATAAAGATACATGGCGAAGTACAGAAAGTTGAGAATAGATTAACGTACCTAGGTAGTATACCATCACAATATACCACCGTTGACGATTAAGTGTATACACGGATCGTCAAGGAAAGTAACACTTTCGGCAGATTGTACACAAATATAGAATATAGAAATGGCATTAACTTACAGACTAAACTGAAAGTGTACACAGCAGTATTTCCGGTGATGTTATACACTTGTGAAACATGGACTCTGTATAGTCGACATGTGAGAAAACTCAATCACTTTCACACAACATGTTTCAGAAAATGTGTGTTCATCAGATGGCGAGACAAGATTCCGGATACAACTGTTTTTAACAGTTCCAGTATCACTATCATTGACACTCTTCTGATGCACTCACAGTTTCGTTGGGCAACTAATCTGTTACGCATACCAGATCATCGCACGACAAAGATACTTCTCTATGGTGAGCTGGAGACACGATCTCAAGGTAGTCAAAAGAAGTTATACAAGAACTCCTTAAAGACCTTACTGTAAACATTTAAAATAGACCAAGATTCATGGGAAGAACTATAAATCTACTTAGTGCTCTACAGACAACATGGGCGCATGATCTTGTGAAAAGAGGAAAAATGCGGCAGTTATACAGCGGCGAGTAGCTAGAAAGTTACGGATAGACCAAAACCCGTCTACAGTGGTAATTACATGTCCGAACTGTCCAAGGACATCTACGGCTCGAATTGTTATGACATATTCTCTCCAGAACGCTGTCTTCCAAATGAACTCCTTGAACTCTTCTCTGTCTCGGGTCTTGCAGCTTGTATTTTCCAGCATATTCCAAGCCATCTTTAATGTCCACAGTCCATTGTCTCCTTGGTCTGCTCTTTACCCTCAGCCCAGTTGCTCCGCCCTCCATTATTTGTCTTTCTAAATAGTTGTGTCTCTTTTATTATCAAACAGGTGTAGTTTTCTTTTTACTATTGTGTTTAGTAACAAACACTCTGGCATCTTCAATGTATTTATAATATCTGAGTTTCTCTTTTTTTTCCCTTCTACGATATTCTAAGTATCTTTCTGTAGCATTTAATCACAAGAGCGTTGATTTTCATATTTTTCAATATGCCATTGGCAATCTCTTTCTTTTTGCCATGCAGTCTCCTGCACCGTTGAAGTTTTCTGCTAAGTATTCGAATTTATCCATACACTCTAATGAGATCAGGGTACAAGGACAGAGGAAGACCACGAAAAAGATGGATAGAAAATGTCAGCGACATCCTGAACAGACACGGTCATAGCACCGCCGAGGCCACACATCTTGCTTTAGAACGCAAGCTCGAGCTCCAATCACAGCTACGCTTAACGGCTAGAGTGGCTCACAAACCATCTGGGGAAAGACAATAGGCAATAGATAGACTCTATCTCGGTATTGTCTATTCTGACTTTTGATTGTTGTGCTGTTACATCTGTAGACATGATATATTTTTATTTTTTTGCGCATTTAAATATAAGTTTTGTGATTCGCTGTATTTCTTGGTGTTCTTGATTAATTGTTCTAATCCTTTTATATCATTTGAAGTAAGCACATTGTCGTCGCACATAGCTTAGTTCAGGAATTTCAAAACCAACGATGTTTACAGCGTGGTAGTCAGCGTTGTGTATGTCTTCTCTCATATTCCCCATTATATTTTATGCGTAGATGTTGAACAGGTATGGGGAGAGTATGCATCCCTGCCTTACTCCACTCTGTACCTCAAACCATTCTGAGATATCACCCTCTAACTGTGCATATAAATTTCCAATGAAATGTCCAACGGCTCGAAGAGGGTTTATTAGCCATCAAGGAACTCATAAGCATGAACAAAACTCTAATTGCATTCTAAAAATGGATGTAACAAATGGTCATTATGGCTTGTGACGGACAAACCAACAAAACAGTTGAAAATAAACTAGTGGTGAATATTCTACGGGTGAATAGTCTTGTGATAAATAGTCTTGCGGTGAATAATCTTGGAGTGAAGAGCTAAGTGGTGAAGAATCGTGTTGTGAATAGTCTAGTGGTGAATGACCTAGTGGTGAATGATCAGTGGAAAATTGTATATTGGTGGGTAGTCTCAGGGTGAATAGTGTTTCGGCAAATAGTGTAGTGGTGAATAGTCTAGTAGTGAGTTGTCTAGGTATGAATAGTCTTGCAGTAAATAGTCTTGTGAATTGTTGTGTGGTGAATAGTCTAATGATGAATATTCTTGTTATGCATTGTTGTGTGGTCAATAGTCTAATGATGAATAGTTTTGTTGTGAATAGACTAGGAATGAATAGTTTAGGAATGAATAGTCAATCATGTGGTTAATAGTGTAGTGGTAAATGGTCTAGTGGTAATTAGTCCTGTGATAAAAAGGGTATAGGTAAATAGTGAATAGTCTAGTAATGAATATTCTAGTGTTGAGTATAATAGAGCTAAGTAGTCTAGTAATGAACGGTCTATTGATTAATGGTCTAGTGATGAGCGGTCAACAGATTAATGTTTAACAAGCATAGTTAGGAAGACGGTATTTGAATACATCCATAATTAATTTCCTGAGTTACCTTTTACCGTAGACCGTTTAATGCCGATGTGATATGTAAATTTGGTTAAAGAATCTTTTTCTCCTGTTACATCCGGCAGCCATGATTTGTACCTGACCAGAAAAAGTGTTAGATTGTACTTCTAGATGGATATATTGACTGAGGAATAATACCCACAATATAAAGTAAGACATGTGTTTTGGTATCAGCAAAGAAAGTTTATTTAGACATATTTTATCACAACAAGTGCGCAGATATTGCAGCTTCGGGAAGATCCTTAATTTACAATCTTTGTGCGATTACGTCCTATTTATAACTCTTTTAAAATTGAAAAATATGTTCACATGGAAGTGACTTTTGAGTTTATATTTTGTTTTCTGAACTGTCCAGAAATTTTATGTAGACCTCTGTTTAGAAAAAAACGTTAAGGGAAGGATTTACGTGTCTTTTCACTAAATTATTAGACTTCATAAATAAATTACCCACAGTAGGAAGGCAGCGGGCTGTCCATAAATTAGGTCAACAATTAGAAAGAGGGGAGTTTTTGAAAACAGTTGACTTCAACAACATTTTTCTTAAACACCATATTGTGGGAGTCCGAAGACACCATATTGTCTCAATATGAAGACACAATATTGTGTGAAACTGAAGACATCATATTGTGTGAAACTGAAGACACCATATTATCTCAATATGAAGATACAATATTGTGTGAAACTGAAGACACCATATTTTGTGAAACTGAAGACACCATATTGTGATCTGAGATAAAAAATTGCTGACTAGGTCGGAAGGAACAAACGTAGCTGACTATGAAGAGGGATTAACAGTTGACAAACAATATGTTGACGTAATTTATGAACAACATCGAACCTAATAATAAGAAAACTTTAGATAATCTAATACAAGTTATTTTACCTTAATAAGATTTATAACTTAAGATAACCCTATATAAGATATTTTACCTTAATAAGATTTATAACTTAAGATAACCTCTATATAAGATATTTTACCTTAATAAGATTTATAACTTAAGATAACCCTATATATGATATATAACCCTAGTATAAGACTTATAACTTAACATAACTCTATATAAGATATTTTACTTTAGTAAGATTTATAACTTAAGATAACCCTATTTAAGATATTTTACCTTAATACGATTTATAACTTAAGATTATCCTATATAAGATATTTTACCCTAAAAAGATTTATAACTTAAGATAAAACTAATATAATAATTTTAACTTTACATAACAATATATAAGATGTATAACACTAATATAAGACTTATAACTTAGTGCATGCAGTTGCGTCTGTGGGTCTCATCAATGGCTCACTAGACAAACCAACATGCAACAGGAAACCTTAGTAGATGACATGCCTTTATATTGAATTTATCTTCTTATAGAAGCTTTATAGCACGTCATCTATACAATCCCGTAGTCGTAACCTTCGATAACAGTTACCATGTTGTTCTGACAGGCCGACATTGTGCTTGAACTAGTTATGGGCACGGCGTGGGTGGGCGGAACAACAAATAAACCTGTCACAGTGGCCAGAGTTGTACCCTGAAATCGACGTCTGTTTCGGCAGCATTAGACTCGGAACACCATCGAGTCGAATGGTTGATGGAACAGAGGGCAGTGCACTTATGGGAATGACCCACGTCCAGTGAGGCCAGTTTCTACTCAAGAAGAATCAGGAATAACTTATAACTTAACATAACCCTATATAAGATATTATAACCCTAATATAAGACTGTAATATACGAATTCGGCCAATACTAAATCTAGCACCCCAGACGATGGTGAACATTAAACCCAGCACCCAAGAAGATGGTCAACATTAAATCAGCATCCCAGAAGATGGTCAACATTAAACTAGCAGCCTAGAAGATGGTCAACATTAAATCAGCACCACAGACAATGGCCAACATTACACACCGCACTCCAGACGATGGCCAAGAACCATATCTAGTAAAATGAAAATCCAAGTTGTGATATCGCTTCCACGTTCTCATAGCCAATCATCCTTCAAAAATGGCGCTATTTGAAATATGTTCCTAGACTATTATTGATGACTAGTAAGGATACTTTATGTTGACAGCAAACGAAAATCACGAAGAAAATCAAAGACTGCAATTGTTTACAACATGGCATCAAAGAATCCACATACTTGCGAAAATGACTAAGTGAAAACTGACTAGCTGAAGCCTGGCTACGTGAAAACTGACTAGGTGAAAACTGACTGGGTGAAAATTGACTAGGTGAAAACTGACTAGATGAAAACTGACTAGGTGAAAACTGGCTAGGTGAAAACTGACTAGGTGAAAACTGGCTTGGTGGAAATCTGACTAGGCGAAATCGGACTAGGTGAAAACTGACTAGGTGAAAACTGACTACGTGAAAACTGATTAGGTGAAAACTGACTAGGTGAAAACTGACTAGGTGAAAACTGACTAGGTGAAAACTGGCTACGTGAAAACTGATTAGGTGAAACCTGACTAGGTGAAAACTGTTCAAGGTGAAAACTGGCTAAGTGAAAACTGACTAGGTGAAAACTGGCTAGGTGAAAACTGACTAGGTAAAAATTGGCTAGGTGAAAACTGGCTAGGTGAAAGCTGGCTTGGTGGAAATCTGACTAGGTGAAAACTGACTAGGTGAAAACTGGCTACGTGAAAACTGACTATGTGAAAACTGACTAGGTGAAAACAGACTAGGTGAAAACTGGCTAAGTGAAAACTGACTAGATAAAAATTTGTTACGTGAAAACTGGATAGGTGAGAACTGGCTTGGTGGAAATCGGACTACGTGAAATCTGACTGGGTGAAAACTGGTTAGGTGAAAACTGATTAGGTGAAAACTGACTAGGTGAAAACTAGCGACGTGAAAACTGACTAGGTGAAAACTGACTAGATGAAAACTGACTAGGTGAAAACGGGCTAGGTGAAAACTGACTAGGTGAAAACTGATTAGGTGAAAACTAGCGACGTGAAAACTGACTAGGTGAAAACTGGCTAGGTGAAAACTGGCTACGTGAAAACTGATTAGGTGAAACCTGACTAGGTGAAAACTGACAAGGTTGAAACTGACTAGGTGGAAAACTGAGTAGGTGAAAACTGGCTAGGTGGAAAACTGACTAGGCGAAAACTGGCTAGGTGGAAAACTGACTAGGTCGACAATTTGTAGGTGGAAAACTGACTAGGTGAAAAGCTAATCAAACTAGGATTTGAGTGAATTTGGATGAAACATAGCAAGGAAATGTATGTACTGGTAGAGATATTATATGTCTATTTTCAATCAATTGTCTTGAAATTTAGCAAATGGCAGGAATTTGAATGGAAATATGAATTTTAATGAACACAAGAATTATGAATAATTCACTTGAAGATGAATGCATTTTATGCAGAACAAAATGAACCGTATAAAAGCAAATGGACTATATTAGAGTCGGTGAATGTATTGAGATGAATGTTGTCCACGCAGATGAATGCACATGCTAAGATGATTCAGCTTTATTGAATATACCAGACCACCTGATGATTTAGCTTCAGTGACGATGGACATACACAAGAAAATTCAGTTTCATTGATGTTGTATGGACATATGATTTAGTTTAATATGAGATAGATGGACACAATCTGATTCAGTTTAATTGAAGTTGAATAGACATACTATGATTTTGTTTAATTCGTTGGGAAAACGAATCAAGCGTGACAGATCATTGATGGCAGAGGTTTAAGACACACTGCGAAGAGTATGTGCATTTTAAGAAATAGGAAAGGGCAGTGAATGGGTGGATGTAGACACTGAGAAGAAATCACTGACTAAAGTAATAATACAATTAGATAAAGCGTGTCGAAAATGGGCGGACGTCATGTACCAGGATACAGTGCACGAACTCGCCCAACTACACTCGAAACCACAAGACATAATTATATACAAAGATGGCTCCGTTAGCAGAAACACAAATAAAGGCGGTTGGGGTTTAGTTGGCAAGATAAAAGTTGATTGAAAAATCTTCAGCATATTCCACTGTCAAATCGAGCATGAGGATGGAGATAGAGGGAGTTACAGCAGCATTTAATTGGTTGATAACTGATACATGAACACACTCGACATGGCTTCTGGAACGGAGGCCGGAGCACTTATGGGATTGTCCCGCGTGCTGTGAAGCCAGTTTCTAATCAAGAATCATGATTTGGTTTAATTTTTGGACACACAATTATTCAGTTTCATTAAAGTTGAAAAGACACGATGATTCATTTTCATTGAAGGCGAATTTACCCACGATGTTTCAGTTCATTTAAGTTGAATGTACACAGGATGATCCTGTTTTACTAATGTTGGATGGATATGTAATGACATTGATGTTATATTTCTAATAACAGGTTATGACGTAACATACCACGTGTTCATCTTGTAGCCAGGATGTGTGTAGTTGTTGAAACTACCAGACCCTGCGTCTTTCACACTTACAACTGTTCTGGTTGGTTCCCTGCTGAGGTTGTCAGGATCCTTGTAATCATCCCACCTAACAGCCTTCGGTGCAAACAAGCTCAAAGTTCTATTGAAGGGGACGGTGATGTACCTGTAGAGTAACCAGACATATTCATATGATGGAAGCATGATTGACTATGTTCACATTTTACAGGAGGAGGGGGGGGACAATCAATTTACACCGTTTTAAATGAAGATGAAATCCAACATAGATATTACGATATTGTCCTGTTACTATAAGTTATTGTTAATATATATTGTCCTGTTACTATAAGCTATTGATAATATATATTGTCCTGTTAGTATAAGCTATTGATAATATATATTGTCCTGTTAGATAAAGCTATTGATATGGAATATTGTCCTGTTAGATAAAGCAATTGAGAACATATATTTTCCTCTTAACCAAGCTATTGAGAATAGATATTGCCCTATAGATATTGCTAATATGAATATATATTGTCCTGTTAGGTAAAACTGTTGAGAATAGATAGTATCCTGCTAGATAAAGCTATTGTGAATACATATTCTCCTGTTAAATGAAGCTTTTGTTCTCGAACGAATTTACATACCTAGCCCTCCTTGTTGGTTGTTCCTTTTCAGTTAATTCTCCAAGTTCTAGAAGAATATCATCCAGTATTGTGTGTTCTTATTATTCTTGCTTCTAATTGGTCTTTAATTTTACAATTCATCCTACCTACTATCTTCAGCACAACTATATATCCTTGTTCCCATTTGTTGTCTAACTTTAAAGTTCGACTATGTTTCTTATAAACAACTCTCTCCCATCTTGAACTATTGTAGCTCCATCGATTTTGTAGGCTTGTTTCCCTTCTGTTCATCTTTCTTGCAGTTTTTCACAACTTGGACATGTGCTGTATGCAAGTTTTCCAGTATAATCTCCAATCTTCTAAGTATTTTTTAAACAAGGTTTCAGAAGATTATTAGTTGGTAACAAAGGCCTATCGTCCGTATAAAAGGTAATGAGGGTTGTATCTTGCACTTTCATTCTTTCTACCTCTGACTGCCGCATGAGTTGAATCTAGGATTAAGTCACAGTCATGATTCTGACCATTGGTGATCTTCGCCAAAATGTCATTAATCGTTCTGTGTTGACTATCGTTTCACCCATGTTTTGTAGAAATTATGCTAACGTCACAACTTGTCAGATGCCTCGCTCCTTTAAAACACGTAGTTTTCCCTACTGAATTCCCATCCTTTATGTATGAAAATTATTTGCGGACAGCTAAATCTCTGAATAGTTTCTGACATCAGTAGTTGACTTACAATATTACAAGTCTTTGCCCTAATTGAAAAAAAAAACATTCAGGACATATAACAACAATTAATAAATTGTATTGTGTATTTGTTTCCGGTGATAGTTGTAGAATAGGGCCCCGCCACATCAATGCTGATTTTTTGCATACAGAAGTGTTGTCTACCCATAATTTGATTTGGACTATTCACTTCTTTTGAAATTCTGAGTCTACATTCCCGAAACTTTTTCACGTAGATTCTAACGTCTTTGTAGATGCCTTGCAAAAAATATTTATATTTGATCATATGCATTATTTTGTTCCGATAATAATGTCTGTTCTCATCGTGGTACTGTTGTATAACCCTTTCTTTTAGAATTTCTGTCACACACACTTGCAAATTCTACTCACCTCTTCCAGTTTCTCGAATTAAAATTTCCTCTTTATCTGTGCAGAACTTCTTTAATTTCTTATCTCTCTTGTCATTTCTAAGTTGTCTCACAATATCACCCCATTTCTCATCAGCTTCTTGAACCTTTCCAAAATCATTCTTAGGTTCCTTTTCAGTCTCTACCCCCGTGTCTTTCTGGTAAAATATTCTCGTCTCCTGTTTGTCTTGCACGTATTCAAATTGAATATCCATAATTCACACAATGCCAGGCTACGCCCCTAATGGACTGTCTGACGGAATCCTAGAAACTACATTTCTGGATCCTTTCTTTGTAGGTTTTAACTATTTTTTTGTTTTTAAAAATTAGTTTTTGAACACAATAGGTAAGTTGCCCCAGACGTCAAATTCAGCCTTGCACATTTTTCTCCAAATTCACTACATAAATCATTTCACTGTAACCGTCGTTTACCATAAGTCTATCTAAACAGTAGTATTAGTTCGTCGTCAAGTTGTTTTTGCCTCAAATATGTTTGTTTAAATCAAGGCCAGTCTATCGAACACGAAAATATCTCCTAACTTATTTTCTTAAACCGTTACTACATTAAATCACGCCACCATGTTCTCGTGTTTCTTTATTTAAATTACGACTAACTTTTGTTAGTTTTGTATGGGTTTCTAATCACCTTAACTATTAAATCTAATATTCAATTGTCGAGTTGCAACCTTTTGTAATAAAATTCCCCTATTCCCTTTGCAATTCTAGTACATGCAGTTCTTAACATTGATTCTTGGTTCTACTGTTTGTTTCTTGGTTCTCCTTGACTTTTTTACCCTCTTGAATTTCGATTCTCCTTGATTCGAGATTTTTCGTGATTCTTAGTTCTTCTTTATTCTTGTTCTCGTTTATTCTTGATTCATCTTAATTCTTGATATTCTCTCTCCTATATTCTCCTTGTTTATTGATTCTCTTTCCCTTGATTCTTCTTGTTTCTCAATCCCTGTTTACGAACAAGCATCACAGTAGTGAGGACATTACCATCAACAATCAACTCTATAATCTAGGCAGACATTTAAGGGTATATAAGTTCAGTGAACCAGTCTCAATTATTTCTTATGCATTATTCTGATCTTTCTGAAGCTTAGGTACTTTCTTCATTCTACAATGTTCGCTACCGTATCTTATATTACTTTTCATGGACAGTGACTTATAAAAGAATGCCCATACATTATGACAATAATGAGGAGGGAGTGAATCTGAACATGTTTAACAGTTGTTGAATAGATATACTAATTACATTGTTGGAGTGAGAAATATTTTTTTTAAATATGTAACCAAATAAAGCGATATTTTTTAAAACTTTAATCTCTTAAATAATGTTTTTGGCCCTTCGGGGGGTGGTGGGGGGGGGGGAGAAGGAGGTAGCAGTTTTTGGACATAGTTAAGCAAGGATGGACGGCGGCTGAACTCTTGTCAGTTTGTTGACAAGTAGGGAAGGGGTCACAAATATTGTTGACAACTTATGGAGACACCTCCCCCCCCCCGCACCCCCCCCCCCCCCGAGAAGACTATGTAAATCTAACAATATAGGGATGAAATATCTGACTCTATGTGGCGTATCCTTTACAGAGCATTATCCTAGTTGCGACTATATAAGCATCTCGGTTGTGTTCAAGCTGCCCGACCTCTCACAGCGTGTTGTCCAGGACTTCGATATCCCGTCTCCATCATATTAATTATGGTTTTTCTCGTATTCTCTCTTCTGAAAGTTTTCTCTGCATGATTATTCTTTCTACACCGTTGTGTATTTAATATGTCCGAAATATTTTATTTGTGGCCACCATGCGTTTCTTGGAATTGTATTCGTCTCAGTAGTTTGCCTTTGCTTTCTGAGCTGGTGACTGAGCTTGACAAATTAAATATAAAAGTAACACATTAATCAAATTAATTTCACATTTATCAGTAATCAACATATGCATTAATCAGTATTCCTTTCTGATGTGTATTCCTTTCAATAAAGTGTACGCTACTATATTATTTCTATTAAGAATATGTGTTCTCGTGACCTTCGTAAATATAAAACCTAAAACCGAATTAAAACAAGACTTTTGGATCATGTTTTTAATTACTCCAAAGCATTATTTGATCAACGTTAGCAGACGACTCCAGGTGACACCAAATAATAAATGGTGACCAACGAAAAATACAACAATAATAAAAAAAGAATCATGTAAGACAGGTGTTTCTACTTTTCTTTGATTATGCTGTTAGGTGTTATTTGAGAATTGGTCGCGGTAAAGACTTGATCTAAATTAGTTCATTTTTTGTGGCAACTCACCAATTTGGGAAGTGGCAGTTTTGGTCGAAGTACAAAGCACTCCCGTTCAGCATAAAGGGGTTGGCATTCACATCAGCTGCAGAACTGAAGTAGAAATACAACCAGTTGGGTTGTCTCGAGAAAGACGCAGAGTCGTTCATCTTTTGAAGTATGTAGCTGTAAAATGCAAACAACTATCATCTGAAGTATATCTGTAACATGCAAGGATATAGCTGTAGCATGCAAGGATATAGCTGTAACATGCAAGAATATAGCTGCAACATGCAATGATAAAGCTGTAACATATAAGGATATATTAGTAACATGCACATAGCTTTAAAATGATAGGACATAGCTGGAACATGCAATGATATAGCGTTCACATTCAATGATATAGCTGTAACATGTTAGGATATAGCTGTAAAATGCAAGAATATATCTGTAACATGCAATGATATAGCTGCAACATGCAAGAATAAAGCTGAAAACATGCAAGAATACAGCTGTAACATGCAAGGATATAGCTGTAAAATGCAAGGATATAGCTGTAACATGCAAATAGTATGATTACGTGCTAAAGCCATCATCATATTGTTCTGCATTCCTTCTCTAACTACTTGACAATAGCAGTTTGTCGTACAGAAAATGAAATGCGTTATATTCTTCTTGACAGCTTGGCTGCAATAGCTGCTTTTCGGTCTGATACATCTGACTTCAACGTAGCATCTGGACTACTTTGATTCTTCATTGGATGGGGCAGTCAACTCCATACTCAACCTTCTTAGTTGCATCGTACGACATTCATGGTCAGGCAACATTATGCCTATTATGTGTTTCCTTTTCTAGCACCGACAACACACAGTTCATCGTGATGCATTTTATCATCCGACTAGTTCACAGATGATGTTGATGTCGTCTGATCATGTGACTCCATTGTCTGCTGTTGTAAACTATGTATCTTGATAAAGACATTCTGGTTGAGGCGTCGATTATGTGTAATTATTTTATTCGCAGAACTGCCTTTTAATCACACTCTAAAGGTGAATGTTGAAGTGAATGTTGCGCGGGCTATAACTTGTC
Source organism: Meghimatium bilineatum (assembly GCA_034231615.1). NCBI lineage: Eukaryota > Metazoa > Mollusca > Gastropoda > Stylommatophora > Philomycidae > Meghimatium > Meghimatium bilineatum. The sequence goes on along the minus strand of CM067308.1, from coordinate 38,126 downwards.
AATTATCAAACGTTATTGATAATGGGTGGGACCAGAATAGTAGGATGATACGTTCGCAACAAGAGATAAAACACACGTGAAAAGAGACGGAATTTAACACGGATAGGGCAAGACAACGCAAATATCAAGGTACATAAATAGGTATATGCATTACCAGCAACAGCTTATTGTGATATATCTGAATGTTTGGGCAATTATATCTACAGCAGGTAAACGTTACTATAAATAAATAAAAAGTACGCTGGAAAAATGTCAAAGAAAGTCATCATCACGTACATACTCCGCATGGATTGCTGGCAGCAGTGGATCTCCAGCACCATTGTCTTTGTCTTGGTGGTGCACTGTTAAGAAATATATTTTGTTCACTTCATGGGTTTTCATGGAGCCGTAATGTAAACTTCATATTGTGTTCAGTCAAACTTGATATCTCCACCTTTCAACATGAACGACCACGTCAGTTTTGGTCTAATTACCGTCGCGATACACAACTGCACCATGCAGCATGCATGATTGTAGTCAATCTTGGTTTAAGTAACGTCAATATACATAACTTCACCTTACAACATGCATGCTTGTAGGCAGTCTTGGTCTGTCATGGAGGCCAGATCTTTTCTGCTGAGATGGGGCTTATTTCAGCCAACGTAGGCTGAAAAATAAGACTGGCCAGGTCCTCCAAATTTTGAGCACAGCGACAGTCTATTCTAGCAAGCACATGTACTGAAGACGAACGCAGCCAGCCAAGAGGTGAATCACAACCATCAGAATGTCATATACCAGCATAATGCATTAGGAATATATTTATTACTGATGCCACATGTCAGACACAAGCACATTCTAAGCGAACAAAAGAAGAAGAAGAAAGCTCGGTTTAAGCGTGACCTTAAGCAGTACTATAAGTCCTGTGTACATAATAAATTAGGTCTTCATTCGTTATATATTTTATTATTATTATTATTGTGACTTCCATTTGTCACCATTTATATACTTGGAGTCGCATGCCAAAAATAGCCAAGGTGACTCAAGTAATAAAAATACTGACCACTACTCGGCCACAATAGGAGAATATACACTAAAGTACTAGAACACATAACAAGACACATCATTAAGCAGCAACTAAGTCCAGCCTAGTTTGGTATCAGACAAGGAGCAGATGGCAGATGCACTATTTATCCTTAGACAACTAAGTGCTAAAGTTATTGATTACAAAAAAAGATAAACATCATCTTTGTCGACCAAGAAAAAGCGTTCGACAGAATAAACAGACATATAAAGGGAAACGCAGGAAATATATCGAATTAAGAGACAACTGCTACACAACATCAAAGTACTATTTTCTTAAAAGCCAAAGCAAGTTGACACCAGAAGACGGAGTATCAGAACCACTAACAACAATAACAAGAGCCACAGGGATGTGTGCTGTTGCCTATCTTTAATCAATGTATACATAGACATAATTATACAAGAAACACGAAATGATATATATAACAGCACAGAAAAGGAAACAACAAATAATGAACAGTTTCACAATGACCTCAAATGATTTTCTGTGACGACCAAATCATCATATACGACGATGAAGAAAATCTACAAACATCAACTCCGTATCACTAATGTGCAATAAAAACTTCATGCGGATTACCACAAAGAAGACAGAAAGTATGACAAATGACAATATCACCAGATCACTTAAACATCCAAATAGGGAACGCAAACATAAAACAAGTCAGAGTTCAAGTAACAGGGAAGTTTCTTCACAGAAGACGGGAGAAACGACTAGAGGTAAAAGCAAGATGTGACAAGGAAAATTTTGTGACATACCAACTCACCTTTGCTGTTTCACAACAAAATCAAAATGGAGTAAAGAAACAAATGAGCATGTTTATACCAATACTTTGCTACCAATGGGGCCAGACTTGGACATTGAGAAACATCAAGGCTTCTGAAATGAAATGTCTAAGGGCGGTTTATGGCGTCATTATATTCAATAAAATGCACAGTGAGAACATAAGAACGATTAATAGGTATACCATGATGCATCGAATATAAAGAGAAACAGCATATACAATGTCTTGACATCTTGTGAGGATGAATGATTAACTTGCTATAAGAGGTTATAACAAGATGGTATCATGATACAAAGCCACGGACATACCTAGGAAAAGATGTATGGACACTATCAAGACCATCCTGAATAAACATAACTACACCTCAACCAGAGCGACACATCTGGCACTGGAACGTAGATTACATCTCCTTTACAGCCTCATTCGCTCAGCGACAAGTGTGGAACCTATGACAACACCATCTGAGGATAGACAATAGACCAAGGGATATCTCCACAATAATAACAAACGTAGCGAATCAAGGGCTAACAAATAATGTTGTGCTTAGGTATTCTATAAAGCAGTTGCTAATGGTCCAGGTAACACACACACACACACACACACACATATATATATATGCACTTTTATCTTCTATACTACAGTTGGTCATGGTTCAAGTAACACACAAATACATACGTGCACTTTTATCTACTATACTACAGTTGGTCATGGTTCAAGTAACACACAAATACATACGTGCACTTTTATCTTCTATACTACAGTTGGTCATGGTTCAAGTAACACACAAATACATACGTGCACTTTTATCTTCTATACTACAGTTGATCATGGTTCAAGTAACACACAAATACATACGTGCACTTTTATCTTCTATACTACAGTTGGTCATGGTTCAAGTAACACACAAATACATACGTGCACTTTTATCTTCTATACTACAGTTGGTCATGGTTCAAGTAACACACAAATACATACCTGCACTTAGATCTTCTATACTACAGTTGGTCATGGTTCAAGTAACGCAAAGATATATATCTGCACCTTGCATCTTGGTTACCAGCATGCTCGTGTATTTGATCCGGTTTATCCGCCCCCCCCCATCACCCTTTTTGGGAAATCGTAACATTGTTGTTACTGTTACAATCAAGTCAAAAGGAATGGTAACTCCACCGCCACTCTATTCACATCTCCATCCCTTAAAAACTGTAAATGGTTTTCAATTAGGTAAAAAACAAAACACCCCGGGACCCCATTTTGTTTTGGTAATTCACCCCCTTAGTATCTTTTTACGGCCGTGTTTACCGGTGTGTGGCAGTCTCATTATAGATAGCTTCAGACCTATGCAAGTCAGTACTCATGCCTGCACAAGTTAACATATTTAGGTGTAAATAAATCTCACATACCTGTAGAAAAACGCTCTGTTGAGCGCCATATTGTGCAGGTGTATAAGGGATGTTCTGTTGGCGTACCAAACTTTAGACAGTAACTGGTTGTATACTGGAAGCTGTGACACAACATCAGCACGCATTGTCATCTGCTCCTTGCTTCTTGACCTGCACGTGTTGCCAGTGACAGACCGAAAGTAAGAATCTATCTCATCAAACTTATCAGAACTCATCCAATCAAATACGTTCTTACACTGTACCCTCATGTCCGGAACTGTCCATATAATGATAGCGCTGACTATTAAAACGTGTAACATAATACCCGCCATCTTTTTACTTCCTGTTGTACAAAATGTTTTTCATAAATAACATCAAGGCTATTTATTTACTGAAAAATGTTATATATATATTAATTACATCCAGCATATTTACTTACTGAAATATTTGCTACAGATATTAATTACATCCAGGCTAGTTACTTACTGAAATATTTGCTACAGATATTAATTACATCCAGGCTAGTTACTTACTGAAATATTTGCTACATATACTAATTACATCCAAGCTAGTTACTTACTGAAATATTTGCTACAGATATTAATTACATCCAGGCTAGTTACTTACTGAAATATTTGCTACAGATATTAATTACATCCAGGCTAGTTACTTACTGAAATATTTGCAATCTATGTAAATACGTCATCTATGTAAGTATAATTTTGTCCTAGCCCCCAATAGCACGTCATCAATGTAAGTATAATTTTGTCCTAGCCCCCAATAGCACGTCATCTATGTAAGTATAATTTTGTCCTAGCCCCCAATAGCCCGTCATCTATGTAAGTATAATTTTGTCCTAGCCCCCAATAGCACGTCATCAATGTAAGTATAATTTTGTCCTAGCCCCCAATAGCACGTCTTCTATGTAAGTATAATTTTGTCCTAGCCCCCAATAGCACGTCATCTATGTAAGTATAATTTTGTCCTAGCCCCCAATAGCACGTCATCTATGTAAGTATAATTTTGTCCTAGCCCCCAATAGCACGTCATCTATGTAAGTATAATTTTGTCCTAGCCCCCAATAGCACGTCATCTATGTAAGTACAATCTTATCCTCGTCCATGACAGCACGTCATCTATGTAAGTATAATTTTAACTTCTCCCCCAAAAGCAGACATCTATGTAAGTGTAATTCTGCCTATATTCTCCATAAAGAAAAACGCACGAACATTTCTTCGGAGAAATCTTCCCATTTTCTGCAAGAATACACAATCTTTATTTCTTGTAATTTGTGATGTTTGAAAGGAAGAAACAAACCAGACACAGTTCATAGATAAGCAGACACTGTATACATATGACATCATCATTACAGACACAAAAGTACGAGTATATCTTCTATTGGCACAAATTATAGCCTACACAGACCTGTAAACTAAATAAATTTAAGCTAATCTCTTATGCAGACGCGAACCTTTACGGATGTGTAATATAATCTCTTGATACACAGGTGCCAACATCTATAGGTCTGATATAACTACTTCATAAACAGATATCCTATTTATAAGATGAATATAACCACTTCTAACACAGTTGACAACCTCTATATAAGTGTAATATAACCACTTCTAACACAGTTGACAACCTCTATATAAGTGTAATACAACTACTTCATTCAACGGAAAACATTTGCTAACATATCATCACATCATTTGAGACACATTTTCTCCACTTGAAAAATGTTTCCCAAAGATTGAAGACTCAGACCCTACCGATAGCCACACTCTCAAATCACTTCAAAAACATATTCCAACAATTTCAAAAGTATAAGCGACGAGCAAAGCAACCGGCCGTAGTATAGTTTCCATGCATATATCAGATTGAATGTGTAGTAACCAGTACACAGACATATTACAAATGTTGGTTTGTTAGGGTCGTGGGATTCTGAGCAGATGTTGCTTTTGTACCCCATCTCCTAGCTTCACTCTGTCTGGGGGCCATGTTGGAAACATAGCTGAAGTCGCGCATAAGCAAATAAAGCTAGGCAATACTTAACAATATAATAATCAAATGGTTTGTAAAACCACATGCTTATAATTTGATAAATATCCCGTTTATGGGAACAACTCATCGTTTTATAAGGGTTGAGGCAACGCATGACATTTAAGGTTGGGGCAACACTGGGCAGCATAAGGAATACATGCTCCAGTGTAGGGTTACAACCCTAAACAGGATGTAGTTGGCTGGAGTAACACAGGGCAAATGACAAGATAAACAAAAATAGGTAGATGCGTTACCAAAATAAAACATAAAACAACCTAACAACGGGATACAGGGACAGACGACGTTTCGACTAAAAAACTTTCATCAGGACAAACGAAAGACAACAGTACAACGAATCTTACATGGAGACAGAAGTGGTTGATAGGAGGAAAGAGGAGGAGAGATAGCGAATAGATAGCGGAGGAAACAAATAGGGAGTAGCATAGCAGGGATGTAGAGAGTGAGAAGAAGAAGTGAGGAGCGGAAAGTGCACAGAAGGAGGTGAAGAGTGAAAAATAGAAAAGGTGTGGTAGTCAGTAAAGTAAGATAAATAAGGATAAATTAAGATATTTACCTCAAAAATGGCAACAGGCAATGAGTATAATGAATAGATAGAGGAAGCAGAGATGGAGCAGCCTAGCAGGGAGGAAGGGGGTATTAGAAGAAGAAGGAGTGAGGAGGGGAAAGTGCACAGAAGGAGGTGAGGAGTCAAAATAGATAGGTCTGGTAGCAAGTAAAATAAGATAAATAATGATAAATTAAGATAATTATCTCAAAAGTGGCAACAGGCAATGAGTATAAGCATACAGTCGTGATGGAAAAGCAAAAGATGATGGTACGAGAGATCAGATGAGAAAGAGAGAGAGCGAGAGAGAGAGAAAGAGAGAGAGATATGGAGATGAAAAAGAAAACAGAAAAGAAAGAAACGACTGAGCAGGTATGTATGGGCAGTGGAAAGAAACTATACGTAGGAGCAGATAATAGTGGAAAGAAAATCTATAATGATGTAAAATGGGAAAAAAAACTTATCTGGTGCGCTGAGAACTGGCTTGCTTGAGACCAAGTCACACTCGTGGGTCGGGAAGTCAATGCACAATGAAAACTTGTGAGGCATTCGCACCAAATAAATACCAACAACGCCAGATGGTCACACTACGGGAGACAAGATGACTACAGAAACAGTCGCAGGGAAGAAAAAAATAAAGATAATGATCTGATAGTACGTCCACCTGAATGGTGGGAAGGGGCGTGGAGAAAAACAGGAGGCGGGTAAAGTAAAAACCGTGACTCCTACCAAATAGACATAGACACAGATAACAAAGGATAAGAGGAATACAGAGGAGAAGAGGTAAAGAGAGAAGAAAGAAGAAATTGGTGGATAGACATTGGTACCGAGCCGGAGATACATCACGCAAGGAAGGGATGTGGAAGTGGGAAGGAGCCCACCGGTAACAGCAAGGGATTGTGGGGGGCTATCGCGGGGAAGCACGTCGTGCAACGGTATCAGACTTATATAGGAAGGAGGTGCCGAAGAGAAGGGCACCAGAGTAGGGGAGAAAAAGGAAAAGGAGGCCTTGTCAGATGGAGACGGACACAGAACTACAGCCAAAGCATGTGAGGTGGTGGGGAGTCGTGGCGTCGTAGGTGACGAAGTCGGGGTCATCTGTCCACAATGTCGTTGTAAGTGGAGGTCGGTGTAGCAGGAGTTCCGATAAAATATTACGGAAGATGGACCAAGGTCACAACCACAACAACAAGTACCTTCTAGGCCCCATGTTTGGAAGTGAGACCCGTCGCATCAACCGAAGATGATAAGCGGATGGGCTAGCCGCACGTCGCAACCCCTATGTGGGTATTGCCCGCACTGTACGCTAACCCATCTATGGGAACAACGATCAACCGACAGAACCCTGAGCCACCGATACACGATCCCTTAATCCGGGCCATGTACCGTGGTGAGGAACATGTCAGATGAAACGATGTTCGTAGCTAAGTGAGACGAACCGTACGTTGCAGCCCACTGGAGGTCTTGCCCATACTACACGCTGGCTGGATAAATAGACATAAGGGACCTCTGCATCCGAGCCATCCACGTCGTGTGACGCAGGAAGCCTATCTCTCTAAAACAAACAACCTAGTCAGTGCAAAAGTCTCCCAGTTCCGACATGCTAAGTAACTGTAAGGGTAGCCGACCCAACAAAACCAAAAAAGGACAATCAGAAAGCGGCCAAAGGCCAAAAGCAATAGGATAATAGGTATGTGGTGACACCCATGGGCCACTGAGAATGGCACAGAAGAAGGAGCGGAGACAGCCTAAAGTGATGGGAATGGAGAAAGTAGACAGAGTAGGACGACGAATCAAACGGGGAAGAGGAGAATGAAGCTTGGGTAAAACAACCCGTAGAAAGAGAGTGGAGTGTGATAGCAAGGGATACAGATGAGCCAACAAACCAACGCGCCAACCCGCAACAGGCCCACCCCGGATGAAATCGTGCCGGTCTCACTCCCAAGGCGTAACAGCCCACCAATACATCAATCGCAACGTGGCGGGTCACTGTAGCCTCAACCTCTGGGTGGGGCCCAGGTCGATCCACCACAATGGAGAGCAACAGTAGCAAGTTGAGGAACGAGACGAAATGAGGTTAGGGGAAATGCATAAGAAAGGAATGTAGGAGCATAAGGGAGGCAGAGCGAGGGAGACAAGGGGGGTGGGTTAAGATATTATTGAAAGTATAGCTGGTCATTGTGCCGAGATTAAGAATGAGGCGGTTTTCTAATGAGAAACGTTGCCATTCACCTGAGTGGCAAAAGACCAAGCCAGTGACCTGAATGTCCAGAGCACCACGGTGAGAATTGCTGT
>CM067308.1:0-25000 GCA_034231615.1 Meghimatium bilineatum | reverse complement strand
TAGGGTTAGGGTTAGGGTTAGGGTTAGGGTTAGGGTTAGGGTTAGGGTTAGGGTTAGGGTTAGGGTTAGGGTTAGGGTTAGGGTTAGGGTTAGGGTTAGGGTTAGGGTTAGGGTTAGGGTTAGGGTTAGGGTTAGGGTTAGGGTTAGGGTTAGGGTTAGGGTTAGGGTTAGGGTTAGGGTTAGGGTTAGGGTTAGGGTTAGGGTTAGGGTTAGGGTTAGGGTTAGGGTTAGGGTTAGGGTTAGGGTTAGGGTTAGGGTTAGGGTTAGGGTTAGGGTTAGGGTTAGGGTTAGGGTTAGGGTTAGGGTTAGGGTTAGGGTTAGGGTTAGGGTTAGGGTTAGGGTTAGGGTTAGGGTTAGGGTTAGGGTTAGGGTTAGGGTTAGGGTTAGGGTTAGGGTTAGGGTTAGGGTTAGGGTTAGGGTTAGGGTTAGGGTTAGGGTTAGGGTTAGGGTTAGGGTTAGGGTTAGGGTTAGGGTTAGGGTTAGGGTTAGGGTTAGGGTTAGGGTTAGGGTTAGGGTTAGGGTTAGGGTTAGGGTTAGGGTTAGGGTTAGGGTTAGGGTTAGGGTTAGGGTTAGGGTTAGGGTTAGGGTTAGGGTTAGGGTTAGGGTTAGGGTTAGGGTTAGGGTTAGGGTTAGGGTTAGGGTTAGGGTTAGGGTTAGGGTTAGGGTTAGGGTTAGGGTTAGGGTTAGGGTTAGGGTTAGGGTTAGGGTTAGGGTTAGGGTTAGGGTTAGGGTTAGGGTTAGGGTTAGGGTTAGGGTTAGGGTTAGGGTTAGGGTTAGGGTTAGGGTTAGGGTTAGGGTTAGGGTTAGGGTTAGGGTTAGGGTTAGGGTTAGGGTTAGGGTTAGGGTTAGGGTTAGGGTTAGGGTTAGGGTTAGGGTTAGGGTTAGGGTTAGGGTTAGGGTTAGGGTTAGGGTTAGGGTTAGGGTTAGGGTTAGGGTTAGGGTTAGGGTTAGGGTTAGGGTTAGGGTTAGGGTTAGGGTTAGGGTTAGGGTTAGGGTTAGGGTTAGGGTTAGGGTTAGGGTTAGGGTTAGGGTTAGGGTTAGGGTTAGGGTTAGGGTTAGGGTTAGGGTTAGGGTTAGGGTTAGGGTTAGGGTTAGGGTTAGGGTTAGGGTTAGGGTTAGGGTTAGGGTTAGGGTTAGGGTTAGGGTTAGGGTTAGGGTTAGGGTTAGGGTTAGGGTTAGGGTTAGGGTTAGGGTTAGGGTTAGGGTTAGGGTTAGGGTTAGGGTTAGGGTTAGGGTTAGGGTTAGGGTTAGGGTTAGGGTTAGGGTTAGGGTTAGGGTTAGGGTTAGGGTTAGGGTTAGGGTTAGGGTTAGGGTTAGGGTTAGGGTTAGGGTTAGGGTTAGGGTTAGGGTTAGGGTTAGGGTTAGGGTTAGGGTTAGGGTTAGGGTTAGGGTTAGGGTTAGGGTTAGGGTTAGGGTTAGGGTTAGGGTTAGGGTTAGGGTTAGGGTTAGGGTTAGGGTTAGGGTTAGGGTTAGGGTTAGGGTTAGGGTTAGGGTTAGGGTTAGGGTTAGGGTTAGGGTTAGGGTTAGGGTTAGGGTTAGGGTTAGGGTTAGGGTTAGGGTTAGGGTTAGGGTTAGGGTTAGGGTTAGGGTTAGGGTTAGGGTTAGGGTTAGGGTTAGGGTTAGGGTTAGGGTTAGGGTTAGGGTTAGGGTTAGGGTTAGGGTTAGGGTTAGGGTTAGGGTTAGGGTTAGGGTTAGGGTTAGGGTTAGGGTTAGGGTTAGGGTTAGGGTTAGGGTTAGGGTTAGGGTTAGGGTTAGGGTTAGGGTTAGGGTTAGGGTTAGGGTTAGGGTTAGGGTTAGGGTTAGGGTTAGGGTTAGGGTTAGGGTTAGGGTTAGGGTTAGGGTTAGGGTTAGGGTTAGGGTTAGGGTTAGGGTTAGGGTTAGGGTTAGGGTTAGGGTTAGGGTTAGGGTTAGGGTTAGGGTTAGGGTTAGGGTTAGGGTTAGGGTTAGGGTTAGGGTTAGGGTTAGGGTTAGGGTTAGGGTTAGGGTTAGGGTTAGGGTTAGGGTTAGGGTTAGGGTTAGGGTTAGGGTTAGGGTTAGGGTTAGGGTTAGGGTTAGGGTTAGGGTTAGGGTTAGGGTTAGGGTTAGGGTTAGGGTTAGGGTTAGGGTTAGGGTTAGGGTTAGGGTTAGGGTTAGGGTTAGGGTTAGGGTTAGGGTTAGGGTTAGGGTTAGGGTTAGGGTTAGGGTTAGGGTTAGGGTTAGGGTTAGGGTTAGGGTTAGGGTTAGGGTTAGGGTTAGGGTTAGGGTTAGGGTTAGGGTTAGGGTTAGGGTTAGGGTTAGGGTTAGGGTTAGGGTTAGGGTTAGGGTTAGGGTTAGGGTTAGGGTTAGGGTTAGGGTTAGGGTTAGGGTTAGGGTTAGGGTTAGGGTTAGGGTTAGGGTTAGGGTTAGGGTTAGGGTTAGGGTTAGGGTTAGGGTTAGGGTTAGGGTTAGGGTTAGGGTTAGGGTTAGGGTTAGGGTTAGGGTTAGGGTTAGGGTTAGGGTTAGGGTTAGGGTTAGGGTTAGGGTTAGGGTTAGGGTTAGGGTTAGGGTTAGGGTTAGGGTTAGGGTTAGGGTTAGGGTTAGGGTTAGGGTTAGGGTTAGGGTTAGGGTTAGGGTTAGGGTTAGGGTTAGGGTTAGGGTTAGGGTTAGGGTTAGGGTTAGGGTTAGGGTTAGGGTTAGGGTTAGGGTTAGGGTTAGGGTTAGGGTTAGGGTTAGGGTTAGGGTTAGGGTTAGGGTTAGGGTTAGGGTTAGGGTTAGGGTTAGGGTTAGGGTTAGGGTTAGGGTTAGGGTTAGGGTTAGGGTTAGGGTTAGGGTTAGGGTTAGGGTTAGGGTTAGGGTTAGGGTTAGGGTTAGGGTTAGGGTTAGGGTTAGGGTTAGGGTTAGGGTTAGGGTTAGGGTTAGGGTTAGGGTTAGGGTTAGGGTTAGGGTTAGGGTTAGGGTTAGGGTTAGGGTTAGGGTTAGGGTTAGGGTTAGGGTTAGGGTTAGGGTTAGGGTTAGGGTTAGGGTTAGGGTTAGGGTTAGGGTTAGGGTTAGGGTTAGGGTTAGGGTTAGGGTTAGGGTTAGGGTTAGGGTTAGGGTTAGGGTTAGGGTTAGGGTTAGGGTTAGGGTTAGGGTTAGGGTTAGGGTTAGGGTTAGGGTTAGGGTTAGGGTTAGGGTTAGGGTTAGGGTTAGGGTTAGGGTTAGGGTTAGGGTTAGGGTTAGGGTTAGGGTTAGGGTTAGGGTTAGGGTTAGGGTTAGGGTTAGGGTTAGGGTTAGGGTTAGGGTTAGGGTTAGGGTTAGGGTTAGGGTTAGGGTTAGGGTTAGGGTTAGGGTTAGGGTTAGGGTTAGGGTTAGGGTTAGGGTTAGGGTTAGGGTTAGGGTTAGGGTTAGGGTTAGGGTTAGGGTTAGGGTTAGGGTTAGGGTTAGGGTTAGGGTTAGGGTTAGGGTTAGGGTTAGGGTTAGGGTTAGGGTTAGGGTTAGGGTTAGGGTTAGGGTTAGGGTTAGGGTTAGGGTTAGGGTTAGGGTTAGGGTTAGGGTTAGGGTTAGGGTTAGGGTTAGGGTTAGGGTTAGGGTTAGGGTTAGGGTTAGGGTTAGGGTTAGGGTTAGGGTTAGGGTTAGGGTTAGGGTTAGGGTTAGGGTTAGGGTTAGGGTTAGGGTTAGGGTTAGGGTTAGGGTTAGGGTTAGGGTTAGGGTTAGGGTTAGGGTTAGGGTTAGGGTTAGGGTTAGGGTTAGGGTTAGGGTTAGGGTTAGGGTTAGGGTTAGGGTTAGGGTTAGGGTTAGGGTTAGGGTTAGGGTTAGGGTTAGGGTTAGGGTTAGGGTTAGGGTTAGGGTTAGGGTTAGGGTTAGGGTTAGGGTTAGGGTTAGGGTTAGGGTTAGGGTTAGGGTTAGGGTTAGGGTTAGGGTTAGGGTTAGGGTTAGGGTTAGGGTTAGGGTTAGGGTTAGGGTTAGGGTTAGGGTTAGGGTTAGGGTTAGGGTTAGGGTTAGGGTTAGGGTTAGGGTTAGGGTTAGGGTTAGGGTTAGGGTTAGGGTTAGGGTTAGGGTTAGGGTTAGGGTTAGGGTTAGGGTTAGGGTTAGGGTTAGGGTTAGGGTTAGGGTTAGGGTTAGGGTTAGGGTTAGGGTTAGGGTTAGGGTTAGGGTTAGGGTTAGGGTTAGGGTTAGGGTTAGGGTTAGGGTTAGGGTTAGGGTTAGGGTTAGGGTTAGGGTTAGGGTTAGGGTTAGGGTTAGGGTTAGGGTTAGGGTTAGGGTTAGGGTTAGGGTTAGGGTTAGGGTTAGGGTTAGGGTTAGGGTTAGGGTTAGGGTTAGGGTTAGGGTTAGGGTTAGGGTTAGGGTTAGGGTTAGGGTTAGGGTTAGGGTTAGGGTTAGGGTTAGGGTTAGGGTTAGGGTTAGGGTTAGGGTTAGGGTTAGGGTTAGGGTTAGGGTTAGGGTTAGGGTTAGGGTTAGGGTTAGGGTTAGGGTTAGGGTTAGGGTTAGGGTTAGGGTTAGGGTTAGGGTTAGGGTTAGGGTTAGGGTTAGGGTTAGGGTTAGGGTTAGGGTTAGGGTTAGGGTTAGGGTTAGGGTTAGGGTTAGGGTTAGGGTTAGGGTTAGGGTTAGGGTTAGGGTTAGGGTTAGGGTTAGGGTTAGGGTTAGGGTTAGGGTTAGGGTTAGGGTTAGGGTTAGGGTTAGGGTTAGGGTTAGGGTTAGGGTTAGGGTTAGGGTTAGGGTTAGGGTTAGGGTTAGGGTTAGGGTTAGGGTTAGGGTTAGGGTTAGGGTTAGGGTTAGGGTTAGGGTTAGGGTTAGGGTTAGGGTTAGGGTTAGGGTTAGGGTTAGGGTTAGGGTTAGGGTTAGGGTTAGGGTTAGGGTTAGGGTTAGGGTTAGGGTTAGGGTTAGGGTTAGGGTTAGGGTTAGGGTTAGGGTTAGGGTTAGGGTTAGGGTTAGGGTTAGGGTTAGGGTTAGGGTTAGGGTTAGGGTTAGGGTTAGGGTTAGGGTTAGGGTTAGGGTTAGGGTTAGGGTTAGGGTTAGGGTTAGGGTTAGGGTTAGGGTTAGGGTTAGGGTTAGGGTTAGGGTTAGGGTTAGGGTTAGGGTTAGGGTTAGGGTTAGGGTTAGGGTTAGGGTTAGGGTTAGGGTTAGGGTTAGGGTTAGGGTTAGGGTTAGGGTTAGGGTTAGGGTTAGGGTTAGGGTTAGGGTTAGGGTTAGGGTTAGGGTTAGGGTTAGGGTTAGGGTTAGGGTTAGGGTTAGGGTTAGGGTTAGGGTTAGGGTTAGGGTTAGGGTTAGGGTTAGGGTTAGGGTTAGGGTTAGGGTTAGGGTTAGGGTTAGGGTTAGGGTTAGGGTTAGGGTTAGGGTTAGGGTTAGGGTTAGGGTTAGGGTTAGGGTTAGGGTTAGGGTTAGGGTTAGGGTTAGGGTTAGGGTTAGGGTTAGGGTTAGGGTTAGGGTTAGGGTTAGGGTTAGGGTTAGGGTTAGGGTTAGGGTTAGGGTTAGGGTTAGGGTTAGGGTTAGGGTTAGGGTTAGGGTTAGGGTTAGGGTTAGGGTTAGGGTTAGGGTTAGGGTTAGGGTTAGGGTTAGGGTTAGGGTTAGGGTTAGGGTTAGGGTTAGGGTTAGGGTTAGGGTTAGGGTTAGGGTTAGGGTTAGGGTTAGGGTTAGGGTTAGGGTTAGGGTTAGGGTTAGGGTTAGGGTTAGGGTTAGGGTTAGGGTTAGGGTTAGGGTTAGGGTTAGGGTTAGGGTTAGGGTTAGGGTTAGGGTTAGGGTTAGGGTTAGGGTTAGGGTTAGGGTTAGGGTTAGGGTTAGGGTTAGGGTTAGGGTTAGGGTTAGGGTTAGGGTTAGGGTTAGGGTTAGGGTTAGGGTTAGGGTTAGGGTTAGGGTTAGGGTTAGGGTTAGGGTTAGGGTTAGGGTTAGGGTTAGGGTTAGGGTTAGGGTTAGGGTTAGGGTTAGGGTTAGGGTTAGGGTTAGGGTTAGGGTTAGGGTTAGGGTTAGGGTTAGGGTTAGGGTTAGGGTTAGGGTTAGGGTTAGGGTTAGGGTTAGGGTTAGGGTTAGGGTTAGGGTTAGGGTTAGGGTTAGGGTTAGGGTTAGGGTTAGGGTTAGGGTTAGGGTTAGGGTTAGGGTTAGGGTTAGGGTTAGGGTTAGGGTTAGGGTTAGGGTTAGGGTTAGGGTTAGGGTTAGGGTTAGGGTTAGGGTTAGGGTTAGGGTTAGGGTTAGGGTTAGGGTTAGGGTTAGGGTTAGGGTTAGGGTTAGGGTTAGGGTTAGGGTTAGGGTTAGGGTTAGGGTTAGGGTTAGGGTTAGGGTTAGGGTTAGGGTTAGGGTTAGGGTTAGGGTTAGGGTTAGGGTTAGGGTTAGGGTTAGGGTTAGGGTTAGGGTTAGGGTTAGGGTTAGGGTTAGGGTTAGGGTTAGGGTTAGGGTTAGGGTTAGGGTTAGGGTTAGGGTTAGGGTTAGGGTTAGGGTTAGGGTTAGGGTTAGGGTTAGGGTTAGGGTTAGGGTTAGGGTTAGGGTTAGGGTTAGGGTTAGGGTTAGGGTTAGGGTTAGGGTTAGGGTTAGGGTTAGGGTTAGGGTTAGGGTTAGGGTTAGGGTTAGGGTTAGGGTTAGGGTTAGGGTTAGGGTTAGGGTTAGGGTTAGGGTTAGGGTTAGGGTTAGGGTTAGGGTTAGGGTTAGGGTTAGGGTTAGGGTTAGGGTTAGGGTTAGGGTTAGGGTTAGGGTTAGGGTTAGGGTTAGGGTTAGGGTTAGGGTTAGGGTTAGGGTTAGGGTTAGGGTTAGGGTTAGGGTTAGGGTTAGGGTTAGGGTTAGGGTTAGGGTTAGGGTTAGGGTTAGGGTTAGGGTTAGGGTTAGGGTTAGGGTTAGGGTTAGGGTTAGGGTTAGGGTTAGGGTTAGGGTTAGGGTTAGGGTTAGGGTTAGGGTTAGGGTTAGGGTTAGGGTTAGGGTTAGGGTTAGGGTTAGGGTTAGGGTTAGGGTTAGGGTTAGGGTTAGGGTTAGGGTTAGGGTTAGGGTTAGGGTTAGGGTTAGGGTTAGGGTTAGGGTTAGGGTTAGGGTTAGGGTTAGGGTTAGGGTTAGGGTTAGGGTTAGGGTTAGGGTTAGGGTTAGGGTTAGGGTTAGGGTTAGGGTTAGGGTTAGGGTTAGGGTTAGGGTTAGGGTTAGGGTTAGGGTTAGGGTTAGGGTTAGGGTTAGGGTTAGGGTTAGGGTTAGGGTTAGGGTTAGGGTTAGGGTTAGGGTTAGGGTTAGGGTTAGGGTTAGGGTTAGGGTTAGGGTTAGGGTTAGGGTTAGGGTTAGGGTTAGGGTTAGGGTTAGGGTTAGGGTTAGGGTTAGGGTTAGGGTTAGGGTTAGGGTTAGGGTTAGGGTTAGGGTTAGGGTTAGGGTTAGGGTTAGGGTTAGGGTTAGGGTTAGGGTTAGGGTTAGGGTTAGGGTTAGGGTTAGGGTTAGGGTTAGGGTTAGGGTTAGGGTTAGGGTTAGGGTTAGGGTGTTAGGGTTAGGGTTAGGGTTAGGGTTAGGGTTAGGGTTAGGGTTAGGGTTAGGGTTAGGGTTAGGGTTAGGGTTAGGGTTAGGGTTAGGGTTAGGGTTAGGGTTAGGGTTAGGGTTAGGGTTAGGGTTAGGGTTAGGGTTAGGGTTAGGGTTAGGGTTAGGGTTAGGGTTAGGGTTAGGGTTAGGGTTAGGGTTAGGGTTAGGGTTAGGGTTAGGGTTAGGGTTAGGGTTAGGGTTAGGGTTAGGGTTAGGGTTAGGGTTAGGGTTAGGGTTAGGGTTAGGGTTAGGGTTAGGGTTAGGGTTAGGGTTAGGGTTAGGGTTAGGGTTAGGGTTAGGGTTAGGGTTAGGGTTAGGGTTAGGGTTAGGGTTAGGGTTAGGGTTAGGGTTAGGGTTAGGGTTAGGGTTAGGGTTAGGGTTAGGGTTAGGGTTAGGGTTAGGGTTAGGGTTAGGGTTAGGGTTAGGGTTAGGGTTAGGGTTAGGGTTAGGGTTAGGGTTAGGGTTAGGGTTAGGGTTAGGGTTAGGGTTAGGGTTAGGGTTAGGGTTAGGGTTAGGGTTAGGGTTAGGGTTAGGGTTAGGGTTAGGGTTAGGGTTAGGGTTAGGGTTAGGGTTAGGGTTAGGGTTAGGGTTAGGGTTAGGGTTAGGGTTAGGGTTAGGGTTAGGGTTAGGGTTAGGGTTAGGGTTAGGGTTAGGGTTAGGGTTAGGGTTAGGGTTAGGGTTAGGGTTAGGGTTAGGGTTAGGGTTAGGGTTAGGGTTAGGGTTAGGGTTAGGGTTAGGGTTAGGGTTAGGGTTAGGGTTAGGGTTAGGGTTAGGGTTAGGGTTAGGGTTAGGGTTAGGGTTAGGGTTAGGGTTAGGGTTAGGGTTAGGGTTAGGGTTAGGGTTAGGGTTAGGGTTAGGGTTAGGGTTAGGGTTAGGGTTAGGGTTAGGGTTAGGGTTAGGGTTAGGGTTAGGGTTAGGGTTAGGGTTAGGGTTAGGGTTAGGGTTAGGGTTAGGGTTAGGGTTAGGGTTAGGGTTAGGGTTAGGGTTAGGGTTAGGGTTAGGGTTAGGGTTAGGGTTAGGGTTAGGGTTAGGGTTAGGGTTAGGGTTAGGGTTAGGGTTAGGGTTAGGGTTAGGGTTAGGGTTAGGGTTAGGGTTAGGGTTAGGGTTAGGGTTAGGGTTAGGGTTAGGGTTAGGGTTAGGGTTAGGGTTAGGGTTAGGGTTAGGGTTAGGGTTAGGGTTAGGGTTAGGGTTAGGGTTAGGGTTAGGGTTAGGGTTAGGGTTAGGGTTAGGGTTAGGGTTAGGGTTAGGGTTAGGGTTAGGGTTAGGGTTAGGGTTAGGGTTAGGGTTAGGGTTAGGGTTAGGGTTAGGGTTAGGGTTAGGGTTAGGGTTAGGGTTAGGGTTAGGGTTAGGGTTAGGGTTAGGGTTAGGGTTAGGGTTAGGGTTAGGGTTAGGGTTAGGGTTAGGGTTAGGGTTAGGGTTAGGGTTAGGGTTAGGGTTAGGGTTAGGGTTAGGGTTAGGGTTAGGGTTAGGGTTAGGGTTAGGGTTAGGGTTAGGGTTAGGGTTAGGGTTAGGGTTAGGGTTAGGGTTAGGGTTAGGGTTAGGGTTAGGGTTAGGGTTAGGGTTAGGGTTAGGGTTAGGGTTAGGGTTAGGGTTAGGGTTAGGGTTAGGGTTAGGGTTAGGGTTAGGGTTAGGGTTAGGGTTAGGGTTAGGGTTAGGGTTAGGGTTAGGGTTAGGGTTAGGGTTAGGGTTAGGGTTAGGGTTAGGGTTAGGGTTAGGGTTAGGGTTAGGGTTAGGGTTAGGGTTAGGGTTAGGGTTAGGGTTAGGGTTAGGGTTAGGGTTAGGGTTAGGGTTAGGGTTAGGGTTAGGGTTAGGGTTAGGGTTAGGGTTAGGGTTAGGGTTAGGGTTAGGGTTAGGGTTAGGGTTAGGGTTAGGGTTAGGGTTAGGGTTAGGGTTAGGGTTAGGGTTAGGGTTAGGGTTAGGGTTAGGGTTAGGGTTAGGGTTAGGGTTAGGGTTAGGGTTAGGGTTAGGGTTAGGGTTAGGGTTAGGGTTAGGGTTAGGGTTAGGGTTAGGGTTAGGGTTAGGGTTAGGGTTAGGGTTAGGGTTAGGGTTAGGGTTAGGGTTAGGGTTAGGGTTAGGGTTAGGGTTAGGGTTAGGGTTAGGGTTAGGGTTAGGGTTAGGGTTAGGGTTAGGGTTAGGGTTAGGGTTAGGGTTAGGGTTAGGGTTAGGGTTAGGGTTAGGGTTAGGGTTAGGGTTAGGGTTAGGGTTAGGGTTAGGGTTAGGGTTAGGGTTAGGGTTAGGGTTAGGGTTAGGGTTAGGGTTAGGGTTAGGGTTAGGGTTAGGGTTAGGGTTAGGGTTAGGGTTAGGGTTAGGGTTAGGGTTAGGGTTAGGGTTAGGGTTAGGGTTAGGGTTAGGGTTAGGGTTAGGGTTAGGGTTAGGGTTAGGGTTAGGGTTAGGGTTAGGGTTAGGGTTAGGGTTAGGGTTAGGGTTAGGGTTAGGGTTAGGGTTAGGGTTAGGGTTAGGGTTAGGGTTAGGGTTAGGGTTAGGGTTAGGGTTAGGGTTAGGGTTAGGGTTAGGGTTAGGGTTAGGGTTAGGGTTAGGGTTAGGGTTAGGGTTAGGGTTAGGGTTAGGGTTAGGGTTAGGGTTAGGGTTAGGGTTAGGGTTAGGGTTAGGGTTAGGGTTAGGGTTAGGGTTAGGGTTAGGGTTAGGGTTAGGGTTAGGGTTAGGGTTAGGGTTAGGGTTAGGGTTAGGGTTAGGGTTAGGGTTAGGGTTAGGGTTAGGGTTAGGGTTAGGGTTAGGGTTAGGGTTAGGGTTAGGGTTAGGGTTAGGGTTAGGGTTAGGGTTAGGGTTAGGGTTAGGGTTAGGGTTAGGGTTAGGGTTAGGGTTAGGGTTAGGGTTAGGGTTAGGGTTAGGGTTAGGGTTAGGGTTAGGGTTAGGGTTAGGGTTAGGGTTAGGGTTAGGGTTAGGGTTAGGGTTAGGGTTAGGGTTAGGGTTAGGGTTAGGGTTAGGGTTAGGGTTAGGGTTAGGGTTAGGGTTAGGGTTAGGGTTAGGGTTAGGGTTAGGGTTAGGGTTAGGGTTAGGGTTAGGGTTAGGGTTAGGGTTAGGGTTAGGGTTAGGGTTAGGGTTAGGGTTAGGGTTAGGGTTAGGGTTAGGGTTAGGGTTAGGGTTAGGGTTAGGGTTAGGGTTAGGGTTAGGGTTAGGGTTAGGGTTAGGGTTAGGGTTAGGGTTAGGGTTAGGGTTAGGGTTAGGGTTAGGGTTAGGGTTAGGGTTAGGGTTAGGGTTAGGGTTAGGGTTAGGGTTAGGGTTAGGGTTAGGGTTAGGGTTAGGGTTAGGGTTAGGGTTAGGGTTAGGGTTAGGGTTAGGGTTAGGGTTAGGGTTAGGGTTAGGGTTAGGGTTAGGGTTAGGGTTAGGGTTAGGGTTAGGGTTAGGGTTAGGGTTAGGGTTAGGGTTAGGGTTAGGGTTAGGGTTAGGGTTAGGGTTAGGGTTAGGGTTAGGGTTAGGGTTAGGGTTAGGGTTAGGGTTAGGGTTAGGGTTAGGGTTAGGGTTAGGGTTAGGGTTAGGGTTAGGGTTAGGGTTAGGGTTAGGGTTAGGGTTAGGGTTAGGGTTAGGGTTAGGGTTAGGGTTAGGGTTAGGGTTAGGGTTAGGGTTAGGGTTAGGGTTAGGGTTAGGGTTAGGGTTAGGGTTAGGGTTAGGGTTAGGGTTAGGGTTAGGGTTAGGGTTAGGGTTAGGGTTAGGGTTAGGGTTAGGGTTAGGGTTAGGGTTAGGGTTAGGGTTAGGGTTAGGGTTAGGGTTAGGGTTAGGGTTAGGGTTAGGGTTAGGGTTAGGGTTAGGGTTAGGGTTAGGGTTAGGGTTAGGGTTAGGGTTAGGGTTAGGGTTAGGGTTAGGGTTAGGGTTAGGGTTAGGGTTAGGGTTAGGGTTAGGGTTAGGGTTAGGGTTAGGGTTAGGGTTAGGGTTAGGGTTAGGGTTAGGGTTAGGGTTAGGGTTAGGGTTAGGGTTAGGGTTAGGGTTAGGGTTAGGGTTAGGGTTAGGGTTAGGGTTAGGGTTAGGGTTAGGGTTAGGGTTAGGGTTAGGGTTAGGGTTAGGGTTAGGGTTAGGGTTAGGGTTAGGGTTAGGGTTAGGGTTAGGGTTAGGGTTAGGGTTAGGGTTAGGGTTAGGGTTAGGGTTAGGGTTAGGGTTAGGGTTAGGGTTAGGGTTAGGGTTAGGGTTAGGGTTAGGGTTAGGGTTAGGGTTAGGGTTAGGGTTAGGGTTAGGGTTAGGGTTAGGGTTAGGGTTAGGGTTAGGGTTAGGGTTAGGGTTAGGGTTAGGGTTAGGGTTAGGGTTAGGGTTAGGGTTAGGGTTAGGGTTAGGGTTAGGGTTAGGGTTAGGGTTAGGGTTAGGGTTAGGGTTAGGGTTAGGGTTAGGGTTAGGGTTAGGGTTAGGGTTAGGGTTAGGGTTAGGGTTAGGGTTAGGGTTAGGGTTAGGGTTAGGGTTAGGGTTAGGGTTAGGGTTAGGGTTAGGGTTAGGGTTAGGGTTAGGGTTAGGGTTAGGGTTAGGGTTAGGGTTAGGGTTAGGGTTAGGGTTAGGGTTAGGGTTAGGGTTAGGGTTAGGGTTAGGGTTAGGGTTAGGGTTAGGGTTAGGGTTAGGGTTAGGGTTAGGGTTAGGGTTAGGGTTAGGGTTAGGGTTAGGGTTAGGGTTAGGGTTAGGGTTAGGGTTAGGGTTAGGGTTAGGGTTAGGGTTAGGGTTAGGGTTAGGGTTAGGGTTAGGGTTAGGGTTAGGGTTAGGGTTAGGGTTAGGGTTAGGGTTAGGGTTAGGGTTAGGGTTAGGGTTAGGGTTAGGGTTAGGGTTAGGGTTAGGGTTAGGGTTAGGGTTAGGGTTAGGGTTAGGGTTAGGGTTAGGGTTAGGGTTAGGGTTAGGGTTAGGGTTAGGGTTAGGGTTAGGGTTAGGGTTAGGGTTAGGGTTAGGGTTAGGGTTAGGGTTAGGGTTAGGGTTAGGGTTAGGGTTAGGGTTAGGGTTAGGGTTAGGGTTAGGGTTAGGGTTAGGGTTAGGGTTAGGGTTAGGGTTAGGGTTAGGGTTAGGGTTAGGGTTAGGGTTAGGGTTAGGGTTAGGGTTAGGGTTAGGGTTAGGGTTAGGGTTAGGGTTAGGGTTAGGGTTAGGGTTAGGGTTAGGGTTAGGGTTAGGGTTAGGGTTAGGGTTAGGGTTAGGGTTAGGGTTAGGGTTAGGGTTAGGGTTAGGGTTAGGGTTAGGGTTAGGGTTAGGGTTAGGGTTAGGGTTAGGGTTAGGGTTAGGGTTAGGGTTAGGGTTAGGGTTAGGGTTAGGGTTAGGGTTAGGGTTAGGGTTAGGGTTAGGGTTAGGGTTAGGGTTAGGGTTAGGGTTAGGGTTAGGGTTAGGGTTAGGGTTAGGGTTAGGGTTAGGGTTAGGGTTAGGGTTAGGGTTAGGGTTAGGGTTAGGGTTAGGGTTAGGGTTAGGGTTAGGGTTAGGGTTAGGGTTAGGGTTAGGGTTGGGTGGGTTAGGGTTAGGGTTAGGGTTAGGGTTAGGGTTAGGGTTAGGGTTTGGGTTAGGGTTAGGGTTAGGGTTAGGGTTAGGGTTAGGGTTAGGGTTAGGGTTAGGGTTAGGGTTAGGGTTAGGGTTAGGGTTAGGGTTAGGGTTAGGGTTAGGGTTAGGGTTAGGGTTAGGGTTAGGGTTAGGGTTAGGGTTAGGGTTAGGGTTAGGGTTAGGGTTAGGGTTAGGGTTAGGGTTAGGGTTAGGGTTAGGGTTAGGGTTAGGGTTAGGGTTAGGGTTAGGGTTAGGGTTAGGGTTAGGGTTAGGGTTAGGGTTAGGGTTAGGGTTAGGGTTAGGGTTAGGGTTAGGGTTAGGGTTAGGGTTAGGGTTAGGGTTAGGGTTAGGGTTAGGGTTAGGGTTAGGGTTAGGGTTAGGGTTAGGGTTAGGGTTAGGGTTAGGGTTAGGGTTAGGGTTAGGGTTAGGGTTAGGGTTAGGGTTAGGGTTAGGGTTAGGGTTAGGGTTAGGGTTAGGGTTAGGGTTAGGGTTAGGGTTAGGGTTAGGGTTAGGGTTAGGGTTAGGGTTAGGGTTAGGGTTAGGGTTAGGGTTAGGGTTAGGGTTAGGGTTAGGGTTAGGGTTAGGGTTAGGGTTAGGGTTAGGGTTAGGGTTAGGGTTAGGGTTAGGGTTAGGGTTAGGGTTAGGGTTAGGGTTAGGGTTAGGGTTAGGGTTAGGGTTAGGGTTAGGGTTAGGGTTAGGGTTAGGGTTAGGGTTAGGGTTAGGGTTAGGGTTAGGGTTAGGGTTAGGGTTAGGGTTAGGGTTAGGGTTAGGGTTAGGGTTAGGGTTAGGGTTAGGGTTAGGGTTAGGGTTAGGGTTAGGGTTAGGGTTAGGGTTAGGGTTAGGGTTAGGGTTAGGGTTAGGGTTAGGGTTAGGGTTAGGGTTAGGGTTAGGGTTAGGGTTAGGGTTAGGGTTAGGGTTAGGGTTAGGGTTAGGGTTAGGGTTAGGGTTAGGGTTAGGGTTAGGGTTAGGGTTAGGGTTAGGGTTAGGGTTAGGGTTAGGGTTAGGGTTAGGGTTAGGGTTAGGGTTAGGGTTAGGGTTAGGGTTAGGGTTAGGGTTAGGGTTAGGGTTAGGGTTAGGGTTAGGGTTAGGGTTAGGGTTAGGGTTAGGGTTAGGGTTAGGGTTAGGGTTAGGGTTAGGGTTAGGGTTAGGGTTAGGGTTAGGGTTAGGGTTAGGGTTAGGGTTAGGGTTAGGGTTAGGGTTAGGGTTAGGGTTAGGGTTAGGGTTAGGGTTAGGGTTAGGGTTAGGGTTAGGGTTAGGGTTAGGGTTAGGGTTAGGGTTAGGGTTAGGGTTAGGGTTAGGGTTAGGGTTAGGGTTAGGGTTAGGGTTAGGGTTAGGGTTAGGGTTAGGGTTAGGGTTAGGGTTAGGGTTAGGGTTAGGGTTAGGGTTAGGGTTAGGGTTAGGGTTAGGGTTAGGGTTAGGGTTAGGGTTAGGGTTAGGGTTAGGGTTAGGGTTAGGGTTAGGGTTAGGGTTAGGGTTAGGGTTAGGGTTAGGGTTAGGGTTAGGGTTAGGGTTAGGGTTAGGGTTAGGGTTAGGGTTAGGGTTAGGGTTAGGGTTAGGGTTAGGGTTAGGGTTAGGGTTAGGGTTAGGGTTAGGGTTAGGGTTAGGGTTAGGGTTAGGGTTAGGGTTAGGGTTAGGGTTAGGGTTAGGGTTAGGGTTAGGGTTAGGGTTAGGGTTAGGGTTAGGGTTAGGGTTAGGGTTAGGGTTAGGGTTAGGGTTAGGGTTAGGGTTAGGGTTAGGGTTAGGGTTAGGGTTAGGGTTAGGGTTAGGGTTAGGGTTAGGGTTAGGGTTAGGGTTAGGGTTAGGGTTAGGGTTAGGGTTAGGGTTAGGGTTAGGGTTAGGGTTAGGGTTAGGGTTAGGGTTAGGGTTAGGGTTAGGGTTAGGGTTAGGGTTAGGGTTAGGGTTAGGGTTAGGGTTAGGGTTAGGGTTAGGGTTAGGGTTAGGGTTAGGGTTAGGGTTAGGGTTAGGGTTAGGGTTAGGGTTAGGGTTAGGGTTAGGGTTAGGGTTAGGGTTAGGGTTAGGGTTAGGGTTAGGGTTAGGGTTAGGGTTAGGGTTAGGGTTAGGGTTAGGGTTAGGGTTAGGGTTAGGGTTAGGGTTAGGGTTAGGGTTAGGGTTAGGGTTAGGGTTAGGGTTAGGGTTAGGGTTAGGGTTAGGGTTAGGGTTAGGGTTAGGGTTAGGGTTAGGGTTAGGGTTAGGGTTAGGGTTAGGGTTAGGGTTAGGGTTAGGGTTAGGGTTAGGGTTAGGGTTAGGGTTAGGGTTAGGGTTAGGGTTAGGGTTAGGGTTAGGGTTAGGGTTAGGGTTAGGGTTAGGGTTAGGGTTAGGGTTAGGGTTAGGGTTAGGGTTAGGGTTAGGGTTAGGGTTAGGGTTAGGGTTAGGGTTAGGGTTAGGGTTAGGGTTAGGGTTAGGGTTAGGGTTAGGGTTAGGGTTAGGGTTAGGGTTAGGGTTAGGGTTAGGGTTAGGGTTAGGGTTAGGGTTAGGGTTAGGGTTAGGGTTAGGGTTAGGGTTAGGGTTAGGGTTAGGGTTAGGGTTAGGGTTAGGGTTAGGGTTAGGGTTAGGGTTAGGGTTAGGGTTAGGGTTAGGGTTAGGGTTAGGGTTAGGGTTAGGGTTAGGGTTAGGGTTAGGGTTAGGGTTAGGGTTAGGGTTAGGGTTAGGGTTAGGGTTAGGGTTAGGGTTAGGGTTAGGGTTAGGGTTAGGGTTAGGGTTAGGGTTAGGGTTAGGGTTAGGGTTAGGGTTAGGGTTAGGGTTAGGGTTAGGGTTAGGGTTAGGGTTAGGGTTAGGGTTAGGGTTAGGGTTAGGGTTAGGGTTAGGGTTAGGGTTAGGGTTAGGGTTAGGGTTAGGGTTAGGGTTAGGGTTAGGGTTAGGGTTAGGGTTAGGGTTAGGGTTAGGGTTAGGGTTAGGGTTAGGGTTAGGGTTAGGGTTAGGGTTAGGGTTAGGGTTAGGGTTAGGGTTAGGGTTAGGGTTAGGGTTAGGGTTAGGGTTAGGGTTAGGGTTAGGGTTAGGGTTAGGGTTAGGGTTAGGGTTAGGGTTAGGGTTAGGGTTAGGGTTAGGGTTAGGGTTAGGGTTAGGGTTAGGGTTAGGGTTAGGGTTAGGGTTAGGGTTAGGGTTAGGGTTAGGGTTAGGGTTAGGGTTAGGGTTAGGGTTAGGGTTAGGGTTAGGGTTAGGGTTAGGGTTAGGGTTAGGGTTAGGGTTAGGGTTAGGGTTAGGGTTAGGGTTAGGGTTAGGGTTAGGGTTAGGGTTAGGGTTAGGGTTAGGGTTAGGGTTAGGGTTAGGGTTAGGGTTAGGGTTAGGGTTAGGGTTAGGGTTAGGGTTAGGGTTAGGGTTAGGGTTAGGGTTAGGGTTAGGGTTAGGGTTAGGGTTAGGGTTAGGGTTAGGGTTAGGGTTAGGGTTAGGGTTAGGGTTAGGGTTAGGGTTAGGGTTAGGGTTAGGGTTAGGGTTAGGGTTAGGGTTAGGGTTAGGGTTAGGGTTAGGGTTAGGGTTAGGGTTAGGGTTAGGGTTAGGGTTAGGGTTAGGGTTAGGGTTAGGGTTAGGGTTAGGGTTAGGGTTAGGGTTAGGGTTAGGGTTAGGGTTAGGGTTAGGGTTAGGGTTAGGGTTAGGGTTAGGGTTAGGGTTAGGGTTAGGGTTAGGGTTAGGGTTAGGGTTAGGGTTAGGGTTAGGGTTAGGGTTAGGGTTAGGGTTAGGGTTAGGGTTAGGGTTAGGGTTAGGGTTAGGGTTAGGGTTAGGGTTAGGGTTAGGGTTAGGGTTAGGGTTAGGGTTAGGGTTAGGGTTAGGGTTAGGGTTAGGGTTAGGGTTAGGGTTAGGGTTAGGGTTAGGGTTAGGGTTAGGGTTAGGGTTAGGGTTAGGGTTAGGGTTAGGGTTAGGGTTAGGGTTAGGGTTAGGGTTAGGGTTAGGGTTAGGGTTAGGGTTAGGGTTAGGGTTAGGGTTAGGGTTAGGGTTAGGGTTAGGGTTAGGGTTAGGGTTAGGGTTAGGGTTAGGGTTAGGGTTAGGGTTAGGGTTAGGGTTAGGGTTAGGGTTAGGGTTAGGGTTAGGGTTAGGGTTAGGGTTAGGGTTAGGGTTAGGGTTAGGGTTAGGGTTAGGGTTAGGGTTAGGGTTAGGGTTAGGGTTAGGGTTAGGGTTAGGGTTAGGGTTAGGGTTAGGGTTAGGGTTAGGGTTAGGGTTAGGGTTAGGGTTAGGGTTAGGGTTAGGGTTAGGGTTAGGGTTAGGGTTAGGGTTAGGGTTAGGGTTAGGGTTAGGGTTAGGGTTAGGGTTAGGGTTAGGGTTAGGGTTAGGGTTAGGGTTAGGGTTAGGGTTAGGGTTAGGGTTAGGGTTAGGGTTAGGGTTAGGGTTAGGGTTAGGGTTAGGGTTAGGGTTAGGGTTAGGGTTAGGGTTAGGGTTAGGGTTAGGGTTAGGGTTAGGGTTAGGGTTAGGGTTAGGGTTAGGGTTAGGGTTAGGGTTAGGGTTAGGGTTAGGGTTAGGGTTAGGGTTAGGGTTAGGGTTAGGGTTAGGGTTAGGGTTAGGGTTAGGGTTAGGGTTAGGGTTAGGGTTAGGGTTAGGGTTAGGGTTAGGGTTAGGGTTAGGGTTAGGGTTAGGGTTAGGGTTAGGGTTAGGGTTAGGGTTAGGGTTAGGGTTAGGGTTAGGGTTAGGGTTAGGGTTAGGGTTAGGGTTAGGGTTAGGGTTAGGGTTAGGGTTAGGGTTAGGGTTAGGGTTAGGGTTAGGGTTAGGGTTAGGGTTAGGGTTAGGGTTAGGGTTAGGGTTAGGGTTAGGGTTAGGGTTAGGGTTAGGGTTAGGGTTAGGGTTAGGGTTAGGGTTAGGGTTAGGGTTAGGGTTAGGGTTAGGGTTAGGGTTAGGGTTAGGGTTAGGGTTAGGGTTAGGGTTAGGGTTAGGGTTAGGGTTAGGGTTAGGGTTAGGGTTAGGGTTAGGGTTAGGGTTAGGGTTAGGGTTAGGGTTAGGGTTAGGGTTAGGGTTAGGGTTAGGGTTAGGGTTAGGGTTAGGGTTAGGGTTAGGGTTAGGGTTAGGGTTAGGGTTAGGGTTAGGGTTAGGGTTAGGGTTAGGGTTAGGGTTAGGGTTAGGGTTAGGGTTAGGGTTAGGGTTAGGGTTAGGGTTAGGGTTAGGGTTAGGGTTAGGGTTAGGGTTAGGGTTAGGGTTAGGGTTAGGGTTAGGGTTAGGGTTAGGGTTAGGGTTAGGGTTAGGGTTAGGGTTAGGGTTAGGGTTAGGGTTAGGGTTAGGGTTAGGGTTAGGGTTAGGGTTAGGGTTAGGGTTAGGGTTAGGGTTAGGGTTAGGGTTAGGGTTAGGGTTAGGGTTAGGGTTAGGGTTAGGGTTAGGGTTAGGGTTAGGGTTAGGGTTAGGGTTAGGGTTAGGGTTAGGGTTAGGGTTAGGGTTAGGGTTAGGGTTAGGGTTAGGGTTAGGGTTAGGGTTAGGGTTAGGGTTAGGGTTAGGGTTAGGGTTAGGGTTAGGGTTAGGGTTAGGGTTAGGGTTAGGGTTAGGGTTAGGGTTAGGGTTAGGGTTAGGGTTAGGGTTAGGGTTAGGGTTAGGGTTAGGGTTAGGGTTAGGGTTAGGGTTAGGGTTAGGGTTAGGGTTAGGGTTAGGGTTAGGGTTAGGGTTAGGGTTAGGGTTAGGGTTAGGGTTAGGGTTAGGGTTAGGGTTAGGGTTAGGGTTAGGGTTAGGGTTAGGGTTAGGGTTAGGGTTAGGGTTAGGGTTAGGGTTAGGGTTAGGGTTAGGGTTAGGGTTAGGGTTAGGGTTAGGGTTAGGGTTAGGGTTAGGGTTAGGGTTAGGGTTAGGGTTAGGGTTAGGGTTAGGGTTAGGGTTAGGGTTAGGGTTAGGGTTAGGGTTAGGGTTAGGGTTAGGGTTAGGGTTAGGGTTAGGGTTAGGGTTAGGGTTAGGGTTAGGGTTAGGGTTAGGGTTAGGGTTAGGGTTAGGGTTAGGGTTAGGGTTAGGGTTAGGGTTAGGGTTAGGGTTAGGGTTAGGGTTAGGGTTAGGGTTAGGGTTAGGGTTAGGGTTAGGGTTAGGGTTAGGGTTAGGGTTAGGGTTAGGGTTAGGGTTAGGGTTAGGGTTAGGGTTAGGGTTAGGGTTAGGGTTAGGGTTAGGGTTAGGGTTAGGGTTAGGGTTAGGGTTAGGGTTAGGGTTAGGGTTAGGGTTAGGGTTAGGGTTAGGGTTAGGGTTAGGGTTAGGGTTAGGGTTAGGGTTAGGGTTAGGGTTAGGGTTAGGGTTAGGGTTAGGGTTAGGGTTAGGGTTAGGGTTAGGGTTAGGGTTAGGGTTAGGGTTAGGGTTAGGGTTAGGGTTAGGGTTAGGGTTAGGGTTAGGGTTAGGGTTAGGGTTAGGGTTAGGGTTAGGGTTAGGGTTAGGGTTAGGGTTAGGGTTAGGGTTAGGGTTAGGGTTAGGGTTAGGGTTAGGGTTAGGGTTAGGGTTAGGGTTAGGGTTAGGGTTAGGGTTAGGGTTAGGGTTAGGGTTAGGGTTAGGGTTAGGGTTAGGGTTAGGGTTAGGGTTAGGGTTAGGGTTAGGGTTAGGGTTAGGGTTAGGGTTAGGGTTAGGGTTAGGGTTAGGGTTAGGGTTAGGGTTAGGGTTAGGGTTAGGGTTAGGGTTAGGGTTAGGGTTAGGGTTAGGGTTAGGGTTAGGGTTAGGGTTAGGGTTAGGGTTAGGGTTAGGGTTAGGGTTAGGGTTAGGGTTAGGGTTAGGGTTAGGGTTAGGGTTAGGGTTAGGGTTAGGGTTAGGGTTAGGGTTAGGGTTAGGGTTAGGGTTAGGGTTAGGGTTAGGGTTAGGGTTAGGGTTAGGGTTAGGGTTAGGGTTAGGGTTAGGGTTAGGGTTAGGGTTAGGGTTAGGGTTAGGGTTAGGGTTAGGGTTAGGGTTAGGGTTAGGGTTAGGGTTAGGGTTAGGGTTAGGGTTAGGGTTAGGGTTAGGGTTAGGGTTAGGGTTAGGGTTAGGGTTAGGGTTAGGGTTAGGGTTAGGGTTAGGGTTAGGGTTAGGGTTAGGGTTAGGGTTAGGGTTAGGGTTAGGGTTAGGGTTAGGGTTAGGGTTAGGGTTAGGGTTAGGGTTAGGGTTAGGGTTAGGGTTAGGGTTAGGGTTAGGGTTAGGGTTAGGGTTAGGGTTAGGGTTAGGGTTAGGGTTAGGGTTAGGGTTAGGGTTAGGGTTAGGGTTAGGGTTAGGGTTAGGGTTAGGGTTAGGGTTAGGGTTAGGGTTAGGGTTAGGGTTAGGGTTAGGGTTAGGGTTAGGGTTAGGGTTAGGGTTAGGGTTAGGGTTAGGGTTAGGGTTAGGGTTAGGGTTAGGGTTAGGGTTAGGGTTAGGGTTAGGGTTAGGGTTAGGGTTAGGGTTAGGGTTAGGGTTAGGGTTAGGGTTAGGGTTAGGGTTAGGGTTAGGGTTAGGGTTAGGGTTAGGGTTAGGGTTAGGGTTAGGGTTAGGGTTAGGGTTAGGGTTAGGGTTAGGGTTAGGGTTAGGGTTAGGGTTAGGGTTAGGGTTAGGGTTAGGGTTAGGGTTAGGGTTAGGGTTAGGGTTAGGGTTAGGGTTAGGGTTAGGGTTAGGGTTAGGGTTAGGGTTAGGGTTAGGGTTAGGGTTAGGGTTAGGGTTAGGGTTAGGGTTAGGGTTAGGGTTAGGGTTAGGGTTAGGGTTAGGGTTAGGGTTAGGGTTAGGGTTAGGGTTAGGGTTAGGGTTAGGGTTAGGGTTAGGGTTAGGGTTAGGGTTAGGGTTAGGGTTAGGGTTAGGGTTAGGGTTAGGGTTAGGGTTAGGGTTAGGGTTAGGGTTAGGGTTAGGGTTAGGGTTAGGGTTAGGGTTAGGGTTAGGGTTAGGGTTAGGGTTAGGGTTAGGGTTAGGGTTAGGGTTAGGGTTAGGGTTAGGGTTAGGGTTAGGGTTAGGGTTAGGGTTAGGGTTAGGGTTAGGGTTAGGGTTAGGGTTAGGGTTAGGGTTAGGGTTAGGGTTAGGGTTAGGGTTAGGGTTAGGGTTAGGGTTAGGGTTAGGGTTAGGGTTAGGGTTAGGGTTAGGGTTAGGGTTAGGGTTAGGGTTAGGGTTAGGGTTAGGGTTAGGGTTAGGGTTAGGGTTAGGGTTAGGGTTAGGGTTAGGGTTAGGGTTAGGGTTAGGGTTAGGGTTAGGGTTAGGGTTAGGGTTAGGGTTAGGGTTAGGGTTAGGGTTAGGGTTAGGGTTAGGGTTAGGGTTAGGGTTAGGGTTAGGGTTAGGGTTAGGGTTAGGGTTAGGGTTAGGGTTAGGGTTAGGGTTAGGGTTAGGGTTAGGGTTAGGGTTAGGGTTAGGGTTAGGGTTAGGGTTAGGGTTAGGGTTAGGGTTAGGGTTAGGGTTAGGGTTAGGGTTAGGGTTAGGGTTAGGGTTAGGGTTAGGGTTAGGGTTAGGGTTAGGGTTAGGGTTAGGGTTAGGGTTAGGGTTAGGGTTAGGGTTAGGGTTAGGGTTAGGGTTAGGGTTAGGGTTAGGGTTAGGGTTAGGGTTAGGGTTAGGGTTAGGGTTAGGGTTAGGGTTAGGGTTAGGGTTAGGGTTAGGGTTAGGGTTAGGGTTAGGGTTAGGGTTAGGGTTAGGGTTAGGGTTAGGGTTAGGGTTAGGGTTAGGGTTAGGGTTAGGGTTAGGGTTAGGGTTAGGGTTAGGGTTAGGGTTAGGGTTAGGGTTAGGGTTAGGGTTAGGGTTAGGGTTAGGGTTAGGGTTAGGGTTAGGGTTAGGGTTAGGGTTAGGGTTAGGGTTAGGGTTAGGGTTAGGGTTAGGGTTAGGGTTAGGGTTAGGGTTAGGGTTAGGGTTAGGGTTAGGGTTAGGGTTAGGGTTAGGGTTAGGGTTAGGGTTAGGGTTAGGGTTAGGGTTAGGGTTAGGGTTAGGGTTAGGGTTAGGGTTAGGGTTAGGGTTAGGGTTAGGGTTAGGGTTAGGGTTAGGGTTAGGGTTAGGGTTAGGGTTAGGGTTAGGGTTAGGGTTAGGGTTAGGGTTAGGGTTAGGGTTAGGGTTAGGGTTAGGGTTAGGGTTAGGGTTAGGGTTAGGGTTAGGGTTAGGGTTAGGGTTAGGGTTAGGGTTAGGGTTAGGGTTAGGGTTAGGGTTAGGGTTAGGGTTAGGGTTAGGGTTAGGGTTAGGGTTAGGGTTAGGGTTAGGGTTAGGGTTAGGGTTAGGGTTAGGGTTAGGGTTAGGGTTAGGGTTAGGGTTAGGGTTAGGGTTAGGGTTAGGGTTAGGGTTAGGGTTAGGGTTAGGGTTAGGGTTAGGGTTAGGGTTAGGGTTAGGGTTAGGGTTAGGGTTAGGGTTAGGGTTAGGGTTAGGGTTAGGGTTAGGGTTAGGGTTAGGGTTAGGGTTAGGGTTAGGGTTAGGGTTAGGGTTAGGGTTAGGGTTAGGGTTAGGGTTAGGGTTAGGGTTAGGGTTAGGGTTAGGGTTAGGGTTAGGGTTAGGGTTAGGGTTAGGGTTAGGGTTAGGGTTAGGGTTAGGGTTAGGGTTAGGGTTAGGGTTAGGGTTAGGGTTAGGGTTAGGGTTAGGGTTAGGGTTAGGGTTAGGGTTAGGGTTAGGGTTAGGGTTAGGGTTAGGGTTAGGGTTAGGGTTAGGGTTAGGGTTAGGGTTAGGGTTAGGGTTAGGGTTAGGGTTAGGGTTAGGGTTAGGGTTAGGGTTAGGGTTAGGGTTAGGGTTAGGGTTAGGGTTAGGGTTAGGGTTAGGGTTAGGGTTAGGGTTAGGGTTAGGGTTAGGGTTAGGGTTAGGGTTAGGGTTAGGGTTAGGGTTAGGGTTAGGGTTAGGGTTAGGGTTAGGGTTAGGGTTAGGGTTAGGGTTAGGGTTAGGGTTAGGGTTAGGGTTAGGGTTAGGGTTAGGGTTAGGGTTAGGGTTAGGGTTAGGGTTAGGGTTAGGGTTAGGGTTAGGGTTAGGGTTAGGGTTAGGGTTAGGGTTAGGGTTAGGGTTAGGGTTAGGGTTAGGGTTAGGGTTAGGGTTAGGGTTAGGGTTAGGGTTAGGGTTAGGGTTAGGGTTAGGGTTAGGGTTAGGGTTAGGGTTAGGGTTAGGGTTAGGGTTAGGGTTAGGGTTAGGGTTAGGGTTAGGGTTAGGGTTAGGGTTAGGGTTAGGGTTAGGGTTAGGGTTAGGGTTAGGGTTAGGGTTAGGGTTAGGGTTAGGGTTAGGGTTAGGGTTAGGGTTAGGGTTAGGGTTAGGGTTAGGGTTAGGGTTAGGGTTAGGGTTAGGGTTAGGGTTAGGGTTAGGGTTAGGGTTAGGGTTAGGGTTAGGGTTAGGGTTAGGGTTAGGGTTAGGGTTAGGGTTAGGGTTAGGGTTAGGGTTAGGGTTAGGGTTAGGGTTAGGGTTAGGGTTAGGGTTAGGGTTAGGGTTAGGGTTAGGGTTAGGGTTAGGGTTAGGGTTAGGGTTAGGGTTAGGGTTAGGGTTAGGGTTAGGGTTAGGGTTAGGGTTAGGGTTAGGGTTAGGGTTAGGGTTAGGGTTAGGGTTAGGGTTAGGGTTAGGGTTAGGGTTAGGGTTAGGGTTAGGGTTAGGGTTAGGGTTAGGGTTAGGGTTAGGGTTAGGGTTAGGGTTAGGGTTAGGGTTAGGGTTAGGGTTAGGGTTAGGGTTAGGGTTAGGGTTAGGGTTAGGGTTAGGGTTAGGGTTAGGGTTAGGGTTAGGGTTAGGGTTAGGGTTAGGGTTAGGGTTAGGGTTAGGGTTAGGGTTAGGGTTAGGGTTAGGGTTAGGGTTAGGGTTAGGGTTAGGGTTAGGGTTAGGGTTAGGGTTAGGGTTAGGGTTAGGGTTAGGGTTAGGGTTAGGGTTAGGGTTAGGGTTAGGGTTAGGGTTAGGGTTAGGGTTAGGGTTAGGGTTAGGGTTAGGGTTAGGGTTAGGGTTAGGGTTAGGGTTAGGGTTAGGGTTAGGGTTAGGGTTAGGGTTAGGGTTAGGGTTAGGGTTAGGGTTAGGGTTAGGGTTAGGGTTAGGGTTAGGGTTAGGGTTAGGGTTAGGGTTAGGGTTAGGGTTAGGGTTAGGGTTAGGGTTAGGGTTAGGGTTAGGGTTAGGGTTAGGGTTAGGGTTAGGGTTAGGGTTAGGGTTAGGGTTAGGGTTAGGGTTAGGGTTAGGGTTAGGGTTAGGGTTAGGGTTAGGGTTAGGGTTAGGGTTAGGGTTAGGGTTAGGGTTAGGGTTAGGGTTAGGGTTAGGGTTAGGGTTAGGGTTAGGGTTAGGGTTAGGGTTAGGGTTAGGGTTAGGGTTAGGGTTAGGGTTAGGGTTAGGGTTAGGGTTAGGGTTAGGGTTAGGGTTAGGGTTAGGGTTAGGGTTAGGGTTAGGGTTAGGGTTAGGGTTAGGGTTAGGGTTAGGGTTAGGGTTAGGGTTAGGGTTAGGGTTAGGGTTAGGGTTAGGGTTAGGGTTAGGGTTAGGGTTAGGGTTAGGGTTAGGGTTAGGGTTAGGGTTAGGGTTAGGGTTAGGGTTAGGGTTAGGGTTAGGGTTAGGGTTAGGGTTAGGGTTAGGGTTAGGGTTAGGGTTAGGGTTAGGGTTAGGGTTAGGGTTAGGGTTAGGGTTAGGGTTAGGGTTAGGGTTAGGGTTAGGGTTAGGGTTAGGGTTAGGGTTAGGGTTAGGGTTAGGGTTAGGGTTAGGGTTAGGGTTAGGGTTAGGGTTAGGGTTAGGGTTAGGGTTAGGGTTAGGGTTAGGGTTAGGGTTAGGGTTAGGGTTAGGGTTAGGGTTAGGGTTAGGGTTAGGGTTAGGGTTAGGGTTAGGGTTAGGGTTAGGGTTAGGGTTAGGGTTAGGGTTAGGGTTAGGGTTAGGGTTAGGGTTAGGGTTAGGGTTAGGGTTAGGGTTAGGGTTAGGGTTAGGGTTAGGGTTAGGGTTAGGGTTAGGGTTAGGGTTAGGGTTAGGGTTAGGGTTAGGGTTAGGGTTAGGGTTAGGGTTAGGGTTAGGGTTAGGGTTAGGGTTAGGGTTAGGGTTAGGGTTAGGGTTAGGGTTAGGGTTAGGGTTAGGGTTAGGGTTAGGGTTAGGGTTAGGGTTAGGGTTAGGGTTAGGGTTAGGGTTAGGGTTAGGGTTAGGGTTAGGGTTAGGGTTAGGGTTAGGGTTAGGGTTAGGGTTAGGGTTAGGGTTAGGGTTAGGGTTAGGGTTAGGGTTAGGGTTAGGGTTAGGGTTAGGGTTAGGGTTAGGGTTAGGGTTAGGGTTAGGGTTAGGGTTAGGGTTAGGGTTAGGGTTAGGGTTAGGGTTAGGGTTAGGGTTAGGGTTAGGGTTAGGGTTAGGGTTAGGGTTAGGGTTAGGGTTAGGGTTAGGGTTAGGGTTAGGGTTAGGGTTAGGG